>JAOTQR010000100.1:9019304-9048255 GCA_025774065.1 Solanum ossicruentum
AAGATTTTATCAAATTTCTATACAAAGAATCCTTTTTCAACTAAAATAGACTCGATTCACAAAAAAAAAGGTTACAAAATAGGCAAAAAGAAAAATAAAAAAGTAAATGGGGTCTTAAAAGGTTTTTTTTTTATCATACGGAGGGATATATATATAATGTTAGTCAGCCTCACTGAGGCTACATTGCTGGCTGTCAAGAGCTGCCAGTTTAAGGTTCTTATAATTATATAAAACAAATGTAAAATGTCCATAGGCATCCCGGCCAACATAGGATTGAAAGGTAGTTATTTTCCTATGATAAGGAGTTCCAGCGGAGTCTGCCAGAATCAAGTTTTGCACAAACTCTGGAGTT
This sequence comes from Solanum ossicruentum, assembly GCA_025774065.1. Lineage (NCBI taxonomy): Eukaryota > Viridiplantae > Streptophyta > Magnoliopsida > Solanales > Solanaceae > Solanum > Solanum ossicruentum. The sequence continues at coordinate 9,019,657 of JAOTQR010000100.1, forward strand.
GACACAAAAACTTTCAAGTCTCAAAACCTTCCGTGTTTTGCGCCATCTTTAGCCATGTAGTCAGCTGGTTTGTTCTGCTCTCTGAACACGTGGCGCAACTCCCATACTGCCATCTTGCTTAACAAGTACCTGCATTCAAAGATTAAGTTATCAAAAATAGGTTTACCTGTCAGGATGCAGCCCAATGCTTCAATTGCATTCGATTCAATTTCCAGCCTCGTTATTTTGTGTTGGACAGCCAATTGTAGTCCACATGAAACGACCCTAAAAAGTTTCTCAAAATGTGTCTCGAAAGTGCCCGAAATTTTTTTTCATATACCTAAAAATTCGTTGGTTATTTCGAAAATCCAACATCATATTCTTGTTCAAGGGGGTCCAAATTAGGGTGACAAAGGTCTAATTACGAATTTAAAGCAAAATAATCGAATTATGAAATTTCACTTGGTGTGATTTCCAGAGAACCTCTACGTCCTCTCTACGACGCGGAGACGTGTATTTTCAGCGTAGTTTTTCCTAGTTCGTCCAGATTTTTAGAAGTGTTGGGCCTATGTTTTTCCAAACGTGCTTTTACCTATACTTAGCCAACTTTCACCCTCGTATCCCCAAAAACATTTCCCAACACTTACTAAAATACTTAGTCATATTTTCTCTCCCAAATTCAAGACCCAGAACCCACATCCAAAGCTAAGGATTCTCTTCAAGCTTTAAGCCTCCATTTTCAAACTTCATCAAGGACTTCTCCAAAGCTAAGGTATGTGGTGTTGAACCATTGGATCCTTCCAGCTATGGTACCTAAACCTCTTTTGCTTAATAATGCGTGATTTAAAGTTGATTTTTCATATGGGTCTTATATATTGAGAAATTTACTTCATAGAGATTGTAGTTCATGAAAGTGTGGTTGTTTCAGCATGTTTTGAGCTTCAAATCTTGGATCTAATGTTGGATTTGATGAGACCTTTTGATGTAAATGTATTGGGGGTGTTGCAAGGTGTTGATTAATGGTTTTGCTACAAATTTTCTTGCAAGATTTCATCTCTAAATTGCATGGCCTTTTACCCCCATTACACCCCCAAGTGTTTGATAAAATGGCGGCTAGGGTTTCTTGTGGAATTGAAGATCCAAGCTTGAGATGTGGTATGAATGACTATATGATGATGTAATGAGCTTACGTATATATGAATTCTATATAAAGTGTTTCATTTGACCATTCTCAACCGAGGTGGGGGTTTGTACTCATCAACCATGTGAGGGGTTTGTACTTCGCCACCTAGGATGATTGGGGTGTGACCATCATCAACCGAGTTGGGGGTTTGTACTCATCAACCATATGAGGGGTTTACACTTCACCACCTAGGATGATGGGGTGTGACCATCATAAACCATGTGAGGGGTTTATACCACACCACCTAGGATGATGGTATGACCATCATCGACCAACCAAGGTTGGAAAGCTAGCCTGCTCTATTCTACACATATGATATCCTATATTAGCATGAGTTTCTTAAGCATGTTTTACTTATGCATCGATCATACCTGACATCTTGCTATAATATGCCTATTGCCTATTGATACGCATGTCGATCATGAAGCCTATCTCTTGTTGCATTAGATCCCATATACTTAGTACATTCAAACGTACTAACACATACTCTTGCATACATGATATCACCATGTAGGAACCGGTGCCCAAATTGATCATCCTCCTTCTCCACGTGGCTAGACGGTGTTATTCCAAGCTTGTTGGTGAGTCCTCCATTTCAGGGACTTTGGCTTATGTTTTCCTCTTATCTATGTGTTAAGACACTATCTTATGTTCTATTTGACTATGAGGGTGAGCCCAGTTACTTTGTCTTGGCCCCCTCTCTATCTATGTATTTAGAGATTTTTGTTGGACAAGTTATATATTTATGATATGAGTTATGATTCCATGTCTCTTAATGTTGATATGTTGCAAATCTTTCCCTTATCCTCAATGCCCCATTCTATCATATATGTCTTTTATATGCTTCCAAGATCAAAGATGTGTAATGAAAAGTTAAGAAGCTTGCTTAGGGTTCCTTCGAGTTCCTCATTCGTCATGTCACGTCTAGGCCCTAGGCTTGGGTCGTGACAAACTTGGTATCAGATCACTAGGTTGATAGATCCTCGGAGTCCAACATACCGCGTCGATTAGAGTCCTATTCATGGTTGTGAAATGCGTCATGACTATGAATAGGAGGCTATGAGGCGTTTTAGAAAATGTTTTCCTTCTTCATGTTCTAAGTCGTGCTATAGAGTTGTGGTAAGAATTTCCCTACTAATGATTGTTCTTTGCTATGCTAGATCATATCAAACACTAGAGGAAGGTGTGCCCAAACTCCCGAGGATCAACCTACCAATGGTGAGCTCCGGGATGCTCTTACTATACTTTCCCAAGTGGTGGCCAACCAAGTGCAACAAGGGGCCCAAGACCCTCATGCTACTACCCCAGGAGCTAGAGTAAGGGACTTCATGAGAATGAATCCTCCAGTTTTCCATGGGTCAAAGGTGGATAAAGATCCACAAGAGTTTATTGATGAGGTCTACAAAATCTTGTCTATTATGGGTGTTAGGCCAAATGAGAAGGCGACGTTGGCGGCGTACCAACTCAAACGGATGGCCCAAATTTGGTTTGCTCAATGGCAGGGTAAGAAGGGTAATGGCTATGTCGTGCTTTGGGAGGAATTCAAATTTGCCTTCATTAATTGGTTCTTCCCTCTTAAGCTTAAGGAAGCAAAGTTGATATAGTTTATGAACTTGAAACAAGGTACTATGAGTGTGAGGGAGTATGCCTTCAAATTTAATCAACTTTCAAAGTATGCTCCTCACTTGGTGGCCGACTCTAGGTCAAGGATGAATAAGTTTGCTATGGGGTTTCCAACTTGGTAAGTGAAGAATGTCGATCCGCCTTGCTTATTGGTGACATGGACTTGTCACGGTTGATGACATATGCCGAGAAAATGGAAGAAGAAAAGTTGAGGAAGAGGAGGGTCCATGAGGCTAAGAGAGACCGATTTGAGGGCAAGTTCCAAAGGGGTGCTAGATTTCACCAAGGCCTAGGGCCTTCTCATTCTACTAATAGGAAGTTTGCCAGTGACTTCCATAGGCCTCAAAGTGTTGGGGTGTGGCTTCTATAGAAGTGTGTCCTAGATGCGAAAGAAAGCACAGAGGCCCATGCTTGAACGGTTCTAATGCATGCTTTGATTGTGGAGAGCTTGGTCACAAAAGGATGGATTGTCTAAGAAACTATGGTAAGGCCCGAGGTGCAAATGTGGTTCCATTAGGTAGAGGTGGTCCCCAAGGTGGTTCCCTAAGAAACAGTCGATTCTATGCTCTACATGGGAGACAAGGGGTTGGTGAGGTCCCTAATGTTGTTACCGGTATATTGAAAATCTTTGAACTTGATGTATATGCTTTGATTGATCTGGGTGCCACCCTTTCCTTTGTTACCCCTTTCATTGCTAAAAAGTTTCATGTTGAGTCAAGAGTTGTTGCATGAGTCATATGAGGTGCCTACTCCTATTGGTGCATCTATTGTTGCTAGGAGAGTGTATAGAAATTATCCGGTTTGCATCTTGCATAAAATCTTACCTTGTGATCTTGTTGAATTAGATATGAGTGATTTTGATGTTACTCTTGGGATGGATTGGTTGCATGCCTTCTATGCTTCTATTGATTGTAGAACCCGTGGGGTCAAGTTTCAATTCCTAAATGAACTCGTCCTTGAATGGGAAAGTTGTAATGTGGTAGTGAGGGGTAGGTTCATCTTATGCATTAAAGCCTGTAGGTTGATTTCCAAGGGGTGTTTTTATTATCTTGTGAGGGTTAAAGATGTGGAGTCCAAAGTCCCTTCCATTGAGTCGATCCCGGTTGTAAGTGAATTCCTTGATGTCTTCCCAAATGACCTTCCTGGTGTCCCTCCAAAAAGGGAGATAGATTTTGGCATAAATCTCCTTCCCGACACTCAAGCTATCTCCATTCCCCCTTACCGTACGGCCCCGGCGGAGTTGAAATAGTTAAAGGAGCAATTGAAAGATTTGTTGGAAAAGGGTTTATTAGACCTAGCCAATCACCTTAGGGTGCACCGGTGTTGTTTGTAAAGAAGAAAGATGGGTCACGTAGAATGTGCATTGACTATCGGCAACTCAATAGGGTCACTATAAAGAATAGATATCCTCTTCCAAGGATTGATGACTTGTTTGACCAATTGCAACGGGCTAGCTTTTTCTCTAAGATTGATCTTCCATCCAGGCACCATCAAGTGAGGGTGAGGGAGTATGATATTCCCAAGACAGCCTTCCGGACTAGATATAGGCATTACAAATTTGTGGTGATGTCCTTTGGATTGACTAATGCACCAACCATCTTTATGGACCTAATGAATAGGGTTTTCAAGCCCTGCTTTGATTCCTTTGTTGTGGTTTTCATTGATGATATTTTGATCTATTCACATAGTAGGGAGGAGCATATGGGCCATTTGAGGGTTGTGTTGCAAAGATTGAGGGAGGAGAGATTGTATGCTAAATATGACAAGTGTGAATTTTTATTGAATGAGGTTGCATTTTTGGGTCATGTGGTGTCGGGGGATGATATAAAAGTAGATCCTAAGAAAACCAATGTGATTAGGAATTGGCCTAGACCATTGACCCCATCGGACATTAGGAGTTTCTTGGTCCTTACGGGTTACTATAGAAGGTTCGTGTTTGGGTTACCCAAGACTAGAAAATGTTTTGGTTCCATATTGGTTATGGTTGATAGGATCACGAAATCGGCTCACTTTCTACCGATCACGACTACATATGTGGTTGTACATCCATAAGTTAGTAAGGTTTCATGGGGTTCCCTTATCCATTATATCGAATTGTGGTGCACAATTTACTTCACATTTTTCAAGATCTTTTCAAAGGGGTCTTAGAACTTAGTACAAACTTCCACCCTCAAACAGATGGCCAAGTTGAAAGGACGATTCAAACACTTGAGGATATGCTTAGGGCTTGTGTCTTGGAGCTTAAAGGTAGTTGGGATGACCATCTTCTATTGATTGAGATTGCCTAAAACAATAGCTATCACTCTAGCATCGGTATGGCTCCATATGAGGCTCTTTATGGGAGACGTTGTAGATCGTCGATGAGTTAGTTTGAGGTTGCAGAGGTGACTTTATTGGGGTCGGATCTGGTTATGGAAGTTTCACGACCCAAGCCTGGGGGCTGGACATGATCGGCGAATGGGGAACTCGAGGGAATCCTAAACAAGCCTCATAGCATATCATTATATCCTTGGTCGCAGAAGCAATTAAATGATATTTGAAGAATGGAAATAAGGGCAAAAAGGACTAACAGAGAGCTTTTTGTAACATAGAGTCAAGAGATAATAGAATCAACTCATAGCATAAATACATAGCTTTGTCCAACAGCACCTCTAACATAGATAATGGTGGGGGCCAAGACATACAACCAGACTCACCCTCATAGTCATAAGTATACGATAAAGAAAAGAGAATCTTAATACATAGTATGAGAGAATAGTCCTTGTCCCTGAAATGGAGGACTCACCAAAGGCTAACATGAACAATCCATCTAGACATAAAAAGAATCAATAAGAGCTTCGGCTCCTACATGGTGATACCATATAGGCAAGAGTATGCGTTTGTACGTTTAAATGTACTAAGTATGTGGGATGCAATGCAACAAGAGATAGACTTCATGATCAACATGCATAATAATAGGCAATAGGCATAATATAGAAAAATGACATGTATGGTCAATGCATAAGTAAACGTGCTTAAGTAATCCATGCTCATATAGAATATCATATGTGTAGAAGAGACCAAGCAAGATTTTCAAGGTATGAACCCCTTGGAGTTAGTGACGATGCCGCCCCATCACTTAAGTGGATAGGTACAAACCCTCATCTCGATTGGTGATAATGCCGCCCTATCACCTAGATGGATGAGTATGAACCCCCATTTCGTTTGATGACTATAAACCTCTATCTAGGTTAGTGATGATATCGCCTTATCACGAGGTGGAGAAGTACGAACCAATCCCTCAGTTACCCGGGCTCTTATACCTCCGGATCGGGCATGGTCTAATGCAAGACTTTATATAGAGTTCATCATATGCATAAGCTTATTTCATCATCATATAGTCAATTATATCATATACATAAGCTCTTTTCATCACCACAACATCATTCATATCATATCTCATGCTTTGGGCCTTCATTTCCTCAAGAAACCATAACAGGACATTTTATCCAACACCTTGGGGGTGTGTAATAAGGATAAAAGACCATGCAATTTTGAGATGAAATCATGCAAGATAATCTATTGTAAAACCATCAATCCATGGGTGGAAGGACTTAATGGTTCAATACCACATACCTTGACTTTGGTGAACCCTTGAAGAAGATTAGAAATGGAGACTTGAAACTTGAACGAGATCCTTGATGAAATCCTTAAGATTGGTCTTGAGTTTGGGACTTGAATTTAGGGTGAAATATGAGTCTAAGTGTTAGAGTGAGTGTTGGGAAATGTTTAGGGAGATATGAGGGTGAAATAAGGCTAAGGATATGTATTTTCAAGTGTGGGAACCCTTAAGCCCAAGACCTATAAGTCTTGGACCGAAAAAATGAAAACTGGCACCAAAAACAACAGGGGCGCATCGCGGAGGCAACGCGGAAACCCCACTGGAATCTGCATTTTCTGCACAAATGAGTTCTATGAAAATGAGCATAAATCCTTCATCTGAAATCGAAATGATATGAAACTAAGTGCATTGGAAAGATAATTCAAAGACTTTAAGTTGGTAGGTCGTGTGACACCCAATTCTTTGTATACTAAGAGATATGTCCCTTCAAAGTTAACCCACCTAAATGCGTTTTTTGTGATTTTTGGATTTTGATATGGTTGCTCTAAAATTTGGGTTAGACCCATCTCCTACTCAATTTAACCCCCTAAAAAAGAATATGAAGTTAGATTTTCGAAATAATGAATGAATTTTTAGATATATGGAAATTATGATTCTAGACACTTCCGAAGCACATTTTCAAGTACTTTTATTGGGATAGTTTCAGGAAGCTCTTGAGAAGGTTAAGATGATTAAGTAGAGGCTTAGTACAACCCAAATTTATCAAAAATACTATGCCTATGTGAGAAGAAGAGACCTAGACTTCCAAGTGGGTAATTGGGTTTATTTGAAAGTATTTCCAATGAAAGGTGTAGTTTGTTTTGGTAAAAAGGGGAAGTTGAGTCCAAGGTATGTTGGTCCTTATGAGGTGATTAATAGGATTAGCAAGGTAGCTTATGAGTTGAAGTTGCCTAGTGAAATGAATTTGGTCCATCTGATATTCCATGTCTCTATATTGAGAAATGTGTTGGTGATCCTAATGCCATTGTGCCTCTTGACGTTGTGGGTATTGTTGAGTGTAACTTAATTTATGAGGAGGTTTTGGTTCAGATCTTGGAAAGGAGAGTAAAGATATTGAGGAACAAAGAAGTGGCATCCGTTAAGGTCCTTTGGAGGAACCAATAAATTGAAAGTGCTACTTAGGAGGCTGAAGCGGACATGCAAAAGCGGTATCCTTATATTTTCCACTCCACTCAAGCCTAAGGTACTAATCCTAAGTTCCATATGTAACTTAAAGTCTTACAGTTCAGTATCTATGTCATTCATTTGCATTTATGTTTAAGTTGGTAAACTTGTGATGATTTTACACTTATGGTGAGATTTTGAAAATGGTGTTTTGAATGTAATGTTGCATTCTTGTTGGGGATGATTTATTATAATCACTCTTGTTTTGTACATCTCTTTTACATTCGGTATGAATGTTCCAAAGGGGGAGATATTGAAATGACCCCAAAAAGCGTCGGAAGTACCTGGAATCTTGTTTTCCATATATCTAAAAATCCGTTGGTTATTTCAAAAATTCAACTTCTTATTTTTGTTCAGGGGGTCCAAACTATGTTAACAAGAGTTTAACCTCAAATTTAAAGCAAAGGAATCGAATTATGAAATTTCACTTGGTGCGATTTCCAGAGAGCCTCCGAATCCTCTCCCGCGACACGGAGACATGCATTTTCTGCACAGTTTTTCCTAGTCCGTCCAGATTTTTCTAAGTGTTGGGCCTAAGTTTTCCCAAATGTGTTTTTACCTATGCTTCGTTAAATTTCACCCTCATATCCCCAACAAGATTTCCCAACACTCACTAAAACACTTAGCCATATTTTCACTTCCAAATTCAAGACCCAAAACTCTCATCCAAAGCTAAGGATTCAATTCAAGCTTCAAGCCTCCATTTTCAAACTTCATCAAGGACTTCCCTAAAGCTAAGGTATGTGGTGTTGAACCATTGGGTCCTTCCACCCATGGTGCTTAAACCCTCTTTTTCTTAATAATGCATGATTTAAAGTTGATTTTTCATGTGGGTCTTGTATATTGAGAAATTTACTACATAGTGATTTTAGTTCATGAAAGTATGGTTGTTTTAGCATGTTTTAAGCTTTAAATCTTGGATCTATTGTTGGATTTGATGAGGGGTTTCGATGTGAATGTCTTAGGGTGTTTCAAGGTGTCGATTCATGGCTTTACTACAGATTTTCTTGCATGATTTCATCTCTAAATTACATGGTCTTTTACCCCCATTACACCCCCCAAGTATTTGATAAAATGTCAGCTTGGGTTTCTTGTGGAATTGAAGGTCCAAAGCTTGAGATGTGGTATGAATGACTATATGACGACGTAATTAGCTTACGTATATGATGAATTCTATATACAGTGTTGCATTAAACCATACTCAATCGAGGTGGGGGTTTGTACTCATCAACTATGAAAGGGGCTTGTACTTCGCCACCTAGGATGATTGGGGTGTGACCATCATCAACCGAGTTGGAGGTTTGTACTCATCAACCATATGAGGAGTTTTTACTTCAACACCTAGGATGATGGGCTGTGACCACCACCAACTATGTGAGGGGTTTATACCACGCCACCTAGGATGATAGGGTGTGACCATCATCGACCAACCAAGATTGGAAAGCTAGCTTAGTCTATTCTGCACATATGATAACCTATATAAGCATGAGTTTCTTAAGTATGTTTTACTTATGCATCAATCATACCTGTCATCATGCTATATTTTGCCTATTGCCTATTGATATGCATGTTGATCATAAAGCATATCTCTTGTTACATTGCATCCCACATACTTAGTGCATTCAAACGTACTAACACATAGTCTTGAATACATGATATCACCATGTAGGAATCGGTGTCCAAATTGATCATCCTCCTCCGCATAGCTAGACGGTGCTATTCCAAGCTTGTTGGTGAGTCCTCCGTTCTGGGGACTTTGGTTTATGTTTTCCTCTTATCTATGTATTGAGACACTATCTTATGTTCTGTTTGACTATGAGGGTAAGCCCGGTTACTTTGTCTTGGACCCCATTCTATCTATTTATTTAGAGGTGTTGGTTGGACAAGTTATATATTCATGATATGAGTTATGATTCCATGTCTCTTAATGTTGATGTGTTGCAAAGCTTTCCCTTAGCCTCAATGCCCCATTCTATCCTATATGTCTTTTATATGCTTCCGTGACCATGGATATGTAATGACAAGTTAAGAGGTTTGTTTGTTATTCCTTCGGGTTCCCCATTTGCTGTATCACATCTAGGCTCTAGGCTTAGATCGTGACACCACATTTTATGGCTTTCAGTTCGGCCTCCAAAGATGTAGGGAGGACAAGCGCTTAGTATTATGCAAAACCCCAATTGCCATTTTCATTATGATGATTCCACCAAGTCCACCTGCCTTAAGATTCATTTTGACTTCTCCATCAGTGTTAAATTTCATCATACCGGCCTAGGGGGAGTTCCATGACACTTGTACAAAGATTGTTAGGTGAGTCTCATCCCTCTTAGATGATGTCATTGCTACAAACTACACTGCAAGACTATTGGTACTTTCGAAGTTAACCGGGTACAACTTGTGTTAAAAAATGTTGATGTTTCTATTTTTCCAAATCTGCCAGAGGCAAAAAGGAAGGAGGGTATCCCATTTCACCATCATGGAGCAGTATTTGCCTTTTATCCTTTTCCAATGGTCTATCCATGTTGTCGAGTCAAGAACGCTGCCATTAATGACATTATGCAGTCGTCCACTTTATTGAGCCTCTCTCCAGAAATCTATAGCAATGCAACATTGAAAGAACATATGGGCAATATCTTCCATATGATGTCTACCGATGGGCAAAGCCATGTCAACATCATGCCATTGCTATACATCCTATGGTTAGTTTTAATCCACTTATGGAAGAGTAGCCAAAGGACGTGCTTGATCTTGTTTGGTATGTGATCTTTCCAAATTGTGGTGAAATCCTGCTTGGCCTCAGGGGTGTCTCTATTATCGCTTTTGCTAGTTAAATGCCTATAGGGTGAGGCAGTAGTAAATACTCCATTCGGCGACAATCCCTAAACCACCCTATCCTTGGTGTTTGCAGTATCATGGATAGTGACATCTTTGATAATTTGTTGCACCTCAGGAGGAAGAACAATAGACAGACCCTCCAAATTTAATGTATTGTGGTTTTTGAGTCCGCCACTGTAAGATTGTATTCTTCTTCCTTGAGTGGTGCCTGAATGTAATCTCTGAGGCAAGACAAGTGCGGCACCTAATTATCAGTAAAGAACTTGACCTGAGTATCCCTCTGAACCACCCATTTGGTGGCGGTGGATATTGCTCCAGCCTTCTTGGATGTTTTTCCAAGTTCAAAAGACATATACCCTTTTTGGCCATTAACTGGGTGATTTAAATATTTGCTTTGGAGAATAGCCTTCCACTTAGCTGGAGGCCCATGAGTGACTCTCCAGGCCAGCCCACTGAGGTTGGCTTTATTCCTTGTACCCATTTTTTTGATCCCTAAGCCGCCTCTGTCTTTAGGTTTAGTTACTAAGTCCCAGTTGAGGAGGTGCATTTTCCTTATCTCTTGTTAGAGCTAGCTGCAGATGAAGTCCCTAATTGTTTTGTCAAGAGTTTTTGTTATAGCTTCAAGAAGCTTGATGTAGCTCATATCATAGGAAAGGATGCCCGATAGAGATGCTTTGGCAAGCACCGTTCTGCTGGCCATGTTCAGGGTACTTGATTTCCAGCCTATAAGCTTTTGACTCATGTTATCAACAAGGTACTGAAAATCATTATTAATAAGGTGCTTATTGAAGATAGGGAAGCCCAGATACTTCCTGAAAGACATCTTTCTTTCAATCCCTAGAATGTTGGAACACTCTTCTCTCAAATGAGTTGGATAATTTTTGGAGAAGACAATTCTAGATTTAAACCTATTGACCCTTTGGCTCGAGGCTAGCCAAAAGAGATGCAGAATTCTAGCAATGGTATAACAATTTCTGGAATTAGCTTTAGCGAAGAGGGTAAGGTCATCCGTAAAGAAGAGATGGGAAAGGTTGATGCCTCGATTAGAGATCTTAATGGGTTTCCAAAGCATAGCATCCACAGAATACTGGATCGTCCTGTAAAGCCTCTCTATACAAATGATGAATATGTAGGGAGATGTAGGGTCACCTTGTCTGATTCCTCTAGAGAGGTAGAACTCTTTCGTGGGTCTACCATTGACAAGGATCTGGATAGAGCTGGTGGTGATGCAGGACATGATAAGTTTGGAGAGCATTTTGGGGATGGCAGAGAACTAAAGAGTATCACTAATGAAATACCATTCTAACTTATTGAAGGCCTTTTCGAGGTCGACCTTAACTGCTATATAGCCTATTTTTCCTTTCATTTTTTGGAAATGCGGGATGGCTTCCTAGACAAGAATGGCATGATACTATCCCTCCTATTGGATAAAAAACTAGTCTGACTTTCACTGATAATGCTGGGCAGTAGAGGCTTGAGTCGGTTGGCAATGATTTTGTTGATGATCTTGTAAAGTGTATTACAAAGACCAATGGGCCTAAAGTTCTTAAGACACTGCGGATTGTTGATTTTTGGGATAAGACAGAGAAGAGTCTTGTCAAGCTCATGGGGGGTAGAGGCAAAGTGGAAAGTATCTTTACAAAAATTGATGATGTGATTGGCTAAAATATCCGAGTATCTTTGGTAGAACAAAGGGTGGAGGCCGTCCGGCCCAGGAGGTTTGGTGGGCTTGAAAGAGTTGGTAGCTAGGATGATATTAGAGTCTCTAAGAGAGGTGTCAGGGTTTCTATCAGTGGCATTCCCTAAGATGTTACCCTAATAGCTGCTGGATTGCTCCGTAGTATAAACCTCTAAGAAGAAAGACAAAGTCTAGTTTTGGGTGGTTTTCAGATTATCAAGTTTTTCACTGAACTCCATTTCCAAATTGACAATTCTGTTCCTTCTTTGCCTGGTAAGGGTAGTGGTGTGGAAGAAGTTGGTGTTAGCATCGCATTCGCGTAGCTAAGAAATTCCAGACTTAGTCATCCAGAATTCCTTTTTTGCTAGTAGAAGGCTGTTATACTTGTCCAGAAGATGCTTATCGAGATCTTGGAGAGTAGCTATGGGGATAATTTGGATTCCATTGATTCTTGCTAGCAGTAAGGCTCATCAAAAGAGGGCAATGATTAGACTTAGTCCTAGGAAGATGCTTGACTAGAGAGTTGGGGAATTTCTTAATCTATCGGTCATTGGCTATACACCTATCTAATCTTTCAAAGATAAATTGAGATCTAAATCTATGTCTTTTATTGGTCCAAGTGTATATTTTCCCCTTGAAACTTAGGTCTACTAATTTACATCCTTGAAGACAATTCTAGAAGTGTTTGGTCCTACTGCGACTAATGTTATTACCCCCAAGTTTCTCACTAGCATGGAGGACCTTATTAAAATCCCCAGCTACTAACCACTCAATATCATAAGAAAGAGATAAATGGTACAACTCATCTAAAAGTTTCAATCGTTTATTTAAAGTAGTTTTCACATAGATGGCAGAAAATCTTTAAATGTGGGTATCAGGAATTACCTTAACCAAAACATAGATACCTTGTGAGGTGATGGACAGACAGTCCAGAATCAAGATGATATCCTTCCACATAACCACGATGCCACCCGAAAGTCCTCCTGCTAGAGTTTGAATAAAAGCGTCAAACCTCAGTGCCTCTATGAGGTGCTTATGTTATGTCATCTTTGTTTCAAAAAGCACTAGCATAGTAGGATTGTGGGTCTTTACTAGTGCTTCACAGTTCCTGCAAAATGTGGTACTATTTGTTCCCTTCACATTCCATATTACAAAATTCATCATTGCTGGGTTTGTGGGGATCCTCCTATATCTCCTTCTTTTTCCTTGACACTTTTGACGTCACTGGATTCAAAGTCACAGCTACCAAAATGTCGCTCATTTTGCCCCTCAGGTTGAGTGTGCATACCATCACGTGTGTTGGGTAGTGGACAACCATCACTATATGAGTCCGTATGTCCATTTCCTTTATCAGAAGCTTGTCCAGCACATACACTTCAGGAACTTATTTTTCTGAGTTTGCCAAGAGTTCCTCCATTTCCCGGTTAGCCTGCCTGAGTGACTTTAAGACTGAAGTTCCTGGCTCGTTGTTTTGGCTGCTTTCCATGGTTTCTCCTTAACTGGTCATCACTGGTGGCGACACCATCTAGACAGACTAAAGTTGTTGTTTGTTGGGTAGGTAAGGATAGAATGGGAAGAAGGGGAGCGAAAGGAAAGTCTGCCCCATTAGCACCCCTAACTCCAGTCAGTTGGTTGTGTTTATTTGTCCTACCATTCCAGTTTGGCTCAGTGTCTCCTCCCAAATCCTCATTCCTAGCATTTTGATCACATGGTCCAATCCTTCCTTGATAATCTGAGCTAGGTACGTCGGATTCTGCACCACTACGTCACTGGATGGTTCCAGACCATGGCTTGAACATCAATTATCTGTCCCTCAATCCCAGTTCCAGCCAAGAAATTAGTTGGTGTCCCGGTGGCAGTGGAGCAGTCGTGAGTACGATTGGCGTACGACGCGTCTCCTATGCATCCTGTTGATGGCTTTCCATTGTTGATTTTTGGTGTAGAAACAATGGGGCTCCATTGTTTTATAGTGTGAGTTTCCTTCTCTAATTGTTCCTGCAGATATGCAATATCTGGTGACGAGACATCGATAGTCATTTCATCTACACCGGAGTAATGATTATTTGACACTATAGAAGATACACTTTTAATTAGAGAAGAAGAAGAGTGTAATTTCCCATTCCTTTTCTTTTTTCCACATTAATTTTTGAATTGTTGACAAGGTTAATTGTTGGTCCGATGTTTGCCACGAAGACAAAATTCTTTTGTGGCAAATTTGAATTTCTGTTGCCAAGATTTAACATTAAATTTTGGGTAGTTGGGAAGCTAATTACATTAAAGGCATTGAATTCTTTAAAGGCTATGTTGTTGGGATTGCAGAGTGCGTCCTCTGAGGCGTGTGAGGTGGACGTGGTCGAATTGGGTCCAGTCATGTGGGCTTTGCCGCTTTGTTCCTTGCCCAGGCTGTTGGCATTGGGCTTGGCCTTCAGCTTTTGATGATTGATTGTCCCTTGCACTTTTGGGCCATCTTGAGGAGTTAATAGAGTAGGCCCTTCCCTTTTGGGATTTTCTTTTTCTCATTCCATAACTTCCTACCCATCGTAATCAGCTTTAGATCGTTCCTGCTCCTTTACTGGCAAGGTGGGTTTGTCAGAGCCTTTTCCAATTGCTCCCTCTGGATGGTTTCCATACTAGCCAAAAGTGTGGCCAATCCTACCGCACATTGTGCAGAGAATACCCTCACCCTCATAAAAATTTTTTTGTTTATGAGTCCCAATTTTTACTTCACTTCTCAAGGGAGTTTCAACAGGGACTTGTATGCAAATACGGGCATATGTTCCCCTTAACATGGCTGACGTACAAGCATTGATTCTCAGAAGAGTTCCGAGTAAACCCCCAACTCTTTCCAAGATTTGACTATAGAAGAACTCAGTGGGTAAATTGGGAAGCCATGCCCAAATAGCTTTGTGGGAAATCTTTGCGGTTTGGGAAACAAAATTGGGCTTCCATTTTTGCACTGAGACGATATTCCCTGCTACAAACCAGGGGCCTTCATGGAGTACCTTATTTCTATTTTCCTCGATGTGGAATTTTGCTACATGGTAATCATTTCTCAGGTCGATTAGGGTTAAGGGCTCTGAAGGTTTCCAAAGATCTTGGAGTTTATTCCTCAAGAAGTCATATGGAATTCTCTTTCCAAAGACTTTGATTATGACAGATGCTCTCCATAGGTGGTATAATATCTGCTTATCCTCGGTGGTGAGGTGGATGATACCTTTATCCTTGTTATCTCTCTCCCCTATTAGTTCGTCTAAATCCATACCCTGGTGTTGGTGGCTAGAGTTGGCTTCAGTGCCAAACTCGGTAGTTTCAAGCAAAGGATTTTTGAACGTTAGGTTGGTTTTGATGCTTGGTGGATCTGCAGAGGGTCTGTTTAAATCTGGTGGTTTTGGGGAGTCCGAAGGGTGAGTCGGCAACTGGTCGTCGTCTATTAGTTGAGTGGTATTTTCATTACTGTTCATCAAAGAAAATTCTCTCTCGGAGGTTCAATACTTGCAGGTTCTTAAAAGGGTTTTAAGAATAGGCAAAAAAGTTGCCAAACAATGTAAAAGAAAAACTCAAAAGAAATTCAAAAAAATTCCAAAAACTATCTTTAAAAAAAAGAAAAAGAAAACGTACAAAAAAAATATAGAATTCAAAAAGAGTCCAAAAAAAAAAATAGAAAAAGCATATTCATTAACAAATTTTGTTATTTATTACATTTTAAATAATTATTATTTAATTATTATCCTAATATTTAATATAAATTTGACATATTTTATCCTAATTATATTTGAAGTCTAACAATTATATCAATTAATGAGGTAAGAATACTATTTCAATATCTATAAAATTGTTTTTTTACCAATTTTTCTTAAATTATTATTTAATTATATTTATAATATTAACTTCTAAAATATATGGAAAGAAGTAATAAAATAATGACTTCTTATCGTGCAAAAACTCCTAAATCTTCCTTATCTACTTCTCCTTATTTGAATCAAGAAAACCTGTAGTCGCTAAGGAAAATCCTAATTTACTATAAATTCTAATTAGTGATAAAATCTCTATATATAAGACTTTTATAAATAAATAAATAAAAAGTTGAATAGGGTTATATTGTTATTCTACATATAATTTGTAATATTTTTCTTTTGAAATTTTTACCTCTATGTATACATTTCACGTTTAATTTTTTGCATATTGTCGTATTTTGTATTTATCTATCCAGATATTTATTTTCTAATAACATGGTGTTATTTTATTTTGTAGAGTTCGTGACATAATTCATGAACTCAACCTTTTTGAAGAAAAAAATAGAAGAAGAGTTGACAGTGACAATTGATGATTAATAAATTCATTTTTTTACATCAAATATGGATTAATGATATTTATTATTGAAATATCTACCTTGCTACAAGTAATTATTTTATTTTAAAATAATTATACATACTTGAATTTTCTCTAAACAAATTAATTTCATGTTTATAATTCAAAATCGTAAAAAGTATCACACAAAGAAGGAAAGACAATTGTTCGAAGTAGCACTTATGGTCGGAGAGAGTATGCAACATCCAAATCATAAAAAGTATCACACAAAAAAGGAAAAACAGTTGTTCGAAGTAGCACTCATGCTCGGAGAGAGTAAACAACATCTAATATTGAATGAGGTCTATTAAGTTTAAATTTGAATTAGTTGGACTTCAATGCGGATTATAATTTTAAAAAAACGTATACTTTTCTGACAATATTAAAAATTTTCAAATTTTTATCGTATTCAATATAATAATTTTAACGTGACACACACGTGCAACATATGTACGTTAAATTAGTATAGTATAGATTAGATATCTAGATTTATTGCATTAGTGAATTTTTATAAAATTATGTATATTTAAAATTGTATAATAAGTAATAGCATGTGGAATGCAATTTATTATGCGATGCGATTGAAAATCTTTGATAAATTATTTAAGAACTATATCATTCGGAAAGATTGTTTTGAATTGAAAATTAATGTGCAAACGAATGTAGCAGAATTGAAGAATAAAAAACGTGTGTAGGAAGGTGAAGAAAGGAATAAAAGAGGTTTTCAATTAATTAGGTGGCACAAAAGAGTAAAGCCTCAACTTCCAAATCAAAATTCTGTTAGCCCCCTGGTCCCCCGGCTTCCTTCCTTTTTTCCCACTCAAAACTCCCAAAATTTTCTCTCTAAAAAAAAATTGTTTCTTTCAAAAGAATCTACACTACTTGTGAATATACATATCAAATATGGGTTTCTTCATGGGGTTCTTGCTAGGTGCTACATTGGGTGTTTGTCTCATAGTTTGTTTTGCTCGATATCAGAATCATAGATCCAAATCCCGCATTGATTTGGTATTTATATATATTCCAATTGGAATTTTCTATTTTTCTTTTCAATTATTTATATATAATATACTCCTTTTTTTTTTTTCGGTTAGGGAAAAGCCATAACAGCATTTGCCAGGATGACACTTCAAGATTCAAGAAAACTTCTCCCCCCTGAAGTATATCCTTCTTGGGTAGTATTTTCACAAAAGCAAAAGTTGAGTTGCATTTCCTTAATACTTTTTTCTCTAGTTCACAAGTTCAATTTTTTCTAATAATTGTTTTCTGAAATTGCAGTTGAATTGGCTTAACCAGCACTTAGATAAAATATGGCCTTATGTTGATGAGGTAATTGTACTCACCTTTTGGTTTTTGCTTTTTTTTCTCATTCTTTTACTGATTCTTTGCTTAGGCAGCATCAGAGTTGATAAGAACCTCTGTAGAGCCAGTTCTTGAACAATATAGACCTTCCATCTTAGCTTCTCTGAAATTTTCAAAGCTCACATTGGGTACTGTGGCTCCATCATTCACAGGTTAGTTCAATAGTTGCCGCCATATTGAATGTAGTTCAACGTCCACTTTTTTAAAGGCAAAATACATAAATATGCCTTTTAACTTTGATGTGCACAAATAGATAGTTAAACTTGTATAAGATAGAACACATTTCCTATGTGGCATGATACATGCAATACGCCACCTAGGACACAAAATTTCCAAGTAGGATGCCACACAGGACAAATGTCTCTATTTCTTTAATTTTATATAAGTGTAAGTGCCTACTAGTGCATACACAGAGTTAGAAGACATAAATGTCAGTTGAGGTGAAGTTACCTGGAACATGTATTGTGTGTTTCTTTTAAACTTCCCCCTTATCTCAGCTAGGCTAGCTATCCAACTTCCAATTATCAACAAGGAAAATTCATCTTCTTTATCTGTTTTGAATAATTAAACTCCCACATCTCCATTTTCCCTTTCAGGAGTTTCCCTTCTTGATGGTGATCCTGGGGAAATTATTATGGAATTGGAAATGCAGTGGGACGGAAATCCCAATATTGTTCTCGACATTAAGACTTTACTTGGTGTAGGACTACCCATACAGGTACTTTTGACATCTATGTTTTTGCAATAATTGAACTAGCTGATAATGGTAAGCCAAACAATTTGACTATAAACAGGAGAATGGGAATTCCATGAAACTTTCGGTCTGAGAATACAATTCATTGCACTGGAAGAAACATAGTCTAAGTTGCAAAAGTCAAATTTGTCATTATACAGATGTTTTTAAAGCTGCAAGTGAAATAAAGTTGTGCTCTTGTGCACACATATCAAAGACAAACCTTTAAATTACTAAAAAAGATCCCCTGGGTTGGGTCACTCTGAGCCTTTTTCTGAATTGGTCATTCCTTCCATCTCTATGGCTGATTTTCTTGTTTCTATGTTTTGTAGCACTTTCGAGAGGAACCTTATAAAAGAGAACCAAAAATCAGAATAAAATCTAGCGAGAAAACTTATTTTTTCCTTAAAATATTAGAAAACATTCATCTTCTATCAACTATGTTAACAATTTTTCTGCTCCAAAATCATTAAGATACCTCTATTAATAACATGAAATCTGCATTCGCATTAATTGAATAAATGCCCAAAGGACTCAGTATTAAGTCCTAACAGACTAAACAGATGTGGGATTCAGTCTTTATTGATATGACTTTTAACTGAAATGAATATACTTGTTTAATGTATCTTCTTATCATCAGTTCAAGTGATAAAAACACTTTCTTTGCTCACTCTTGGGTCTTAAACATCAGACTGCAAATATACTTCTTTGTGGTATCTTGTTATCATTAGTTCAAACACTTTATTTATTGACTCTTGAGTCTTAAATGTAACATCTTTTACATCGAATTGTCCTTTTGAAATACTTGCAAGTACAGAAATTCAAAATTTTCTGAAATATCAAGACAATGTTCAGGGAAACATCACAATTAATCAAAAATTATCTTACATATTTTTCATTCTTCTCCTAATTTCATTGTTTAATGCAGGTCAAGAATATTGGTTTCACTGGGGTTTTTCGGTTGATATTCAAACCACTGGTTGCAGAGCTTCCTTGTTTTGGAGCTGTTTGTTACTCCTTGCGTCACAAGGTCCTCTAATATTTGATTTATGAAGTTTTAGACAAATACGTTTTCATGGATATCAACTTTCTTGATTCATAGTTTTGCTTTTATGTATTATTTAAGGCTCACACACTATATTTGATCTACTTCTTCAGATTTGTATTATTCATGGTTACAAGAAAAAAGAATGTTTTACAGTCCTAGTTCTGATATTATATTTTCATCCTGCTTTTAGAAAAATTTGGATTTCACTCTTAAAGTTGTGGGAGGTGATATCTCAGCTATTCCTGGAGTATCTGATGCCATTGAGGTTTGAAATGTCTTATGTTTTTGAGATTGAATGAATATAAACCTCTTTCTAAGTCATATACATTTCTCATATATAGATAGTCGATACGAATATTCTTATTTTATTTCCTTCCCTAGTTTGCACGCATGCACATTACCCATACAATTTATCATGTTTTTTACAGTGTTATTTCTTGCTCGTTCAGGTGCAAATGATAGAGTAAGTTTTCTTTACATAAATGAGCATCTTATTTATACAAGAGTGTTTTGCATGACCCTTAATTTCAGTTAAATAGCATTTCGCTTTTCTCTTTTGATCTTGATGTTAAAGCTTTATTATCATGTGATTTTCATATATTGAAAAGGGTTGAAAACTTGGATAGCGCCCCTTACTTCCTTGCAATTTGTTAGTTGATTAACGTTGAGTATTTATCACAAAGAGTACTCCCTCTATTTAAAAAAGAATGACCTGAAAGTTATGTGAAATGTATGACATTCCTTTTAAAATGGAGGAAGTATTTAAAAAGTTAACATTCTTGAATTCTAATTGAGAAACAAGTATTTTGTTGGTACAACAAACTCTTAATTAAATGCATTTCTTGATGGCATTCAATCTGCACGCACAGGAAACAATAAGGGATGCAATTGAAGATTCTATCACTTGGCCTGTCCGGCAAATTATTCCCATACTACCAGGAGACTATAGGTGCGCTAATTTCCAAAACAACAGTAATATTCAAATTCTTGACCTTTTTTAATCAGTTGAAACTAAAAGTCCTTTTTCGTTGGAACATGGTAGCTTAATTTTAACTCCAAAATAATAGTCTTAAGCAAACAGAGATACTATGTTCCACATTACCTCTTTCAGAAAGGACGGCGGAATAGTTTTGCAGCAATGAACTAATCTTGTATCCAACTATAAGGTATATCCTAAGATGAATGATATAAACCTTCCTCCTTTGAAGTAGATATAACTTTTTCCACCTATGGCTTCATCAGTGCTCAATTTCTTCTGATCATTTTTGTATGTCTATATTGGTGACTGTTGTTTAAGTCGAAAAAGTCATGAAAAAGTGAAGATGGAGTCCAAAAAGGAATAAGTCAAGATAAAGAAAGGAGAATACCATTACAAACTACTATAAACCTATTTCTGCACATGAAATTGGTTTTTCTTGGAATCTTGTTATCGAATAAAACTGCAATATAAGTAGTACTTTCTAATTAAATGGTATTTCTATAATACATTCAATCTTCTCAGGGAGATTGTTTTCAATCTAAATTGATGTCATACATTTGTAGTCACCTGGAGCTAAAGCCAGTTGGTGTATTGCAAGTGAAGCTTATTGAAGCGAAAGACTTGACTAATAAAGACATCATTGGGAAGTCTGATCCTTTTGTTGAGTTGTTTATACGTCCACTACGTGACAGGATAAAGACCAGCAAAGTTATTGTAAGAAAACTTATATCTCTTGTTGTCTTTGATAATTTATTTATCTCATGAGGAATGTCCAACTCCAGATTTTGTTTGCTTTGTTAAGGATAACAGCTTAAATCCGATCTGGAATGAGCACTTTAAGTTCATAGTTGAAGACAAATCGACTCAACATTTAACAATTAGAGTGTATGATGATGAAGGGATTCAGGCTGCTGAATTCATGGGTTGTGCTCGAACTGATCTCAAAGTCCTTGAGCCTGGTAAAGTGAAGGATGTGTGGTTGAGACTAGTTAAGGATTTGGAGATCCAGAGGGACACCAAGAGTAGAGGACAGGTAAGATATTTGTCAACTTAAAATGTTCGAAATCATAGCCATGTCAACTGTGTTATATTCACCAAATTTCTTAGTGGATAAAAGCATTTAAACCTCTGAAATACTCTCTATTCTATGGTCTCCTACTATCATCTTCAATCTGTAGGAAAATAAATACACCAATCACTCAGTGGTTGTAGTGTGAAAAAAATAATTAAAAAAAGGAACATGTGAAACTTTATTTGTGATCAATGGTAACTTGAGAGGCCGTTGAGTTCGTCAGCTGCTCAATCAATTGTTTTTATTTCTATATTCTGTGTCTTGATGTCAAACAACTGGTTCTTTTACATTTTGCAAGAAGCTATGCAATATTTGTTTTCATATTTATTATGTAAATTAAAAAAGAGAGCTAGAGAGAGCATTTATGCGCCTTATGGCATAAATGATTTATGGTCTCAATTATTTATTTTTATCTTATTCTGCATTTGCATATTCTAATGTGATTGTCCCTTCATCAGACACCAGCTTCTGATGCAACAATTGTTGGACACCCGGAATATGTTCTGGCTGAAGTTTCCTGTGTTCAAATTTCGTGTTGTCTAATTGTCATTCCCTTAATTGGGCATTCCTTAAAAATTTCAGCTATGATCATATGCTTACTTTTGTTCTTATGTTTTCTATGGGTCTTTTTGTCCTATCTATGATTTTTATGCCAAGAGAAAATATATCTTCTACTACCTATTATTACTGTTATTGTTTTTTGTTGTTGTTGTCGTCTTCATCATCATCATCGTCGTCGTCATCGTCGCCATTGTCGTTGTTGTTATGGGTATACAACGAACTTAAATGGAGTGGTATGGTCAAAGAGGGATTTATATAGCTAACTCCAACTTGCTTGAGATTGAGTCATAGCACTTCTTATAGTTGTTTGATCAGATCAACCCTTCCTAAGAAAATTCTTTTTTTCTAAAAAGTTCTGTCTCACCGAAATACAAGGATTCTTGTTAAGGTAGAAACTAACATTATTAAAAAGAGGAGGACAGAAGAAAATAGAGTAGGTGTAGATTTTCAGCTGAAGTGGGTGATATTTTTGTGATAGCTGATCAATCATAATATATAATAAAGTTCAATGGACAAATATGTTTTTGTTATTGGAGTCAAGCTGTACGTATTATTACACTGAAGTTTTGTCTTGTTATTTTTTAATTCACTTTTTGTAATTTTTGTCATATATTCTATTTTCATGTTGTCGACATAGGATGCCTGTCGATGCTATGTGGATTCTCCATGTTTGTGTCGTTGATACACACTGGAGTCTTAACCAAAGCTCTTCTCTTGTTAACTAACACAGGTACACTTGGAGCTTCTCTATTGTCCTTTTGGCATGGATAGTGTATTTATGAAGGGATTTAAACCCGACTATGCACTAACTACCTTGGAGAAGGCTCTTAGACCAGAGGCAGCTAATTTTTCACAAGCAGTCTCTGAGAAGAAAGGGGACATCCTCTTTCGAGGAGTTCTTTCCGTGACTGTAATATCAGCAGAAGACGTACCTGTTACAGATCTATTGGGGAAATCTGATCCTTTTGTGGTACTAATTATGAAGAAATCTGAACAAAAGAATAAAACTCGAGTAAGTTACTTTGTTTCACTAGCTTGTATGATATTTCATTCAGCTACTTTTGTCTTACTCATTGTTCTTTGCTAATATCAGGTTCTAAACAACACCCTTAATCCAGTGTGGAACCAGACATTTGACTTTGTAGTTGAAGATGGATTACATGATTTGCTCATATTAGAAGTTTGGGACCATGACACCTTTGGGAAGGTAAATGTTTTAGACCATCTTGTTTCTGTTTGAGTAATAAACTTTACGAAGTTGATGTATCTTTGTCAAAATTTTCAAATTTCAGGAAAAAATTGGTAGATGCATCATGACCCTCACAAGAGTTATACTAGAAGGTGAATTTAAAGATACCTTTACCTTGGATGGTGCCAAGTCTGGGAGATTAACCGTTCATCTTAAATGGACACCACAACCTATAATTCGAGATTGATTCATTTGTGATTAGATTTTTTTCTCTGAAAAAAGGGTATATATGATGACATTTTATAGGAAATGTTAAGTCTAATTGAAAATTAGAACAGGAAAAGGCAGAGTTTCCAAAATTTTCAAGAGAAGCAACTATGTTCTATCTTTCATATGCTAATATTTGCTGTAACTACAATGTCAAAGGTAGTCTTTCTTTTACTAATTAAACAACTTCTCTGGAATTAGTTTCATGCTGCCCTTATTAGCTAGTGACATGTCTGTTTTTTGAAGATATGCTTAGAGCTTGTGTTTTGGAATTTAAGGGTAGTTGGGATGAACATCTTCCACTCATTGAGTTTTTCTTACAACAATAACTGTCACTCAAGCATTGGTATGGCTCCTTTTGAAGCTCGTAATGGTAGGCATTGTAGGTCCTCGATTGGATGGTTTGAGGTGGGGGAGAAGGCTTTGTTAGGTCCGGATTTAGTCATGGAAGCCATGGAGAAGGTGAGGTTGATAAGGGAGAGATTTAAAATAGTCCAAAGTAGACAAAAGTCATTCCGATGTGAGGAGGAGAGATCTTGAGTTTAAGGATGGTGATTTGATTTACTTGAAAGTCTCACCCATGAAGGGTGTAGTCCGATTTGGCAAGAAGGCTAAATTAAGCCCAAGGTTTGTGGGCCCCTATAGAGTGCTGAGGAGGATTGGTAAGGTGGCCTATGAGTTGGAGTTGTCCATTGATATGAATATGGTTCATCTGGTCTTCCATGTATCTATGTTGAGAAAGTCTGTGCGTGACCCAAGTGCTATTGTAACTTTGTATGTTGTGGGTGTGGTAGAAGATTATTTGACTTATGAGGAGGTTCCGATAGAAATTTTGGATAGACAAGTGAAGATGTCGAGAAACAAGGATGTAGCTTCCGTCAAGGTTCTTTGGAGAAACCAACAAGTTGAAAGTGCCACATAGGAAGCCGAGGCGGACATGAGAAAATGATATCCACATTTCTTCCACTCTACTCAAGCCTAAGGTACTAATTTAAGTCCCATATATTATTTCAAGTCTTAAATGTCATCCCTTATTCATTTTGCATGCATTCATGATCATGGTATCAAGTTTATGGAGATTTTTGACATTTATGTTGAGATTTTGAAAATGACATTTAAATGCATTGTTGCATTCATGTTGGGATGAAGTTTTCTTGACTACTTCTCTTATGTAAATTTCTGTGACATTCGGGGACAGGGGAGATATTGAAACACCCCAAAAACGCCCCAAAAATGTGCTTCGGAAATGGCCATAATCATAATTTTCATATATCTCAAAATCTATGTGTGATATCGAAAATTCGACTTCATATTCGTATTGGGGGGAAAATTGAGTGGAGAATGGGTATAACTCAGATTTTAAAAGACCGTAGTGAAAATTGATTTTAGGAAAACTTTCGGAGACAGAAGCTGTCCGCGGTGGCTTCGCAACGCGGACCTGTCGCGGAGTAGTGTTGTCACTTCCTTATTTTCCCTATTTCTCCCAAGGGCCTTGTGGTCATAGCCCCATGCCCACTTATGAGTGAAAACACCTATACTTAGCTATTTTTCAACTCCATATCACTAAGAAAACCTCTCTAAAACCTCTTAACTATTTTATCAAGATTCCCATCCAAATTCAAATGTCTCAAGCTTAATTCCGGATCTCAAAAACTCAATTCAAACTTCAAGTCTCCTTCAAGACTACATCAAGAAAACCCAAGTTTAAGGTATGTGGGTTTCAACCATTAGGTCCTTTCACCCATAGTGCCCAACCTTCCTTTTTATGAAAATTGCAAGTTTTCGAGTTGGATTATCTATGGGTATCTCTTATTATGAATTTTGATTATAAACCTTGTTGGGGTTTTATGAAATATTGATTGACTATGCATGTTTTGAGCTAAGAAACTATGATCTATTATGAGATCTGATGATGGATTTCAAGGTATCTTACATGATGGTTTTACTATGTATTAGTTGGTTGATTTGCATTGAGTTTTCTCATATTAATTCACTCTTGAATTTCATGATTTTGAACTAGCATTACACACCCGCCAAGTGTTTGATAAAATGTCTTGACAAGGATTCTTGAGTTATTAATGGTCTATTGCATGGTTTGCAAATCTAATGACGTTATAATGATTAAGGGATTGTATGTATGCATTGAATCTATTGAAAGTATCTATGGTGTTGCAAGTTGACCACACCTTGTTGAGGGGTGGCATTCACAATCTCCTTGTTGAGGGGGTGGCAAGCCTCAATCACCTTGTCGAGGGGTGGCATGCTCGTACTACCATGTTGAGGGGTATGTACCTCAATCACCTTGTCGGGGGGTGACATGCCTATACTACCACATTGAGAGGTATGTACCTCAATCACCTTGTCGGGGGATGGCATGCCCATACTACCACGTTGATGGGTAGGTACCTCAATCACATTCCAAGGGAGTGACATACCTTTGAATTCAAGTAATAGTATGCTTGGGCTATGTTGATATAGTCTGTTCCTACACATGTAATCTATATTTGCAAGTTAATGATTTACAAGCATGTTTGACCTCAATCATTGATCATGTATGCCATATTGATATTATACTTGTCCATTGCTTATGATTATGCATTTTGATTATGTTGACCAAGTCTTATTGCATTGCATTCTACATAGTTAGTATATTCAAATACATTAACGCATACTCTATGCCTACATGATGTTACCATGTAGGAACCAAAGAACCTCTTGATCATCCTCCACATGTCTAGTTCGGTGCTTTGGAGATAAGCCTTGGTGAGTCTTCAAGTTTAGGGACGCTATCTATGCTACTCTTGTCATTTGCTATATCTTTATGTTGAACACTTGAAGCTATCAGGGTGAGCTCAGAAAGTGTGTTGGCCCCCGCTCCAATCTATGTTTAGAGATGTTATTGGAACAATTGATGTATTTATGCTTTGAACTTGACTCTTGAGTATTTATGATTGTCCAAGATTTCCCTTACTCCCATTTCCCTTATTTATATCTCTTGTTGGTTTATTTTGCTTTCGCAACCAAAGATGTGTGAATGATATGCTAAATGACTTGTTTGGGGTCCCTTCGGGTTACCATTCATTGTGTCACGTCTAGGCCCTAGGTTGGGTCGTGACGACTTGGTATCAAAGCACTAGGTTGTTAATAGTCCTCAAAATTCAACACACCACGTCGATTAGAGTCTTATTCATGGTTGTGAAGTGCGCCACAACTATGAATGGGAGGCTATAAGGTGTCTTAGGAAATGTTTTCCTTATTCATGATCTATGTCATGCTCTAGGAGTAAGGTAAGGCTTTTTCCTCTGACGAATGTTCTTTTCTATTCTAGTTCATGCCTATTCCAAGAGGAAGACTAAGGAGAGCACGTTCACCCGAGGAGCAACCGATCCCACCCACTCCTCAATCTCCTCAAGATGGGGGACTAGCCCATGATGAGTTCCGGGATGCTATTACTATGTTGGACCATGCTATGACCAACCAAATCAACCAAGAGACCCAAGCCCCTCATGCTCCTACTTCGACCTTAAGGGTGAGGAATTTTACTAGAATGAACCCACTGAAGTTCCATAGGTCCAAGGTGGATGAGGATCCTCAAGAATTCATTGATAAGGTGTATAAGTTGTTGTCCATTATGGGGGTTAATTCGGAGGAAAAGGTGGAGTTCGCAGCCTATCAACTCAAAGGGGTGGCTCAAATTTGGTTCACTCAATGGAAATGGAGAAGGGGAATGACAATGCTATCCCTTGGGAAGTGTTCAAAGTGACATTTCTCAATCGGTTCTTTCCTCTTAAGCTAAAAGAGGCAAAGATGATGGAATTTATGAATCTAAAACAAGGTCTGTGAGTGTGAGCGAGTATGCCCTCAAGTTCAACCAACTCTCCAACTATGCCCCACAATTGGTTGCTGAGCCAAGGTCAAGGATGAATAAATTTGTGTCACATGTGTCTGACTTGGTTAATGAGGAGTGTCGTACTGCCATGCTAATTGGTGATATGGATTTGTCCCTCCTCATGACATATGTCCAACAACTAGAGAGTGAAAAGCTTAGAAAAAGAAGAAGTGGTAAGTCTAAGAGGGCTTGATTTGAAGGTGGATTTTGATATTCCAAGGGTGGTCGATTTCCTCAAGGCCACAAGTTCCAAGGCCAAGGGTCTTCCCATGCTCCTAATAGAAGGTTTGCTAATGACAACCCTATATGCCAAAGGTGTGGTAGGAGTCATAATGGCCCATGTTTGAAGCACAATAATGCTTGCTATGTTGTGGCGAGGTGGGTCATAAGGTGATTGATTGTCCTCATGCTCAAAAAAAAGGTAGAGATGGTCTTTCACAAGGCCAATGCGCAAATGCGTGTCCAAGGGAAAGAGGAGGCCAATAGGTGCTCTAAGGCAAAATAGATTTTATGCTCTTCAAGGGAGACAAGGGGTGAATGAGATGCCCGATGTCATCACTGATATGTTAAAATTTTTTGATTTTGATGTGTCTGCTTTGATAGACCTGGGTGCCACTCTTTCTTTTATTACTCATTTTGTTGCCAAAAAGTTCCATGTTAGCCCCGAATTGTTGTATGAAGCTTATGAAGTGTCTACCCCCATTGGTGAGTCCATTGTTGCAAAAAGAGTCTATAGAAATTGTCCCTTGTTCATTTTGCATAAAATCTTGCCTTGTGGATTTGCTGAATTAGATTTGGTGGATTTTGATGTTATTATTAGATAGATTGGTTGCATGTATATTATGCCCTTATTGATTGTAGAAAATGTAGGGTTAAATTCTGATTCCCTAATGAACCCATCCTTGAGTGGGAAAGTTGTGATGTGGTGGTCAAGGGTAGATTCATTTCTTATCTAAAAGCCCAAAAGTTGATTTTTAAGGGGTGTATATATTATCTTGTGAGGGTTAGAGATGTTGAGTCCAAAGTCCTTCC
>JAOTQR010000100.1:9049664-9077446 GCA_025774065.1 Solanum ossicruentum
GAAAATCAATAAAAAATAACGCAGAACCTCAGTCCACAATTATCTCACTAAAAAGTGAAAACTCAAATATGTATGAAAGAAAATCAATAAAAAATAACGCAGAACCTCAGTCCACAATTATCTCACTAAAAAGTGAAAACTCAAATATGTATGAAGTGGGAGTTATTTACAACGCTATCTTAGCGGAAGGCAATAAATTTTATGTTTAATTTGAAAAGCTCTGGGAATCAGCTGAGTAAAATAGTGGAGAACTGTAAAAACTCAACAAATGAACTCTACTAGTACTATAAGAAATTTACAGGATGTTTTGCAAGTCTTATACATTGGATATTCATGTCCAACTGCTTTTAATTTGACTTCTTCGTGATTCCACTACATCAAAATAAGATCAACCTCGAAGGGTTGGGGAGAAACTGTACACAAGATGCAGAACAAAGGAGGGAGGGGACCAGCATCACATGATGCTCTTTTTAGGGAGAAAGAAATTTATATCCTTCTACTCATTAAAGGACAATGCAAGCCCGTCGAGCCAACAAGAGGAGCAGCATAATTTTGTGGCTGAAACTTTTCATCAGATGTACGTATCATGGCTAACTTTCCTCTTATGAACCTTGATCCTGCTTGCCATTTGATTCAGATGTTGTCACGACAGGAGGTTTTGCTAGACCAGTTTGCGGAGGAGCTGTCAGAGCATACTTCAACCTGGATGATGAATTTTCAATCAAACCAGCAACTCCAGCAGCTGCAGATTGGGCATTTGAAGGGAGGAATAGATCATGTCTCTGATTCTTATAAGCACTCCAAACCTGCATGTAAAAGTTTGATCACAAACTTGGCTTCATTAGATCCAACTTACAACGATGTCTTAACACTTCTTATGATGGTAAGAGTTGGTCCAGACCACATGTCACAAACAGCCGTTTTAACACCACTCCTTAAATTTCATCTGTTTTATATGTACTTACAAAATGACCAATGCTTTGTTAATAAATTATGTGTAGACAAAGTTATCCCTACAAACAATAGTACTGCTTTACTTCAGCCACCTTACAAAATGACCAATGTTTTGTTAATAAATTATTTGTAGACAATGTTATCCCTCCAAACAATAGTACTGCTTTACGTCAGCCACCTGCTTCTAATGAATGTCCAAAACTAGTATAAATGACTTATTTCTTTAACTGATTCAACTTCTCAAAAGAAAAGACTTCACTCTATTTTTCTTCTTTGGTTTCAGCGTTGTTTTTCTTTATATCAAACAATTATATACAAAGAAGAACCTTTGGCACAATCTTCATATTAGATATCAGTAAAAAGAAATAAAACAAGAGACAATTGGATGTGGTTGTACTCACAAGCCAATGGCTAAGGTATTTGGATAATGACTGAGCAGGTTGAAAAAATTCAAAGTTCTGAAATTTACACCTCCACAAGAAAACGTCAGGATACGTTTGCATCATCACAAATGAAATTCAGGACAAAATTTACTGAAACTCGCATAGTTAACTCATGAATAATTTGCATTTTTGGACACCATCTCCTGAATTTGGACTGTTAATGTTTGAACCTTAGGACACTCAGTTGAAACTATGGGATACTTTTACAAAAGGAAAAGGAGTAGATTGCCAAGATCACAAAGGTCTCAACTTCTCTCATGTCATAACCTTCTTCCTAGTATCCTTATATTTGACCCGTGCAATTTTCACTTCAGGACATATTGTCCTGATTTCGAATCATGAATTTCAAACTTCAAGACACAATGTCTTGAATGTTGGACCATGAGTTTGAACTTCATGACATCATGTCTTATATTTTGAGCTGTGAATCTCAAACTTTAGGACATTATGTCCTGAACTTTGAGATGTGAAATTCCAACTTTAGGACACAATTTTGAATCTCTGAATTCTAAATTCAGGACTGGGATATTTATTATTATGCGAATTACGACCACACGTGTTAGACATACCATAAATTATTCTTTTTAATAACAAGGACAACCCGCAACCGCTACCCTTTGGGTGTGCAAAGGGTAAACCCCTGCTCCTACGCAATAGCTCGCAAACCACATAGTAAAGGTAACCTGCACTAGGCAAGCCCGGTGGGGCGAGCTCGACCCAGAAGACAAACTATTATTTCAAATATGACATTTTCTCATTAGCCGCGAACCCAGATGGTCAGGTGTGGATGAAAATGCAACTGTCTTTTGCAATCCAGAAGGGAAAAGAGTGGTATGAAAAAAAGGTTCTATCTAGGAGTAGTGATGAGTTTTTCTAGAGAAAATGATCAGTTGAAAAGAATGAAGAGTGGAATTGGGTTGGTTAGGTATGTTCTCAGGTAGAATGTATATGTGTATGATTTTGATGATTTCCCCAATATACCAAAGGAATGAGTTTTTTGTGTTTATATAGAGTGTCAAAGAAAGCGAATTGGAGTGTGTGTGGACTCTGTGAGGGGCGGGTAGATGGAAATAAATAGAAGGAACAATGGATTTTTGTTGTGAAAAGGGTAAAACGGTCATCAATATTCATTACAAGTAAAACTTGATTAATTTTGCTCAACACTAAAAACATGGGCTAAACATAATACCATGCCAAAAAATGGTTTGCCACATTATTTCCACATGTGACTCAATCTCAGGCCCAACAAGGAGAGAGATAATGTAAGACCTTGTAAATTTGAAGCTTGAAAATATCGAAAACCAGACGAAAACTAGAGCATGGGACACCCAAGGATTTTAAAGTCAAAAAGTAATTAAACAGACTAGGATGGGCATGCAAGTTTGGACAATGGATAAAAGCACGAAACGATTTAAGACTTTAAAGTGTGATGACGACAACTAGAATTAGTGTCTTGGCACGCAAAATGAGGCTATGGACTAGTACAATATCACATCGTCATGATAATAGGTGTAGGAGGTGCATTGGAAGTGATTTAAAGTCTTGAGGAAAGCTCTAGCACAAGGTTGGATGGAAACTGTGCCACAGACTAATGTTTCAAATGACCTCACACAAGGTCCAACTTCAAACAAGTTTATGTCTCCCAGATTATGAAGTGTTGTGCGGTGATTACGTATCAAAGTAAAGGTCTTTGAGTCTAGTTTTCAACGATCCAAACCGTTTTTAGTTGGACCTTCCTATAAGGAGTCATGATCATTTCAAAGGAATGTCACAAAGCAGCCAATTGTGGCCAACAGTTCCAATCAAGCCAAAAGACCCCTGCTGTTTCCAAAGGGCCCACCTAGGAGCTACTTTACCATATTACAAATTCAATGGTTTTAATAAATCTCCTATTGGGCCCCAACGTGACAAAGTCTAGCATGTTGAATCTGGGGCTCAAGAACAAGCCCTGTGGCCGTGGGTCCCCTCACAATTGACTCCTGACCCCTATTTTTACGGTTGTGAAGAAAGACAAGCGGCTTATGTTTTAGCCAAGTCTCGAAAGGTTATCTGCCCTCTCTCCACACCCCCAACTCCTCCCACATTTAAGGTTTAAATTCCCCATTACTTTGGTGTTGAAATCCATCACTTCAACACTAGAACTAACATCTCCTACTCTTACAACCCATAAATTTTTAAAAAATCTCCTTAAGAACCGCAAGTGAAGGATTTGGATAGACTAATTAATGATGTGATTAACATTTAAGTGTTGAGACTTACGTGATGGTGATTAGAAACCATAAGTTCTTGGATGGAAATTGGTGGATACTGTAAGACTAGAGGAGTGATTAAATAGTGGATAGGTGGGTCGGGAGTGAATTGTTGGACATGTATGTGCTGAAAGAAGCTGTTAATTACCTAAGCAGGATTGCAGTGCCATTGCGGCCATATAGGAGAGTTGGATGAAAGAAACACCATTGATGAAGGCAGTGGGGAATGATGCATAGTAGATGCTTGATAAACAACAACAACAACAACATACCCAGTAATATCCCACAAGTGGGGTCTGGGGAGGGTGTGCGTACATTCTACCCTCCCCAGATCCCACTTGTGGGATTCCCCTGGGTATGTTGTTGTTTTAAAAAATGAGAGTCAAAGATTTATTAGTTGTGCACAAGCATGTTCCAAACAATTCTAAATTCACCTTATACCATTAAGTCAATTTCTGTTCCTTTCCTCTAATTTTAGATAAATTTGTTATTTCTTAACAAGTCCAAAGGTTACATCCAGAACAGAAGAATTGAGTTCAGTACATGGGGGAAAGCCTCAGAATTTGGAAAAGCTCTGAACAATCACAAACTGGAATGACAATTACAAACTGTTTACGTGTTTGGACTTACATCGGAAGCATTTAGTATCTCACGAACTTTAGTACAATGGGCCCCTTCTGCGGCAAAAGCATGCAAAACCTGGAAAGTATTTTTAACACCAGTTAGTAATGCATATCGAGAAATATACAACTGGCAAAAACATGCAAAGAGCAGGCATGGTTAAACATGTCTTTACAGCAATAAGATTCTTCAGAGAATCAACAATTCAATTGCAAGTGCATGATCCACACAGGATATAGCTCTCCAAATAATGTGCAGTCAACAAGTCCAGACGCAATAGTGCAGTGTTACAGAAAGTTGTCGTTTAATCGCTTAAAGTGAAAAACGACATGAGGCAACAGGATCTTCAAGGGTATGAAGCACAGGAACCCTACCCAATCTTTAAATAGCACAGCAGCATTTACAGTTTTGAGCCAGCAACATTTACAGAGGGTGAACTTATCCAATCTGTAAATGCTGCTGCACCGTCTTCTTCTTACGAGGATGGTAAAGCTAGTAAGTTGCAGCTTCCTATAAAATGAGGAAGGGGCAAAAATTATCTTCAGGTTGTGGATTTACAAGTAAGATTTAAGGTCCTATAGATTGTTATTTTCCACAAAATCCAGGACATGGAGCAGGGAAAAGTGGAAATCCTCAAAATTTTGCCAAGGAGAGAGAAGGGATCGTGCAGTCACAACTTTTACAAGATGGATGTATGATGCAGGGCTCCCCTTCAATCTTGTTAATTATACCGACACTTTTAAAGGCCTTTATGAAAAGTGGTAATCCTCAAAATGTTGCCAAGGAGATTGAAGGGATCACGCAGTTATAACTTTTATAAGATGGATGTATGATGCAGGGCTCCCCTTCAATTGCATCATATGACCAGGAGGTCACGAGCCTTGGAAACAGCCTCTGGCATAAATGCAAGGTAAAACTACGTACTATTACCCTTGTGGTCAGGCCCTTCCTCGAACAGGACGCATAGCGAAAGCTTTAGCAGATCGGGCTGCTGTTTTATAAGATGGATGTATGATGTAGCCTTCAATTGTGTCAATTATACCGACAGTTGTGGAGCCTTTGGTGTGGTTGTAGGCCAGACTGGTCCAAGAGTGAATCCCCCCCCCTCCCCCGGCGCTTATAATGAAGTTAGAGCTGAAGAATTGGAAGAGACAAAGAAAAGCATTGTGGAAGATCATAATATAGAAATGAATAAATATGGATGTTCCATTATGATGGATAAGTGGACAGCAAGAAGTTGAAAAATGATCATCAATGTGTCAGTGAATTCCCCAAAAAGTAGTTTGTTTCTTGAATCAATTAATGTTAGCGACTTCTCTACATATTCCATCAAAATGATCTCCTTGTTTGAGAATAATACAGAGAAAATTAGAGCAAAAAATGTTCTTTAGGTTGTTACAGAGAATGCGAGGGAATATGCTATAGCAGGTGATGTGCTAAAGGGAATATACCCAGATATTTATTGGAGCTCATTGTATAAATTTGATGTTCAGTGACATTTTCAAGGAAATACCCTTCAATCCAGATTTCACTCAGGCAGTTAGGGTGCATTCTTAGATTGTTCAAAGACCTTTATTATTGAACATGATGAAGAACCTTTTTGAAATAATGTTGTTCATGCTTTCAAATTTAGTGGTCCTTCTATTAAAGTACTTCATTTCGTTTGGTGGATGGGGAGCAAAAGCCACTACTTGGCTATATTTATGAAGCTATGAATAGGCTAACAAGGCTATTCAAGAGTCGTTTACTGATGAGCTGAAATATAAAGAGTTGGTCAGTCGATCTTTGCATATAGCTAGGAATGTTTTAAACCAGGAACGGTATTTTTAATAATCATTGTGTGAGGCAAGCTTGCATGCACCTTGACCAATCCATGGGATACAAATACCTCGATCCATCAAAGCTAGAACATATGGAAAAAAATCACCTAGTGTTTCTGTCTCTGGTGGGATGTGAACTTGAGACCTCACTTTGAACCTGGTTATTCTGAATAAGATAAAATTACGAATCAATTTAGTACTTACAAGAATGTTAATGGCCTTTTTGGGGGTCCAATGATTATTAGACAGAAAGATAAGGTCATCTGGTGGGCAAGTGCTTCTATGTTTCTTTATAGCTCTAACTTCTAAGTTATATTTTTATACTTATTGACTTCCAAATATTTGTTCTACACATCTACTTGTTTAATGATGGAAACATTATAGTTCCTCCATTCCAGAGTAACAAAAGTTTGCCATGAAAGTCTTATGTCTAACTTGTAGCTCATCAGGATGTGAGAGAACTGGAGTATGTTTGAACATGTAAGAAGAAAGATATAGTATATTACCTTTGTTTGAAAAAGAAGGACCTCTTTTATTTTTTAGACTGTTTCAAAAAGAATGCCCCCTTTTCTTTTTTGGCAACATTTTAATTTCATATTTTCACATGGCATATTTAAGACCACACAATTAGAGGACATTTATAGACATTTGACATGACTTTAAATTAGGACCACAAGATTGGAAGGTCTTCTTTAGTTTCTTAAACTTCGTGCTAAGTCAAAGTAGATCGTTCTTTTTGAAATGGAAGAGTAATAACTAAATTATATCTCAATTGTTCTAACTCATAGAATTACTTGCTAAAACTTATTTAGTTTCATACCAAGAAGAGGAATAGACTAACCCTTAAGAACCTCAATGATCAAGTGTTCATTTCATATAATAGAATATTGTGCCACCGTAACAACGGCACAATGTAATTGATCCAATTTGTTTGGATAATATTGCTGAAGCTAATGAATGGCTAATTGGAGTTCTTCAAAATCATGAAGATGAAAAAGTATTTGATGCAGAATCTAATTTCACTAGGGGTGGTGTTGCGGAGGCAAGTGGAGTTGGGACGAGCATTTATGGTTTAACAGGGAGACTTCCAAGCTCACATAGGAGGAGAATAGTAGTTATGAGTTTATGCCTAATTGATGAAAAAAGGAGGAGAAATATAATGATGACGACGATGATGGAATTAGATACTTTGACAATCTTGCAGAGGAATAGGATGTTGATCAATTTATGTTTTAGTTTTTATTCTAATTGTCATATGGAGAATTTTGTGCTGGCTATTTTTCAGTTTTTAAATTGAACATTTGCGTATGTGTTTGTCTCTGAGCAATTTTCTATTTTTTTAAAAAAAATTGCATTTTCACTTCGAGGAATAGTGCTTAGCTTCACGCCTTAAGCAAAGCGAGGCCTTATCGCTTCACGCTCTCAAAAACACTGCAATAGTGAAAGATTAAAGTCCTAGGAAAGGCTTTCAAAAAGGGCATATTGATTAAAAAAAATAATAATAATAATAATCATGCTGTAGAGTTGTATACAATCAGCTCTAACTGAACTTTGTTGGTTTCAACTTGCCTCAAGGTTTGTTTAATAAACAAGCTCAAGTTAAAGTGCGAACTCAGTTATGTTTCCATTAGGTCAAGCTTGAGCTCATTGAAAAATTGACTGATATCGAGGTAAGCTTGATTTTGGGTGACTTGTAGATGAGTCAATTTTTTAGTACAAACAACACCATAACTTGTTGAATATCATGGCAAATGGAAATTTCTACCAAGTAAAAATGATGCATTACACACTAAATCAAACAAATAACTTATTTCTCAAAGTAATAAGCCCAAGTTAAATGTACTATAAACGACTCATAATTGTTAATCAAGCTTGAAAGTTGTGAAATCAGCACAATTTGTTTAGTAAACAAATGAGAGCTTTACCCAAATGAGTCAAACTTTATTTATGGACACGTCAGCCAAAATACACAAAAATTTGCCAACATCTGATCATTACTCATAAGCACAAATCAGATCATAATCACAAAATAATAACTAGTGCTGCTACAAAATAGAATATCCTCACCACAACGAAATTTACAATGTTCGTAATAATGCTAGAACTTTATTTAGGAAAACCAAGTAAGAATTTCATTCCACGGAGATCATATCACCAATTGACTTTTTCAGCTTTATAAAGCATGAACCAAAAGGGACACAATCTTTCAGCAAAGGACATTGACTGTTATGAGATGACACACAAAGTACTCCCAGATACTTAGAAAAAGAAAAATTAGACTACAGATCATGCAAACCAAGTAACAGTATTAAGACACGCTCACCTCAACTGCAAGCACCTTGCCAATGGATGCTTCAGACTCATTCCACTGCATCTGGGAGTGAAGTCCATTTCTTCCTGCAGCCCTCCAATCAAGAAGGCCCAGGAGTACTTCAACAAGTCCAACCCTATATAACAGAAAGCAATTTGAGTGTAAGTAAGAGAGGGAGGGAGGGAGGAGGGGTACAAAGAATACCCTTTTCAGACTGAATAAATTCATTAATTTTGTTCGAAATCTAAAATAAAAAGAAAAAATAGCAACCACGAAAGTTCTTTTAGAACAGACAATATTATTTAAGAGCCAAGCAAACTATAAAAGTACATACCAAGACAGTTTCTAAAAGATAAACTAAGAATATTTTTTAAGTGCCAAGCAAATCATGAAAGTACCTACTAAGGACAGTTCAGAGTTTGTAAATTTTGCACCCAACGGTGTGACAACAAAGTCAACGCAGAGGCAAACACACTAGGTGATTTTTAGAGCATAACTTGGGGAGAAAAGTAACGGGTAAAATTGTTGTCATGTGACCAGGAGGTCACAAGTTCAAGCCTTGGAAACAACCTATGACAAAAATGCGCGTTAAGGTTGCATACAATGAACCCTTGCAGTTAGGCCCATCCCTAGACCCTACACATAGCGGGAGCATTAATGCACCCAGCTACCCTTAAAAAAAGAGAAATAAAAAAAACAAGCTTGGGAGAAAAGGTAACAAGCATTGGGGATCAAGGAAGAATATTGTGGTAACATTTTTAGACCTTATTTGATCATTATAACATGTTTGGATCATGATTCTAACACCAAAATCATGGGATTTTAGTGGTTTCTTGCCTTGGGGATGATTTGAGGAAAATGCTCAATTGACCATCGAATTCCAATCAAAATAAGACTTTGATTAGGGATTTGTAATCCTAGAGTCATAGGCTTCGCAGGATCATAAAATTTATCTAATTATGAGTCCATTAATAGGACGGTGATTTTACCTGGTATTGAAAAAATGAATCAAAACTAAGCATATGCATAGTTTCTCTTCAAGATTCGAGTTTGAGCACATATTTGGACTCCTCTAGGTGAGGACTACCCGTTGGACTGTTGGGGCTTTGGGAAGATTCAGTGCAGGTTGACCTTAAGTGGACCTGATCTATCAAACTTTGACTTCGACTGCAATCCTGAAAATGGCTATTCTAAAGAGTTTGATCACTCTGAGCATGATTTTAAATAGATGGAGGCCATTGGAAATAATTTGGATCAGTTTGAGCATTTCAAGTGAAGTAAGAGTTTTTGTTTTCAAGGCAAGTGAGACTTAAAACTCTTAACTTCGCTTGATTTTTCCTATAAAGCATGTTATATGTGTTGCTTGTAAGCATTTAAGCATCTAGTTCACATGAGGCAAGAGTGAGCTTTAGATAGTTTTGAAGTCTAGAGTTGACCGAGAAGGTCGTAGAATCACAACCCGCCTCCTATTCATCACAAAGGGGGAAGAATCTAGAGTCTTTGAGAGATTTTCGAGAGACTCTAGAACGTTGTAGATAATACTTGAAGGTCCTTAACACTTCAGAGATGTATTCTAGAAGTAGGGACTAATGTTTAAATATAGAGAGACTTGTAAAGCAAATATTATTTGCACTTTGACCCCATATGAGTAAAATAAATAGGAGGGGGTCCTTCATTTGTACAACCATCAGAAAATTGTTAGCAATCTTCCAAAGCTATAAAAAAGTCTTCTCTTAAAAAACCATGAGTAGAATAAATAGGAGGGGGTTCTTCACTTGTACAACCATCAGAAAATTGTAAGCAATCTTCCAAAGCTATAAACAAGTTCTTCTCTTAAAAAACCTCTCGTCTTCTTCAATCTAGCGTTCCCTAAGCAATCTAGTCGAACAGGCTTAAAGCTTGCAAGATCGTGAAAAAATCATGGGTAAGTTGTCAAATGCCACATGGAAGTCTTAGTCGTAGCCTAAGCTCATGATAGAGTGATATCAAAACAAGATTTGTTACTAGGGGAAATGGCAAGTGAAGGAGATATCATCGCTACCAACGTCGCCAACGTTAGGTCAGATGTTAGAAAGAAACAATGAAAGGGAAAGAAGAACTCCAAGAAGAATGAGGAAATGTCGTTCGAGTCTACAACAAACAGGGCCCTAACATCTTACACACCATTGGCCACTAAGGTGAGCAACCATGAACAAGGTGAGTAGCTCGTGGACGTCACGCTCGAAATAGAGTGTATTGCAAGGGTGGATATCGCTAGGCAAGCCGTGGAGATCTTAGGCAAGCGCTTGAACAAGTTCGATAGCAAGTTCAAGACTTCAGAGGACTTCGCCATTGAAGAGAATGACAATATCCGAAAGGAGTTTGAAGGGCGGAAGGCTGCTGAGTATGAAATGGAGGAGATGATCACTTCAATAGTGTGTCGGCTCATGGATGCGCTAACCTCAATGGAGGCCATGAGGTTCAAGATCAAGGCACTTAAGGAAGTTATTAAGAAGGAAAGATGTGTAACATCTGGTGGAGACAGGCGGCTAGGATTGAGGCTCCCAAGCCACTCGTGTTCAAGGGTGCTCGTGATGCACAAGAGGTAGAAAACTTCCTTTGCACTTGGAGAACTACTTCAAGTGTAATAAAGAGGAGCGACGAGACCAGGATCAATGCAATTGTGTTGTACTTCACAGAGATAGCCATGTTGTGGTGGAAGCGAAGGGAATCATAAATGCAGAAGGGGTAAATAAAATATTAACTTAACTTTATTATTTTTAAGATAATAAATACAATATTTCCAAAAATAATTATAACTACTAATAGGATCAAATTAAGAAATAACTAATAAATTATCTTCTAATTTTTAAAACGGGATAAATAAAAATGAGCACTTATTTCTATAAACTTGTCACAAAATAACAACAACAACAACATACCCAGTAAAATCCCACAAGTGGGGTCTGGGGAGGGTAGAATGTACGCAGACCTTACCACTACCATAAAAGTAGAGAGGCTGTTTCCTGGGAACCCTCATCTCAAAACCCGTAAGCAGAAATAACTAGATATGAAAGAAAGGAAGGGAAACTTGTCACAAAATAAATCATAAATATTTATGTTGTTATAAATCATTTCATTAAGAATTTTAAAATGGTTTAAACTGAAAGAGTAATAAATATAAAAAGTTTTTACAATTTTTTTATGTAAATATAATAAATCACGATTTAAAATATTTAAAAATTATATAAGAAAATTGATTAACTATCCACATTTCATTTGTACCACCTAATTGGGATCAAGAGAGTAACATACTATTTAAGATTAAGTATGTAAATACTCAAGTCACAATAATTAACTACTTAAATTTCTATATATATATATATATATATATATATAGAGAGAGAGAGAGAGAGAGAGAGATAAAAGTGGGTGGCTCTCCAAATTTCATTTGTCACATAAACTACAAAAGAATACGTAAAAATATTGGGCCCATGCTGGCACGAGATTATGCATTTAGTGTGTCTACGTGTGTATATATATACACACACACACACACCCGCACGCACGCATTAAGAAAAGAAGTTCATGATGACTTATGACTCATATTCTCTTCAGTATTCAACATGTTTATGATGCATTAAAGGACTTCATCCCAATTTCAGTGTTGGAGTCCACTTATAATCTTAATTTGTTCTTCTGATTCTCACTTTCAGTACTATATAGATAACTTGCGTACCAATACATTTCATTGTATTGACTGGGTCTTGCACAACATTCTTCATGTGATTTAGATCTAGGTTCTCAGACTCAAGATCGCTACTAGTAGTTTGGTGGCATCTACACTTCAGTGGTTTGGTGAGCTCTCCCAATATTTGAAGATGAGAGTCTCATTACAGTTTTCTAGTTAGCTTAGAGCTTTCATTCCTTTTTTCAATAAAGGTTACGAGGCCTCGTCTCAGGTTATTTCATGTCTTAGTAGTCGAGGCTTCATGAGACAGAGTTAGATTTTGTTTGTCATTTTAACATTTTCAGATTTATTAGGAAAGTTGTTTATCGCATTTATATGTTCACTTAAGTGTTCATGGTCGTGACTATAGCGTAGTCTTGGGTCATGACAATCTATTGTAACAAAAGAGCATATCATAAAACATACTTCTATAAAATAGTACTTGATCAAGACTCGGTCATTTCCAACACATTGCCTATAGCTTCCTATGAGAAACAAGTGTCCAACTTACTTTCGGAACCAAACAGAATCTGTGACAAAAAGATTTCTTTTTTAATAGGTGAAATTTGTGACAAGAAAATATTATAATTATATCTGAAAAGCAATTAGTGCAACTTCAAGATATATAAAACAAATTTCTAATCCATACATGCATAAGTACAAAAAGTAAGCAATTAGTGCAACGCCAAGATATAGAAAACTAATTTTTAATCTGTACAAGCCTAAGTACAAAAATTATCTTTCAGTCCTCTTATCTTCTTTTGGCTAAACCTAACAATAGCAGTGGCTCAAAGCTGCACCTGCTGGACTATGCCTCACTTAGAGCATGTTTGGATGGGCTCATAACTTCTAGCTTATAAGCCTAACTACCAATCCTAACTTAATTGGCTTTGGCTTATATTTGTTCTTTTGGTTTCAAACTAGTGCTCAAAAACACTCTTTTATCTACTCAAACAAAGTGCTTAAACGCTATGTTAGCTTAAAAGCACCTAAAATAAGTCGATCCAAACAAGTTCTTAATCCTTTGGGATCTATTGTAACAAAGGAAAAATGAAAACATACTATAAAGCACACTTCCATAGAATATTAATTGATCAAGACTCAGTCATTTCCAACACATTGTCGATAGCTTTCGTTGAGAAAAATGTTTCCAACTTACATTCAGAACCAAACGGAATCTGTGAAAAAAATTATTATTTTTTGATAGTTGAAATTTCTGACAACAAATAATCACAGTTATATTCTGAAAAGCAATAAGTGCAACTCCAAGATATACTAATTTTTAATCTGTACAAATCTAAGTATGAAAACTTTTTAATCTGTACAAATCTAAGTATGAAAACTTTCTATGATTAAATTATGTACTCACTTGAGTCCCTGAGCAACCAATGCATCCCTAGCCCGGTTTCCAGCAACGACTACACGTTTTAATGTTTCAAGCGCTAGAACACTTCCACCTTGCCATCCAATTGCTTTCATCAAAAGGGGAACA
Source organism: Solanum ossicruentum (assembly GCA_025774065.1). Lineage (NCBI taxonomy): Eukaryota > Viridiplantae > Streptophyta > Magnoliopsida > Solanales > Solanaceae > Solanum > Solanum ossicruentum. Next base: position 9,063,264 of record JAOTQR010000100.1, read on the forward strand.
ACCTGAAACAGCCACCAAAGGCACAAATGATAGTTAAAGCATGCCCTTGCAGCAAATTATTTTGTTTTAAGCATTTTAAACAGCATAAACTGAGAAACAAAAATCAATCAACTTATTGTAAGTTATGCAATGGTAAAGCATACCTGGGGTGTCCCAACACTAGTAGCCGCCATAGCTTCAGCACACGTTGTACTTCCTGCAAGTTGATGCAGAACACGCAAACAACTTAGACGCACACGCTCTTGTAGCGTTGGTGAGGGGGCCTGCGTTGAGCTACTATCAGCTTCATATTCTTCCTTGGAATAATCAACAATTTTCACTTCCTCGATGGCCATTGTTTCTCTTCTCCCTTCATATGCCACTGCAGACACAAGTTTTGGAACATATCCTAAAAATCCAACATGATCTGCAAGAGCAGGGTGCACGCGTAACAATGACACCAGAGCAGCAGATAGAAGCAGAGGAAGTTCAGGGTCAACAGATTGGACATCATAATGTGTTACAGCAATTGATGAAAGATATTGGTCCAATAGTCCTTCCAAAAACCGCTTCGGATTTCTAAGAGGAAACTTTGGATCTTTTAAGAATAACCTAACATAGATTCCTCCAACCTACATTACAACAGAAGTTTTCCGTTAAAACCAAAAGAGAAGTAGCTACGGAAAATGGTGCCAAATGTTGCAATTTATCAATCAATACCTGAGGCTCATCTCTCATTTCCTGTTGGCCAGTTGCCTGTTCAGGTACATCCCAATCAACAACAGTGCCCTTCATTTGCTCGCGGTATAGTTCTGATGCCATGGTCGCAATTTGAGCAGACAAAGAAGCAGCCATTGCTGGAGTCCACACGAGTTCTGGAGTCTCTGTTGTTTGTTCAAGAATGCTGACAACAGCTTCACCAGGACCATCCTTGATGACAGATACCAATCCATCAGGAAGAAACCTAGCCAGAGTGATAGCTACTCTAGGTCCATGCATTGGTTGCCCAACAAGTTTTCCCAATAACGACGCAGCTGCTGCTCTTTGCTGCAGAGGAACTTCTGCACAACATTATACAATATTTTTAGAGTGTCTAGGATATATATCGAGAATAGAATGCCAGGAAAACAAATGACCTTGCAAAGGCAGGAGAAGTTCAAGAATGTAGACCACTCCACCATGTTTAGCAGCTGCCCATGCAAGCTCTGGTGTGCCAGCTAAAGCATACAGAACATGCAAAGCTCCTTCGCGACAGCTTGGAGAAGAGTGAAGCATTTGCAATAGAAGGAGCAAACTGGTTCCATCAGACACAATTGCATCCAAGCAAGGAGCATGTGTTGTCAAGCGTGACAGGACATTCAAACACAGTTGAGGGATATTGGTTGTTGAAGCAACAGGAACAGCAAAGCATTCAAAAATTGGTAATAATTTTTCTTTTGCAGAAAAAACTGATGCCAAATCTGGGGTGTTTGTCAGGAGATTCTGAAGAAAGAATAGCATATGTCAAACATCAGATCACCGTATCCAACAGAACAAATGATTCCTAAGTGTACCTGGAGCGCAGTTAGAGCAAAGCGGAACTTATTCACCAATTCATTTTCCTCTTTCTTTATCTGATTCACATCTGAAGGAATTGAATCATCATTAGACAACTGCTCTTCATTGTGTGGTCCATTAGTCGTATCATTTTGGAATTCTGATGCCCCAGTGGTTGAAGGAGTATCTGTTCCCACTGCAGCATCACTCCGTACGAGACATGATATAAAATCAACAAGAGCAACACAGAAGACCTCAGGTTCACTAGTTTCATAATCCGGTTGGTCATTGTACACTCTCAAGTATACATTTCCAACAAAGAGTTCCTTCGACAATGATTCATACGTGAAAGAATGCAAATCTTTCAGGTCAGATGAAGCATCGGGGCCCTGGCTTTCACGCTGCTTGTCAACAAACTTTAACAGTTCTGCGCGGGTTGAAGTGTTCCAAATTATCTGCATCCGGAAGCAATGGAAAATTGAGATGGACCAAGAACATCTGAATGAGCATTTTCAGACTCAAAAAAAAAAGAGAGGGAAAAGGAGGAAAAGAAAACAACAACAGAGTTTATGAATGCAATACGGAAAACAAACATTTTGAGTCCATCTAAAGGATGTCATTCATTAAATGGCCATTTTTCACACGCACAGAGAGAGTTTCTCAAGAAAAGTCTTGTCAAGCAAAAACAAAAAAAGGAGAAAACCTCAAGATCCTTCAAATGGTAGAAAATAATCTTTTTCAAATTAGGACTAACTCTCACGAGTTGCCCGCTACTATGGAGCAATTGGGTGCATCCAGTGGAGAACCATGTTCTTTGTAGGGCGTCAATTTTCTGTGTACCACTTGTATTCAAGAGCTTTACCCAATATTAATTTTTAAACATCTTTATAAAAAGAAAAAAAGAACGGAACAACACTAAATCATGTTAAAGTATGAATCTTTAGCAAAACATGCTGAACTACTATCAGAATTGTCTATTGTTCATGTCTTCTTTTTGTTATTCCTGAAGGTGAAAATGAACATCCTGCAGCACTACACAAATCAGAAATAACAATAAAATGGAGGCAACCCCCATTTAAAGAAGTTAACATTAATCATTCTCAGGAAAGCTGCAAAAGAAAAAAACTCAGATCCGCACATGCAACAGAAAGATCCACCAAGTGGACTGAAAGATCTGTATCAATCACCTCTGGGATCTCCAAGTTTGAATTTAGTTTGGATAACAAGTCTTTGAGAGATTTATCTTTCAGCATACTGGCAAGCTTTGGTGTCAGCAATGCTCTAAGCGCATCAGCTGCAACCATATTATATGGTGTCTGATTCTCATCAGCATCCAAACCACTGAGTCTTGCCAAAGCCTGAGCTGACCGTAAAGCATGCATATTCTTTGCAATTTGAACACTAACACCAACACCATGAGCTTCAGATTTGTCCATCTCTTCTGCAGTAGAATCATATTGAAACAACAGTGGCAACAAGTACCTAAAGCAGACAAACATAAGAAAATAAATACCAATGACTTAAGAAACAACACATACCCAGTGAAATCCTACAAAGTAGGGTCTGGGGAGGGTGGAGTGTACGCAGACCTTATCACTACCTCATGGAGATAGAGAGGTTGTTTCCGGAAGACCTTCGGCTCAAATGTATCCTCCCCAAGTAAAAAAACAAAACAATAGATATAGAATAATGCCTAAAACAAATAGCAATACAATCCTACAAGGAAAAAAAATATGAAAGTTGCAAAATAATCAAACAGCAATAACACATAACCATAATAACACGACTAATCCTGTGAAACACCTAAAACCAGGCGTTAGATTTTATTGCATTCCATGTTATGTGACAAATTGGAACTCAGAGGTCAAATTTCATGGTTTACTTTAAGGGTGGAGAGGGCCCATGAACAGATGGAGAGGAAGATAGAAGGAGATTTATTTTAATTTTACTTTTATTTCTATAAATATGATATCTGATCTATTAGGTAAGTAATTTAATAATCCAAGCATTGTGTTAGATAGGCCTTTAAATAAAGTTCTTCAATTTTTTCATGTTCTCTTTTTTCCAGGCAATTAATCAAATTTAAATTTATAAAAACAGCAATACCTAACCAGTTGATAATCCACATATAAATGGATTTGAGTAATATATTTTAGATAACTAGAAATGCAATGAGTCCAAAATAGTTGCTATTTTCTGATACTCAAAAATGATCATAAACCAACGAGTACCAAGTATTATAGATTTGAAACTGGTAGTCTGAACAAGAGGGAATAGTGGATATGGTGGAGAGTTGGCAGTCCTTTATTATAGAAGGTAGTCTGTTCTTCATTCTTGCTAAAAATCTGAAGCTGTTGAAACTAAAATTGAAAGAGTGGTCTAAAGAGTCTGCTGAGAATTATGAAATCAGGAAACAGGATCTACAGGAAAAGATTGAAAAGATGGATAAAATTGTGGAAGACCCTTTTTTTTTTTTTTGGGAAAGAAAGGAAGATAAGGAGTTTCTGAAGACGAAATGTTAGAAAAGGCTAGCATTCCAATGGAAATGGAGGACATGACCAAAGTGGAGAGACAACTTGGACATAGAAATATAGAGATTTATCGCTGAAGCAAGGGGACAAAAACACCAAGTCTTTCAGAAAATGGACAGTGCCCGTTGAAGGTACAATCACATTGAAAGAGGCAGTTGTGAAAGGGACCACCTTGGAGAAACCAGAGAGAGAAAAAAAATGAAATTGTGGATTTCTATAAGAAACTATACGCTGAAATAGAAGTTTTGGAAACCATCACATGATATGAGTGATTCAATAAAGATTTCTCAAGTGATTCAACAGAGATTTCTTGGGAGAAAAATGCATGGCTAGAAAGACCTTCAGATGGAGAGGTACATAATAAAATAAAACCAGCACTGGTGATAAAGCTCCAGAATCTGATGGATACTCTATGAGTTCCTTCCAGAAGTGTTGGACTAGAGTGAAAGAAGACTTAATGAAGGCCATGGATCATTTCCAACAACAGGAAATTTTTGAAGAAAACTTCAATGCCTACATATACTACTTGATTCCCAAAAAGAAGGCAGTTAGAGAGTTGAAAAACTTTAGAACTATTGGTCTAATTGGAGTTTTTACAAGATAGCAGTCAAACCAAAGTACTCACAGAGAGACTGAAGAAGATAATGCCCAAGCTGGTTTCCAACGCACAAGTGGCATTTTTAAAAGGAGACAAATTATGGATATGGCTCTCACTGCACATGGATGTAATAATTCCAGGAAAAGAGAGGCACAACAAAGATTAGTGTGGAAGATTGACATAGAAAAAACATATGATCAAATCAATTGGGATTTTCTACTTCATTTCCTAGGAGGTATGGCTTTGGAAGTAAGTGGCAAAGTGTATATGGAGTTAAATAAGTACTGTCAGATTCTCGATTCTCATCAATGGCTCTCCACAGGGCTTCTTTCCTACTTAAAGAGGCCTTACAAAAGGGGATCCAATATCCCCTTCCTTATATTTGTTGGTAATGGAAGGTCGAAGCAAGCTCCTTAAGTATGTTCTAACTGAAAACTAGATTAAGTGGTTCAAAGTGAACATCAAAGTAGCCTGTCGATCTCACATCTCTCATATGCAGAGAACACTCATTTTTTGAGATCAAGAAGGAAGTCGATAGATGTTTTTGGAGCTGTATCAGATCTACATGTTAACTGGGATAAGAATTGTTTGTTAGAAATTAATCAAGTACCTGATTTGCAAGTTATGGCTACAATTCTGGGCTGCCAGACAGAGATCCTTCCCTCAGTCTCTATGGGTTTACCATTTAGGTGCAAGAAGGGGGAGGGGGAGGGGGAGGATTACAACAACAAGAACAACATACTCAGTGGAATCCCACAAGTGGGGTCTGGGCAGCGGGAGGATTGATGCCAATATATGTCGTGTCTGTTTTCGCAATGCCAAGAATGGTTGGAAAAAGAGCTAGACAAAATGAGGAGACATTTTATTTGGCAATGGATAAAGAATGTGAAGCACTTAGCCTGGTGAAGTGTACTGTCATTTCAAAGAAGGGAGATGGTGGACTAGGTATCAAGAATCTAAGAATGTAATAGGAGCCTTTTGAAGAAATGGCTATGGAGATTTCATGTTGAAGTTGATAGTTTATGGAGGAATATCATAACAGAGAAATATTATTTGATGAATGAGTGGGTTGCACCAATTTGACCATCCCCACAAGGAGTTGGTATCTGGAAAAATACTAGAGCACTAACCTCCTTATCCTCACAACATTAGTATCCAAATTGGAAATGGAAGTAGGGTGGCTTTCTGGAATGATTTCAGGTATGGAAGTAGGGTGGCTTTCTGGAATGATTTCAGGATTGGGCACTCCCTCCGAAAGAGAAGTCCCGCCCACTGTTTAATCTAGCATTGGCCATCAAACTCAGTGTGGGACAAAGTAATGAAGGCAAACTTTTGAACATCGTCTTCAGAAGAAACTTAAACGACTGGAGAATGGACCGAATTCTGATTTCTTTGGTGGTCTTTCCTCAATTCTAGATTTAAACAACAGTGAAGATAATTTAATTTGGAAGGGACAGAGAGATGGTTCCTATTCAGTGAAGTCATGCTACTAGATGTTGATAAAACAAGCCAACCAAGAAACTTATGGCTCATGGAAGAAGGTTTGGAGCTCTAAGGCACCAGCATCAGTGATGTGCTTTACATGGCTAGTTATCTGAGAAGCTTGTGTAACTCAAGACAACTTATAATTTACAAAAGATTGGCATACAACTAGTCAGCTAAGTTGCACAGACTCTTCACTTTCGACGCAACACCCGCGTTGGATTCTCTAAAAAATACAATACTTTTGGAGAATCCGACACGCACCTGCTGACATTTTTGAAGAGTCTGAACAACATAGCTGGTCAGCAAATGCTAGTAAAGCTTCTCTTGTTTTGGATGCAATCACATCACTTTCATGGCGTTAGTTTGACATTAATAATACTTGCCATTTCAAAAACGAAGAAAAGGATCCTAAAGTAAAGAATCAATTGCATCATGTATTATGAAATTAATATTTAGGAAGCATATAAATAAAGCAAAGTGTTATTTCAGAAAACGGGGACATACTACATGAAAAGGATAGGATACAACCAAACATGAATGATAACCTGTCATAAACTCACAGAAATAAAGATAAAGCAGTAGCTAAAAGTTTTCTGTTCAGTAAATGGCAAGAAACCATCACAGAAATCACTAATTGTCAAAGTATGTTGTTAGCTTGAGTGCTATCCAACAATTTTTATTTTTTGAGGAACAGGTAACTGTATATTCAAAAAATTCCATCATCCAAACAATGATGAGGGTGAGCACTGAAAACCCATAGGGCAAAAAATCAGAAGGCCATAAGAACTAGTCTATGGAGCATCACAATTTCCCAATAAAATCAACAAAAAGTTCTATATCCCCCACCATATCCTGTTTACACCAAAACTATATAAGCCCAAGGCAATTCATTCGTATTTTTTGAATATTGTTGTTTTTTTCTTCAAAGCCTTTCTTTCCTTTCATAATGTCCACCAGATGCTTGCACGAATCAATTTCCACCGGTCCTCTTCTGACTACCTTCTTCCAATCTCTTTCCAGCAGTCCATCATCTTTTAGTAGATTTAGAAACCACCTAACTCACTCCAAGTATACACAAGAAATATGTTCCACAGACTTGCAGTTGTTTTACACCGTAGAAATACGTGGCTATTTATTTCAGCATCCTGGTCACAAATAAAACAACTTGAGTAAATCTGTCTACCTCTTCTCTGTAGTACTTCACGAGTCAAACAAGCTTTTCTGCTAACTAACCACACAAAATAAGAAACTTTCTGGCGGACTTTTGCTTTCCAGATTAGCTTCCAAGGCCAGTTCCTAAGCTGTAGTTGGCCAGTATTTCTCCTCCAATAGTAGTGAATGCACCCTTGCTATGTAGTTTCCACACTGGTCTATCAGCTGCATCAGTAGTTCCATTGAAATAACTTACTACCAAAAGCAAATCTGCAACTCTTTGAACCTCCCAATCATTTTGTACCCTTCTAAAGTTGAAATTCCAACCTTGTGTGCGCTCCACATTTAAGCTATAGTGGACCTAGTCTGTTGACTGATTCCAACCTTGTGTGTGCTCCACATTTGACCTATGGTGGCCATAGTCTGTTGACTGAACAGAAGCAGATCAAGGAAGAGAGATTTCAAGCTCCTTTCACCTATCAAAATTTCATTCCAGAACTCAATATTTAGACCATTACCAACCTTGAGTTAAATATTTTCTTGAAACTGGGGCCATAGCCTCCAAATAGCCTACCAGACACTGCAACCAAAATTTCCAAGGGCATCTTCAGTGATCCAGTGACTTTGAAGTCCATATTTCTCAATGATGAATCTTTTCCACGAAGGCATATCCTCAGCATAAAACCTCCATAACAATTTTTGCAAAAGAAAAGTTTTGGAGACTGAGGTTCTTAATACCTAATCTACCTACTTCTTGTGATATGTTACAGCATCCCATTTTACAAGGTTGTAACCTTTCTTCTCCTTTTTTCCATTCCACAAAACAGTTCTTCTAAGAAAATTTATTCTCTTCTCAATACTCTTTGGTATAGGAAATAGGATAATCATAGGGAGGAAGGGATTTGACACAGATTGAACTAGTGTTAATCTCCCTCCTAAGGACAAATATTGACTCTTCCATCTTGCCAATCTCCTGTCACATCTCTCTAGTACTTCTCCCAAGATCTCCATCTCCTTGTTCTTGCCACCCAGGGGCATCCCTAGGTACTTTGTGGGTAAGGCAGCTATCTGGCATTCGAGATTACTTGCTAATACAACCTCCATTCTATCAATTTTCTTCACTGGGTAAAGACAACTCTTACCAACTAACATGAAGACCAGTAATGCCTTCAAAATAGTGAAGCTAACCCTATTATTTCTATTTTGTGATGTCTCAGCTTCACAAAATATTAGTGAGTCAGCTGCATTAAGCAGATGTGCGACTCCCCTTTCATTTTCAATATGTGCCTACACTTGAGCTTGGAAACCCTTTAACCAACCATTTGCCCTTTTCATCCTGATCATGTGGTTGAGCCCCTCCACAGCTACAACAACAACATACCCAGTCAAATCCCACAAGTGGGGTCTGGGGAGGGTAGAATGTACGCAGATCTTACCACTGCCATAGAAGTAGAGAGGTTGTTTCCTGGGAACTCTCATCTCAAAACCCGTACACAAGAAAGAACTAGATATGACAAAAGGAAAGGAAGGGAACAGAAAGGGTGACTAATAATGATATTATGTAAATAAGATAAAACTAACACATAGGCAATGCGAACACATGATAAGAGCACCTAACCCTACCATTAGCCCGCTACTCTAATTCGCGACCTACACTTTTTTCTATCTAAGGTCATGTCCTCAGTGAGGTCAAGTTCCGTCATATAATATCTAATCACCTCCCCCCAGTACTTCTTCGGTCTACCTCTACCCCTCCACAGCTAAGATAAACAAAAAAAAATGTGATATAGGATCACCCTGCCTCAACCCCCTCTCAGACGTAAAGAAGCCTTCATTATTGCCATCACAGAGAACTTTACATTAGAGATGCACAAAAGTATCCAGTTGACCCATTTTTACCAAAACCCATGTCTTTCAGCACCTTCAGTAAAAACTTCCAGTTAACATGGTCATATGCCTACTCTAGGTCATGTTTTTATAAGATCCCTAGAGCTTTTTGTTTCACTATGGAGTCCAATAATTCATTTCCTAAGAGAGCCACACCCCTAATCTACCTGCCTTTTAGAAAAGCCATTTGGTGTTCATTTACTACTTTCTCCATACCTGACTTCAACCTTTGCAATAATAAGCTTGGAGAGTATCATTTGGACACTTCCTATTAGAGTGATAGGTCTGAAATCCATAAGCATCTCAGCTCCAGCTTTCTTTGATATTAAGACTATGAAGGTGGCATTGAAAGACCTTGCAAATATCTCTTCCTGATGGATGTTATGACCAGTTCCCAATAGATCCTCCTTCACTATGTCCCAGCAAACTTCGAAGAAACACATTGCCATACCATCTGGGCTCGGGCCTTTCTCTCCATCACTTGCTTGGTTACATTCAGCACCTCTTCTTTCGAGAAAAGTCTTTGAAGTCGATCTTGTTCCTCTTGTGAAATGGTTAGTCAATCTATCATGTCAAAACTTGGCCTCCAAATTTTTTATTCTGAGTAAAGTCTTTTATAAAACTCAACCAAAGTAGTTTTAATTTCATCAGGTTTTACCACTTCTTCTCCTCCAACCACTAATCTATCAATAGTGTTAAATCTTCATCGAGCAGTTGCATTCATTGGAAACATTTTGTGGTGTTGTCACCCTACTTCAACCACAACTCTAAATTTCTGTCTCCATTTGTCTCCTCATTTTCAACCATATCTTCCAATTCAAGTACAATCTATATATTCCAATTCAACCACAATGGTTTCTCTTACCATCATTTCTTCCTCAGGTAAATCCCTGCTTTCCATTGTCAGACCAATTCTTGCCGGATGGAGCCAAAGATTTACTTTTTGGCTTTGGGGTATGATGGAATAAAGCAAAATGGCTCTTTAAACTATTTGCGCTTCTTTCAATTGTGAAGTAGCAGTTAGTCAATGCAACTTTCGACGCTCATCATGGGTCATCCGGAAACAGTCGATCTATGTTCTAAACATAGGGGTCAGGCTGCGTACTCGCAATGGGCGGGAGCCTTTGAGGCAATGGAGTAATGTTGTTGTCTTTTAGTAAAGTCCTTTTTGTTGGTCGCTTCCCCAAAGGTGGTTCTGCTCCAATGCTTCAGCTTATGTTTGAGTATTCCAAGTTTAACATTTAGCTTATACACTGGAAAACCTTCCACAGTGAACTAATTGCATCATGAATGCACCAATTCCTTAAACCCCTCCACTTTTAACCACAAATTTTCAAACTTAAAGTTTGATATTTTCTTGCTTATGGAGCTTGATTTTTGAGGCAAGGGTTTTCCAGAAACCACCTCTCTATCTCTATGAGATAATCGTAAGATCAAAATACATTTTACCCTCCCGAGACCCTACTTATGGGGTTCCACTTTGTATGTTGTCATTGTAAAGTTTGATATTTTTTGTTCCCAGTCTCCACATTCTAGAGTAACAGAATAGTCCAGACATTGCTCTAGGCATCAGCTTTGTCTAGTGTTCCTAAAGCTCTCCTCCCACTCCATAGAGAACAAGAATCTTCATGTCTGGCCGCACTAGGATGAATTGACTCCCCTAAACCATGTGAATTTTCCTCCACTCATGCGAGGATCATGCAGTTCCATTTCTTCAATCCACCTTGTAAAGTTGTTCATTACATTAGTGATTCGGTTGCACCCTCTTCATTCCCCCATACTTCTGATTGTGTTGACATCACACATGCCACCGAAGGTCCCCCACATAATTCTTTAACTACATATATCTCTGGTCCCCACACCAGAGTCTGTTTAATCCTCCTCTCCTCCTCCCTCTGGTTAAACAAAATCTAGCTGCCTTATCTGCTATGAACTACTGACCCGAGTTAAAAGTCAGTTCTAGGATGATTATGACTGACCTTCTTTCCCCCACATTTAACAAACTAATATATCTCCCAGACATTAAACTTTCTAGCACAGAAGATCTCGGAAGATTCTCAGTTTTCTTCCACTTTTTGACAACATTTCCCCTTTCATCCTAGATGCCTCTCTCAGTACTTGGATGATCCAGATCACTGATTGCTGAAGGAAGTTCTAGGGATAGCATTACTGCTCTTTTCTGTCCATTCATACCACTCCACTGCTGTCCCCGTGATTCAGTTGATATTAAAAGACTTAAGCCAATAGCAAAATAGATACGATCTTCCATATCTAAAAGAAGGTTTGAGGGGAAAAGATAAAAACAATGATGATTTCCAGTAACCGTAAGGATCACCAGCGGCAAAGGATGGTTCCAAATGGTTTATGACATATCTTGGTATTATAAATATGTGATCCCTTAAAAAATCTTTCAAAGTTCTTTTTGAGTTCAACAGAAAATAACTTATACAACAAAGGTAAACCAACAGCAGATCCAAGCACATCACCTGTTTACCTCATCCTGAAAGTGGAAAACAAAAGCTACAACAGAGGTAGGATTAGGTAAAAAGTAATGGACACAAAGAAACAAGAGCTTTGACGCTCTCCAGAAAGTACCATGATCCATCTATTCTAAACAGTGGTTGTAATCTATGCAGTTAATCTGAGAAGGGTGTAATCAGAAGCTTCACGTACCACAAAACACCAGCCTTAAGTAAGTTATCTTGAAATTCAGAGGACACAGAAACATGAGCAATTGTCTGAAGGGAAGCATCAACAACAGCTGGTACAAGCTCAAGTTCAGTACAATGTATAATATCATCAACTAGGCCAGAAAATTCAAGCATGTCAGCTCTGGCACTCTCAAACTGACTCAACACTGAAAAGGTTCTCATCACATTTGTGACAATGACAGTAGATGGTTCACTTGCAGGAGTAGTTGGTTGAACTACACACATACAACGGGACAGAAGATTTGCAAGAAGTTGTATTCCGCCATCCCTTACAAGTTCTTCACCATTTAGTGAAGAAGATGCACACCTGAGGCATTAAAAAGCATGGAAATATTTCACACAGATGAAAGGGGTACTATAGAAAATAAAAATTCAATTATATCCAGAGAACACACGTTAGCCATATCAATTCGGATGCAGCAACAAGAAGAGATGCTCGATCAAAAGAGAGGAAATTGTTGTCATCTTTATCCACAGTGATTGCATTTAACAGCATTGGATAACCAGCATATTTAAATGGCTCCAATACATCTCCATGCCGTCTGTACAAAATGCATTGTCCCTTCAATAGAAGCAATAGTCTCCAAAGTTGTGGACCTTGCAGTCCTTGCATTGTGGCCTGAACAAAGTGTTTGAGAAGAAAGAAAAGACGTAGAAGTAAATATACATGTGGTATTAAAGGACATGGTAAGAACAAAAATATCATCAAAACTAGACACAAGAAACAACCAAATGACAAAGCCAGTAAACTCATCTACAAGCTATATTTTTTTGACAAAAGTAACAAGTTTGTATATAAATCTTCAGCACTAAGGCTGGAATCCAAAAAATTTATATCACATAGTTACATACAACTGAGTAGGCTCAGCAACCCAAAAAAGAGAAAACTATCTCAGGTCCTATTTCATCTTACAAGGATCCTAGAATGTCTACAATTGCTACAGGATCATCTATATACTCCGAACTACACCAGTAGCAAAAAGTGTTAATACAGTCTAGTTTAATCTTCTGTAAAGGACTGCTAATACTTTCAAAACATTTTGAATTTCTCTCTTTCCAAATGGTCCAACATATCACTTCTCCGACAATTTTCCATCTGTTTTTGTCTATGCTACCACTCCTTTCATTGTTCCAGCTTACTAGAGCCTGACCTTCCCTTTCAGGCATGGTCCACCTTATGCCTCTGAAACTAGTAAACAAGTTCCATAGCTGGCTGACTATCTTTACAATGTAAAAAACAGATGGATGATTGTCTCTGCCTTTTGCTCACAAAAAAAACATCCCAAGACACATTTCTATGCCCCCTCTTCATGAGGTTTTCTTGAGTTAAAACAGCACCTTTCACTACCAACCAAGTGAAAACTGCCACTTTTTATGGTATTTTCACTTTCCATATAAGCTTCCATGGTAAGAAGTTGATTTGAGACCCCATCTGATTCAAATCCTTATAGTCAAAGCTGACTGTGAAAAAACCTTTAGTATGGCATTGCCATTTGAGGGTATCATCTCCTTCGTTTGGTCCTGTATACTGATCTAGAGTGCCATAAGATCCAGTCATTCTTTCCATCTCCCAATCTTACATCAATCTTCGGTATGTCAAGTTCCATTCCTGAGGAGTCCATACTTCTTGCAGAGTCGCCTTCTGCTACTGATTCAGTACATGAATATCTGGAAAATGTTGCTTGAGACTGCCACTACCTGTCCAATCATCTTCTCAGAACATGATCTTCCTTCCACAATTTACATTGAAGCTTGTTCTTTCAAAGCACACCCCCAGTTTTTGATTGACCTCCACAAACTGATGCCATAGGCAGCAATTACTTCTTTAGTCTTCCAAAAGCCTTACTTCTCATATTTTGCTTGAATCACCCTTCCCCATAGTATCCTCTCTTCTTTTAGGAATCTCCACAGCCATTTCATAAGCAAGTTTTTGTTTTGTATTCTCAGTTTTTTATGCCTAGTTCCCCATGTCAATATTCTTTTCAGTTGGAATTGGTAGAAATTAGTTGCACATAGCTGTACATATGTTGTCCATTATACAGCTGAACATGGCTGTTGAACATGGCTGTACATGTGCTGTCCATCTACACATGGCTGTACATATGCTGTCCATTATACAGCTGCACATGGTTGTACATGTTCTGTCCAGTATACATGGCTGTCCATTTTACTTGTATAAATAGATGAAGGAAATATATGAAAGATATACTTTTTCTGTGCAGAAAAGAAAACATTTTCAGAAATTCTCTCTTATTTTTGTCATGGTATCAGAGCCAGAACTCTGAAATCTTAGCATTTTTGTTC
>JAOTQR010000100.1:9077546-9115416 GCA_025774065.1 Solanum ossicruentum
GAAGGAAATATATGAAAGATATACTTTTTCTGTGCAGAAAAGAAAACATTTTCAGAAATTCTCTCTTATTTTTGTCACCCCATGCTTCTTAGATAGGATTACAGTCTTCCATTTAACCAAATGGAAACCTTTGTTCTCCTTGTCTCCATTCCACCAAAAAATTCTCCTTAGGGCATCAACTCTTTCTTCCACTTTAGCTGGAAGGGGAAAAATTGACATCAAATTAGTAGGCAAGGCATCCAAGACTGAGTTGATCAAAACTAATCTTCCCCCTCTAGAAAAATATTGTGTTTTCCACCTAGACAACCTCTTTTCACATCTCTCCACAACTCCATTCCAAATCTCCTTTGATTTACTTTTTGCACCCAGATGCATCCCGAAATAGATAGTTGGTAACTGCCCTATCTCTCCTCCCATGACTTATGTAAGTTGTTGGATCCTGTTCACCTCATTAATTGGGAAAATATGACTTTTCCTTCAATTTATCTGTAGACCAGAGGTTGCTTCAAAAAGAATAAGAATTATCCTCAGAATCTAGAGTTGTTTCTTCTCTGCATCACAGAAGATGAGGGTATCATCTGCATATTACAAATGTGTGATTTCAACTCTTGCATTCCCATCTTTTGCAACACGAAAACCTCTAATCTATCCATTACTATGTGTTGTCTTTATCATGTTATTCAAACCTTCCATCACCAGAATGAACAGAAACGGTGATAGGGGGTCACCTTGTCTCAATCCTCTGTTCAAGGGGAAGAAACCTTCTGGTGAGCCATTTATTAGCACTGAAAATCTGACAGTACTTATGCAAAATCTCATCCACCTGATCCACTTCAATCCAAATCCCATCCTTTGCATGATTCCAATCAAAAAACTCCTATTAACATGATCATATGCTTTTTCTATATCCACCTTGCACATAATTCTTGGAATCTTGTCTTTCATCTGGAATCTAGAAACTCATTAGCTATGAGAACTACATCAGTGATTTGCCTACCTCGCAAGAAGGCCATCTGTAGTGTATCAACTAGCTTATGCATCATTTTCTTCGGTCTTTCTGTGACTATTTTGGAAATCAACTTGTATATACTTCCTGTTAAGCTAATTGGTCTGAAATATCTCATCTTCTTGGGAATTAGAGCTATATATGTTGCACTAAAGCTCTTCTAAAAAAACTCCTAAGAGTGAAAGTTCTGAAAGGTTCCCATCACATCCTCCTTCACAATCTCTCAGCATTTTATTAAAAAAAATGCCATGGAATACCCATCTGAACCTGGTGTTGTCTGTAGCACAAGTTTTGAGCCCAGCCAGGACTTCTTCCTCTTCAAAAGGTTTCTGCAATTCTTGTTGTTCTTCAATGTTGATAGAAGGACACTGATTCATGTTATAAGGAGGTCTCCAGTTCTCAATCTCACTATACAGCTTTCTACAAAAAGATGCAATCTCTCTTTTGATGTCTATTAATTCCACCAGTTTTCTACTTCGACTACCAGTTTATCAATGAGATTGATCCTATTGTGAGCATTTGCAGTCTTCTAGAAGAACTTGGTGTTCTTATCCCCCTTTTTATCCACAACAATCTTGATCTTTGTCTCCAAGATATCTCTTTCTTTTTTGCATAATCTTCAAACTTGTTGATCACATTTGCTTTGTGGACAGCTTCTTCTTCAGTTAAAGGTCTCTCTTGCTGAATACTATCAAATTCAGTGATTTTGTGGAGTAGTTCCTTCTTTTTTTCCAGATTTCGGAATGTGCTTGTACTCCATTCTTTAAGTTTGGCCTTCAGAGCTTTTAGTTTGGATGCCAAAATATAGAAAGGCTTCCCTTCAAATGTAAAAGATGTCCACCATTCTTTAATTCTTTCATTAAAACCATCAGTCTCCACCCACCACCCTTCAAACTTACGATAGGATTTTGTGTAAACCCAACTGCCACTTGTTAGTGCAATTGGCGTATGATCTACTATGGGTAGAATCTCTTGCTTCACATTGTTGAAACTTAAGATAGGATTTTGTGTACAGCCAACTGCCACTTGTTAGTGCAATTGGCGTATGATCTGAACATACTATGGGTAGAATCTCGTGCTTCACATTGTTGAAAACTTCCCCCCACTCAATAGAATACAAGATTCTATCAATTCTAGATGTTGCTTCTTTGTTACTTCCTCTGGTCCTGGTGTATTATCCCCCCTCTAATTGAGGATCAATCAATTCCATGTCTTCAATTAAAACTCATTCATGTATACAGTGGTTCGGGAGCATTTCTTTCTCTGAAGCATATCTGACAATGTTGAAGTCACCTCCCATAACCCAAGGCCCTGTGAATAAGCTCCTCACAGCACCAATTTCCCACCACACTTCCTGTCTTTCCAGATTGCTAGTTGGGCATAAACTCCTGTCATATGTCAAGCAAGATCATTTTTTCTTGACTTGAATCTACAAGTCAGAGTATACGAGCCTATCTCCACTACATCCCCATCCCAACAATTACTATCCCACATCATCAGAATACCTCCCCTGGTACCACTAGCCTCCAGTTACCCATATTTTGCTCCTCTGTTTCCCCATATTTGTTTTATTACATCCCTATTGTTCCCTTCTAATTTAATTTCTTGCAGGCATATAACGTCTGCCTTCCAGTCCCTCAGAAAATTATTACCACCAATCTCTTTTCCCGAAAATTCAATCCCCTCACATTCCATGATATTATCTTCACATTCATCATGTAGCTATAGGTTCCCCCCCCCCCCTTATTCTCATACCTTTGCTTTGATAATTCATATCAATTGCCAAAGCTTTTAGCTCTTTCATCCCTTTAATTCCCGAGGTTTCCTTTGTTTGCTTCTGTGTTGCCTTAATAGTTTGGTGTCGTTTGTTGTCCATCTTCTTGAGGAGTGCCAAGGCTTCTTTTTGACACCCATCAAATCCTACTCCAAATTCTTTGCTGCTCAACTTGATTATGTTTTGATGGACTCATTGAGGCATCCATCTCCCCATCACTTTCCTCCTTTACAGACAGGTAATTTAAAGGCTCAACTTCCTCAATGTTTGAATAGAATACTCCTTTTGGACTTAGAATATCTGCACATACTGTTGAGACACAAAAGTCCCACATTGGTCTTTAATAGGATGGGTGGACTCCTGATAAGGCTTAGGCAATCCTCCTCCCTTTGAGCTAGCTTTTAGGGTGTGAGTTAGGCCTAATACCTTCTTCAACATGGTATCAGAGCAGGGCCCGTCTCATTCAATGTTGGGTCACCAAGACAATTGGCCACGCACCAGATGTTAAGCACTGGGCGTGAGGGGGGTTGTTGAGACACAAAAGTCCCACATTGGTCCTTAATAGGATGGGTGGACTCCTTATAAGGCTTAGGCAATCCTCCTCCCTTTGAGCTAGCTTTTGGGGTGTAAGTTAGGCGTAAGACCTTCTTCAACACATACCTTCTTTGGGTTTCCTCAAGGGGTGTTTCCACCTTTTCTCCAAAAACTGTAACTTAGTGGTGTTCCACCTTTCTTTATGGGAAAAATAAATTTTGCAGCATCCCTATCCTCAGCCTCAAAATTTTACAGAGTGAAAGAAATGAAAAATCAAGCTCCGATATATGGATTAACCATTTGAATTCTTGACTCTTTCCTCATACTCTGTCACAAAGAAGTCGGTCTAAAGCTAATAGGTGGAACAAATATTCATAGATATATCACTTGAAGTAGAATTGTCACTTCAAGGAATAGATCAGACACTTGGTACTGCGAGATGATTTATTGACCACTATGCAGGGATGTGAAATAAAAGGTATAAGTAATGAAGGAGGAGTATGTTAAGGGGCTTTTAATCAGGGTTTCATGCATAAGATATGTGCAGAGATTCGAACTCAAATTACACTTGACAGAACATCCTCAGCTTAGATATGTATAATCTCCATCTCAATTATAGGTATATTTTTACAAAATCAAGGCTGGTGATTAGGAGTCTACTGCAACATACGAAAATAGTCTTAAAACACCTTTAAATCAGCCCATCCCTATATAACAATCAATATATTATTGTTCACCGTATAACAAAATCTGTGTTAAAGAACAATAGGTATGAGGCATAACTCAACCTTAAAAGTTGCTCATGAGGTGAAGATAGTCCAAGAAGATACTAGGAGACGACGACTTATTCACTCAACTGATATTGGGAAGTCTACAGTATTACATGTTAGAACAACAGAAGCTCTCTCAGAAGATGTCTGTTTAAGTGTCTTGTACTGAAGAAATACGGAAGAAACTAAAGATGATCAAGTAAAGAAGCCATCCAACCAGTCATTGTTCCGTTTTGTCGATTGAGAAACTTTTGAATTCCATCTTCTTGCAGAAATTTCTCAAATCCTTATGACATGTTATTGGTTGAAAAGAATTCCAATAACAAATACCAAGAAAACGAAAGAATAGTCTCAAAGTTGTGTGAGAGAATCAACACAAGTAATCAAGAGAACAAACTAAAAATTGTTATCCGGAAAGCTATTAGAGAACTTGCACGGATATGGCAAGAATAACATGGGTTGCTAGAAAATTCTGAAAATCAACCAATGTGATTTCGATATAGGCCGACCCTTGATATACCAGAGATAATTTGATATTTTTCTCGGGAAGGAGTTAACTGAGTTGTGTGTAGAACTCTGGGGATTTTGCTCACATGAAGTTCTGATCCTTGTAATGGTGTTAATTTATGCACAATCAAGGAAGCTAAGGAAACCTCAGAATATTAGACTGCCAAAATATTGCTCGTGGACAGTGCTTTTTCTTTGAATTTTCCCAGTGATTACACTCACGGAAATTAGGCGGGGGCATAACCTTCATTGTCCCAAAATTGGAATCGGCTTTAAAACCATGTAAAGAAAATGGACTTTTCGGTCAAAGTTGACCCCATAAGTTAGCTGATATTTTGAGGATCGACAAAGATCTCAGAAGGCCACAACTCATTCCCTCGACCGATGTGAGATAATCAATCACCCATGAATAGATGATTTAGACTGGTTTCCATGAGGGCAAGATCATCTCGCTCCATTCATGCAACAAGAATTCCTTGTTACTTGTTAGGTGGGCCACAATAGAGGTCTCCAAAACGCAGAGCTTTTACTGAGAGTACACATATTCGTGTATCAACAGCCTCTAGGTTAGGCTGATACAATATTTGGTCTCCAAAGAGTTGGGAGAAACAGACTGTGACACATCATGAATAATTTATTCTATTTATTAGTCTGCATGATCTATGGTGAAGGGCATGAATAAGCTAACTGTTTCCTTACCTTTCTAAAACGTCTCAACTCTCATATTAGTGGACGCATCAGTTTTTCCTTGGTTGAGCCCCAAATCTCATCAATAACCTTGTCGTGTAGCTGGAAATCATTAGTGTGCAATGTCTTGGTTGTGTTTTGAACCACAACATTGATTGTGCCTTTAAGGAGTATTTAACATTGTGTCACTGGTATCCAGAGAGATCCATAACAAACAACACCAGTGGCCATCAAACTTATTTCTTTGGATACATGCCCTTTTATGGTAGATGATGTTTTTACCCTTAACCAACAAATAAAGCTCCATTAAGCTCGTCCATGGAGACTAACACCTCCTACCAATATTTTGGAGGTAATTGTTCAAAGATTGGTAGTCGAAAAACAAGAGAAACTGAGAGTGGAAAATAACTGAGTTTTTATGATATGAGGTTGTGTAGGATTGAATTTGCCTAAGCTAACTGCAAAATTAAAACCAAGAAATCGAAGAACCAAACAAGAACATATCTAGAGAGAGAAGCTCCTACTTACAACTAGGATCTCTCAAGGTGGAGAACATGTCTTTCAAGGAAGCATTAACCTGGGCGGACCCAGCATTATATCTAAGAGGTAGATGCCAAAAGGAGGAGTCAATGACAGAGCCTAGCTTCTTGCTGTCAGAAGACTATATTCTGAAAAGTTAAAGGCTTTTGAAATCTTGCGTGGTTGGATCCTTCATAGAATAGGTGGGTTCACCAGAGGCTATTGGAAATCGGAACGAGTGGCAAATGATTTGAAGATCACGGAACTGAGTGACACCTAATTCTTGTTTCTCTTGGTAAATGAGCAGCATATCTATTAAGATACTCCAAGGAGGAAAAAGGTAGTTTGATGGTAATTTCATGAAGTTGGAAGGTGACTGGAGCAGGATGGTTTTGCGGATGCACTTTCTCCGGCGATGCAGTAATGGTAAACTTGGTGGGCCTCCCTGTTCATATTTGGTGTAAGAACATGGAGGATCTCAGTGGGGGCTTTGAGAATGTTATTTGCAGCCTACAAGACATGTCTAGAATGAGGAAAGGAGGAGAGGAGAAATAGGGCGGGGCGGGGGTGTTTAATTAGGAGGGGAGGAGAAATAGGGCGGGGCGAAGGTGGATCCTTGCCGGAAGTCATGGAAGGGGCAGCTGTGTTCATAAAGAAGAAGAAATGCATTTGAAGTTTGGAAGGAGAGAAAAAACCCTAAGGAGGAGAAAAGACCATCTTACCTGTATTTATGAGTCTAAATCTGCACCTGCAGTATATTCAGCTGCACACCCAGAAATAATAAAAAAGAATACAGTTCTTTTTCTGAGTAGTGTTGGCAAACTTTTGGAAGTTCCTTCTGAGGGAAAGGTGGATAGGATGTTAGAATTATTTGGAGATTAAAAACGAGACAAAAGGGGTTAGAGAAAAGGAGGAAGGTGATTGCAGGGAAGGAGGAAAGGAGATTTGTTTTTTATGAGAATTGGTAAGTTTGAATTCTTCAGCATTAGGATATGCTGGCCACCTTCAAACTTCATCGTACAATTACAAATTTCCAATCAGCTCTACAATTTGATCTACATCCACTATACATAATTGCTTACACCAAAAAAGTAAAGATACTAAACAATTCCATTTGACTTTGTGAATGGAATAAGATCTATCTTCAAAACATCTTCCATTCCTTCCTCTCCGCACAGACCACCATATGCATGATGGTATTAACTTCCACCATCTTTTTCGAGTCTTGCTTCCCCCTTGTCTACTCCAGCAACAGAAAAGATCAGTTGTGTGCTTTGGCATGGTCCAACTTTGACCAGTGATGTTGAGAAAAAGTTCCCGAGCTGTGTTGTGAACTTGCAGTGTAGGAATAGGTGACTGTTTGTTTCCCTTGTTAGATTACATAGGAAACATCTTGGTACTAGTGTCCTTCCTTTCTTCTGAAGGACTTCTTGGGTTAGACAGACTCTTCTAATTACTAACCAGGTGAAACATTGCACTTTTGTAGGAATTACACCTCTCCAAATATGCTTCCATTGATATTGAGCTTTTCCAGATCCCCCATGTCTTCCTCTCTTATAGGCACTATTAACTGTGAACTTTCCCTCCTTGTTGTGTTTCCAAATAACCCTATCTATTGCATTTGTGTCAAGGTTAGTAACCCCTAATTTTTCTAGCAATGAAGCCACTCTCTCTATTTCCCAGTCATTCAAAAGTCTTTTGAAGGATAAGTTCCATCCTTGTATAGATCAGCAATCATTGACCTTGGCGTTAGGATTGATGCGAATGGAAAAGAGGTCTGGAAATGATTCACTCAAAGGAGTCTGATCAATCCAACCATCTCTCCAAAATTTGAAACTATTGTCGTTCCCCACTTTGAGAATCAAATATTCTTCTATAATGCTCCAGAATGTTCTGATTGTTCTCCGTACTCCCCATCCATATGGTGTTGTAACAGTGTGTGCATCTTGGATTCAGCTCCCCATATTTTGTTGTCATCACTTCCTTCCAGAGAGCCTTATCCTCTATGACGTATCTCCAAAGCCATTTCATCAAAAGACATCTATTTTGGACTTTTAAGATTTCTGATACCCAGGCCCCCTCTTTCCTTGCTTAGCATTACAGTATCCCACTTCACCAGATAGTAACCCTTGCCTTCTTTCCCTCCTTGCCATAGAAAGTTCCTTCTAAGCCTGTCTAGTTTCTTGACAACTTTAGAAGGTATTGGGAATAAGGACTTAACATAAGTGGGCAGGGAGTCCAGCACAGAGTTAATCAAAATCACTCTGCCTCCCAATGAGAGATATTGTACTTTCCACCTTGCGAGCTTCCTTCTGTCTTTTCTAGGATCCCATCCCAAATCTCCAGTGCTTTATGTTTGCTCCCTAAAGGCATACCCAAATAAGTGGTTGGCAATCCTTCAATTTTACATCCCAAAATGCTAGCCAAACCTTGAATTTGGGGTACATCTTTAACAGGAATCAAGCTGCTCTTCCCCCAGTTAACCTTTAGGCCTGACACTGCTTCACAGAGATTCAAAATCAATGTGATAAAGTTCAGTTGTTCAGCCTTTGGTTCGCACACGATGATGGTATCATCTGCATACAGTAAGTGACTGATTTATTTTACCCTTCCTGATCTGTCCCCTTTATTGAAGCCTTTGATCCATCTGTGTTGTGTTGCTAATCTCAACATGCTATCAAAACCTTCCATTGCTAAAATAAAGAGGAAAGGAGATAAAAGGTCCCCCTATCTCAATCCTCTTTCTAAGGGGAAGAAGCCGACTGGTTCTCCATTCACAAGGACTCAAAAATTAACTGTCTTGATGCATACTTCTATCCATTACATCCAACTGTTGCCAAATCCCATATGTCTCAAAGTGTTCGGCAGATAAGACCAATTTACATGGTCATAAGCTTTTTGGATATCCAACTTGCAGAATACAACTGCATCTCCACCTTTCAATCTTGAGTCTATGCATTCACTAGCTATTAATGCAACATCAATGATCTGTCTCCCTTTACTGAAAACCATCTGATTCTTGTTGACTGGTTTGCTTATCACCTTTTTCAGCCTCTCTGCTAATAACTTGGCTATGATTTAGTATACTCCTATCAAACTTATTGGTCTATAGTCCTTCAACTCTATGGCTCCAATCTTTTTGGGAATCAGAGCTATGAATGTTGCATTGAAACTCTTCTCAAAAGCCTGATTGGAGTGAAAGTGTGCCATAGTGTTGATTAGGTCTCCCTTCAATACATCGCAGAAAGTTTGAAAGAAAATCATAGGGATCCATCTGGGCCCGGTGCCTTCTCCTTAGCACACATCCTTTTACTTTCCAAAATTTCTTCCTCTTAAAAGGTCTTTGTAACCAAGTTTGTTCTTCCTCAGATATCACATTAACATTCTGAATGTTTAGATCAGGCCTCCATTCTTCAGGTTCTTTGTATAGATTCATGTAAAAATTTTGAACTGCTTCTTTGATCAAAACCTGATCCTTCACCATGCTTCCTTCCACCTCAAGTTGTTCCATGGAATTGATTCTTTTACGTGAAGTGGCAATTCTATGGAAGAACTTGGTATTTTTGTTGCCTTGTTTCAGCCATTGTATCCTGGATCTCTGTTTCCAAGCCATCTCCTCGTTCTCAGCTCTCTCTTCGAACTCCATAGCTAGATTTGTCTTCTGCAATACTTCATCATCAGTGAGTGCCCTGTGCTCCTGTATGGTTTCCCAGCTTGCTATCTGATTCAAAACCTCTTCTTTTCTTTGTTTCCAGTTACCTCTGTTGTCCCTACTCCATTCCTTCAGCTTTGTCTTTAATAATTTCATTTTTTCTGCCAATATGAAGCCTGGCCTGCCTTCCACATTTAATGAAATCCACCACTCCTTTACTTTGTCCTTGAACCCCTCCACTTCCAGCCGCCATGATTCAAATTTGAAGTAGGATTTCTTCCAGGTCCATTCTCCACGTGTCAGAGCAATAGGGTTGTGATCTGATGTTAACTTCGGTAAGACATCCTGTTTTATCTGAGAAAATAAAGGTGTATACGGGTGGAAGTAGAGAAAGGAGTGATGTTCTAAAGGAGAAGAGGAATCCATGAAAGTTAAAATAATTACATGGAATGTGAGGCGATGAATGACCCAAATAAGAGGGCCATCATTTATATTTATTTATTTATTTATTCATTCTTAAGACTTGGTAAGTTTGTATTCTTCAGCATCAAGGTATGCTGGCCAACTTCAAAATTCATCACACAAACTAAAATTGTCCTATCAACTCTACAATTTGATCTACATCCACTAAATATAAATGTTTACACCAAAAAAGTAAAGATACTAAACAATTCCATTTTACTTTGTAATGGAACTGGATCTATCTTCAAAACATCTTCCATTTCTTCCTCTCCACACAAACCAACATATAGATGATTGAATTAGCTTCCACCATCTCTTTTAAGTCTTGCTTCCCTCTCTTCTGCTCCAACTGAACAGATCAGCTGTGTGCGCATGGTCCAATTTGACCAGTGATGTTGAGAAAAAGTTCCCAGAGCTGTGTTGTGAACTTGCAATGTAGGAATAGGTGACTGTTTGTTTCCCCTGTTAGATTACATATAAAACAACTGGGTACCAGTGCCCTTCCTTTCTTCTGAAGGAGTTCCTGGGTTAGGCAGAAAAGGATTTTTGGGGTTAGGCAGGCTTTTTTGATTACTAACCAGGTGAAACATTGCACTTTTTGGGAATTAAACCTCTCTAAATATACTTCCATTGATATTGAGCACTTCCAGATCCCCAATGTCTCCCTTTCAATGAAGTGCTTTCTTCTTTCTCATTTTTGGTGTAAAGATCGTTTTGTAAATGAGGTAGCATACCTGGTAGATCTGATAGGTGCTCTGTAACTGTCAGGATTTCATAGTTGATCTGCTGCCTATCTCCCCATATATATGGTTTTGGCACTATCCTAGAGCCTTGTACTTCAAGTCTCAAGTTACCATTATCAAATAGCAGTTCATAAAATAGATTAACCACAATTAAACAGTGTGCTTTACCAGATTTACGCACTGTCTAAATAAAGTCCTCCTATGGAAGCCACATCCACTAAAGTAATCAAAATAGAGTTTTAATGTTATATAAGATATTTAAGGCCCTTGTCACCTTGAAAATTCACATAACCAGCAATCTTTGGGGGCAAGCATAGTAAAGGTCTCACTGTTTCTACCATTTTTAAATTGTATGTACGTTCACTGTCAACACTTCAAGATTAAACTGTGATGTTAGAATACTAGAAGGCAAAAGTCATGAAGCTTCAACTCCTAGCTCTAGCTTACAAGTGACAAACCATACTCATAATTGCATCGACACACGAGCCTATTTAAAATGTTTTGCTGTCTAACGATCGGGTAAAAAAGAAGGAACCCATGGCTTACAGAAAAAATGGAATTGGAGATTGAAATTAGAAACATATCAAATGATTCCTGGACTAGGGTCCCACAGCCTTTCACTCTCCTGATTTCAAAGTTTAAGGTTCAGAAGGATTTGGCAAATAGAAAATATTAGTCTAAACGCTAAACTAAGAGCAAAAAACTACCTGCAGCCGTTCGTAAGCTTTCTGCACTGCCAGAAATTTTTCCCTCCCCTCTGGATTTTTGTCTGGATGATATTTCATAGCAAGTTTTCGATATTGTCGCTTGAGCTTTTCTTCATCAATGTTCTCAATCTGCTTAGAGATATTAACTGTCTCCTCTGATTGTCTTTTTGGAGCATCATCTCTTGACACCTCATCCAAGGAAATCTCCAATATTTCGCAAGCCTCTTCCTCAGAAAGATCCATGGGTCTCCGAGTTAACTCCTCTCGCCACATAACCAGCAGCGATTGCAAGAATTCGATGTGTTCAACAATTGGCCAATTTGGAAAGCGAACTTCATCACATAAATTACGAAGGTAATAACGGTGGCACCACATCTCATCCCTCAGCTCTGGATATGTTACAGGTGGCATAGGAGCATATTCATACAAAGAATGGCAATGTTGTGACAACTTTTGAGTAAAATCACCAAGATGCTGAAGGACCTGAGGAGATAGAGGTAAAGTTTAGCAGCAAGGCACAATCATGGAAAGGTACACCAAAATCCTGTTGATCTGACCAACCTGACGGATAAGATTTTCAGCTCTCATCTTGTGTGTCCAGATAATCTCAGGAGTGTCAGAATCTGAAACCATTGCGGCTGTAAATGCAGCAGGACCGCTACGTTCCAGAACATAGAGCAAGGACTCAGGTAAAAGCCCACCCAAAACACTGCGCTTTGCCAAAGGCAAAGAAGAGGAGACGGCGGCTTCTTCTCCTCCATGAAATGCCTGATGAACGTGTGTCACTGAGAACAGCTGAGCAATTGAGAGCAGATTGGATCCAGGATAAGCTAGAGCAAAGTAAAAGGCTCCAGTGCTATATAATTTTATCATTGCCTTGGGGTTCCTAGTAACAATGGCCTTCAACAAAGCCGCAGCACCTTCTACAACACTTGGTTCTCCAGAGAGCATAGCCTATAAATCACCATTACAAAATAAGAATCAAATGAGAGGAAGTTAGAGAACATCCCATGTCACTCCATAAGTGTGATCTGAACTTGAGACTTGAAAAAACTATCAGAAATGAATATGAGATAAGAGAAATTCCACACGGTACAACCATAAGTGAAGCTTAAAACCCTTATTCCCATTGTAAAAAAGATTTTCACATTGCATAGTAGTTCAGGTACTAAATGCTTTCAATTAGTTTACCGTGCTGACTTTCCTAACTTAAACTGCGAATTACACACGAACCAACTCTTTCATTGAGGATGAACCTACAGAATTTTGCATTTCCAAGTATTACTTAACCCAAACAACAAAAGCAGGACCAATTGTGACACAGTTCTAGAAGCATCATTTCCTGCACCTTATTCCTGGAAGTGTCAGAACCCTCAGAAGTCTGACAGCCACAGCTTGCTATCTCTCTCCGGAGATTTTCATTCATCAAGAATCCAATATCTAAGAAACAGCTAATCCTCAATTATTTCTTTCCCCACTCCCATTTCAAGGACTATTTTTCAAGTAATTTGAGAAGCATTAAATGTAGAGCCTAGACTGTTCAATCTTATGTGCCAATCCTTATTGTAAAATGCAAGCCCCAGTCAGTTATTTCACTGTGGTATTCCAACTTGGATAGAAGAATACGATTCAATATTTCACCTCTGCGAAACCTTTTACATTGATCATAGGGATACTGGAAAGAGGAAGAAAAAACAACTCAACAGAGTAGCATGGAGTATCAAGAGAGCATTAAGGAATATTGAATGCTAGTGTCATAGTTATGTAAACAGAGATAAAGCTGTTCAAATTGTTTGTTTACACCTTCACATTGACTTTTGATCATTCCGATGGATATTCAGAATCTGCAATCTAAGTTTCTTTATTTCAAAAAAGAAATCAAGTTATCCATTACCTTATCTGTCAAGGAGAAAAATCCTAAAGAAATAGTATCACCTGTATCTAAACAAACCTTCTCCACAACTTTAGAAACATTTTTCATATTTCCACTAGAAGAAACCATGTTTAACAAGAATCATAGAATCTTGATTAAAATAAATACCAATTCACATACACTAATTAATATTGAATAAAAGAGAAGGGAATGCTTGATAAATGAAGTAGAAAACGCAACAGCTATGCCATCGATGCTGTCAGAATATATTTTAGAGGCCAGTTGTTCCTAATCCAACTTGTTTAAGACTGAGGCGTAGTTGTTATTCTTTCAAATCCACATAAAAAGATGAAACTTCAAAATTTTGGCCAAAATAATCGCAATGATAACCAAGGACTCCTTTACTATAGAAAAGTGCATCAAAACAAGTCAAATACATTAACCTGAGTAATATGTGGAAGGCAACGTGCACTTGATAAGATTCGCTTGACCCTAGGTGTTGGTGTAACTATCTCTCCAGCATCATCTATATCTGAGTGTGCCGCAACCATGCTGTGTAAAATGCTCAATGCTACTTCTCCTACCTGGAATGCCATAGCCATTTTCAACAATCACATAGGTAGTGGAATTAAAAGAATGTGACAAACTGTTAGTATATTCCCACATCCCGATACACGTACATAGACATATTTTCATACATGCAAAAAAGAGGCTCTTGACTGTTTTCTCTGTAATTAGGCATAAATCAAACAAGTCCAAGAAGAACATAGTACATCATTTGAATGAAAGATAACAAAGCCAACAGATATACACCTTAGCTTGTTTTACTGAAAATCTAGCACAAATTTGAGCGAAGAATTAATTCCATGAGCCACAAACTGATATTCCTCATCCATTACCAGTCAATAATATAATTTATTCACTTTTTCAGATGCAAAGGTGAGATCCCTCCATTTTCAGGCTATTACAAAAGGTCACCAGTTTCTGAGGTAACAGTTCCACTAAAGTACCAACAACATACCCGTGAAATCCCACAAGTTGGGTCTAGGTAGTGTAAGGGTATGCAGACCTTACCACTACCTCGTGGAGGTAAAAGGGTTGTTTCTGAAAGACCCTTGGCTCAAGTGCAATGTACAAAGAAAAAGAAAACGGCGTAGAAAGGAACAAGAACAATAAAATAGTAGGATTATTGGAACACAGTAAACAACTGATAAAGCAGATATCAAAAGCAAGAACTACACTAATACGGCTAGAACAAAGCAAACAGTGCGGAACAGAATGGGATCACCAAAACACAAGAAGGAACCATAACAACAGTAAGGTGCAATCACCAAAATACAGGAATAGGTGATATCAGATATCAAAAGCCAAAGACTATAAATAGGATAATACCATGAACAACACCGTGTTCTATACTACCACCAAGCCAAGTACATGAATGGTCTAGTAATATGACAACTCTTAACTACATACCAACCTTCTACGCTTATCTGCGACCTCCAAATCCCCTAAAATATACATCATAATCTTACTATAACAGTAAGAAGTTAACATCTACTAAATTCAATACAACAAAAGATATCAAATTAAAAAAGAATCTGTTATCAACTTCAAGACCACTCAATTCAAGTGTTACAAAATTTCAAAGTTCTTTTCAACTCTATCAACTGTTAAAATGGGATGTGGAAAATTTGGAAACAATTTTTTTTTTTTTTGAGAAACGAAAACAAGATTTTAACTGTATCAAAATGAAAGTATTGTGATACCTGGGTGGGAGTGAGAACAGGAACTCGGACAGCCAAAGCCCACCTAAGTTCACGAATATCTCGCAACTTCTTCCAATCTGGCATCCCAGAAACCCAGCATCTGGTGGTCCAATCTATTTCCTTTTTTGACCAGAGTCTCCTAATAGCATCCTTCTCCACTGGTCCAGCTTGCACGCCATCCTTGTCAAGAAACATCCACTCCTTCAACGGTTCCATAAATGCAGTAGCAGCAATCAAATTAGACTGCAGAGGTATAGCTGTTCTTTCTGAAGCTTCATGAACTACTGTTAGTAGATCAACAGCCAGTACACAGCCTCCAACCAAGACACATGCCTCTACATTAGTCAATACCTTCATCAAAACCTGCACAAGTTGGGAAACGTTGAAAGAACATATAACACTCTCAAAGTTATACTCTTGCCAAATAATATTTTGATAAGACATGAAGGTGAAAATTAACTAGTGTTTGTAATTTATAGAACCATATAGTCTCTCTCCATAACTAAATGGATTTCCAAGTAACAGTTCAAGAGTCAATTCATTATAATTCTTGTAGTGTGGTCACCTTTCCAAAAAAAAATTACACCCAATGGATAAAGATGGCCCCACTTTTCATTACACAGAGAATTTGACAATAGCTAAGATAGCTTACATTTGTTTGTTCACGATGTGCCAGTAGCTGTCAATTCCATTAAATCCATTTTCAAATATTTAGTGTATTTGAGGAACAGTTATCGCATGAGATCAGAGGAACACAAATTATATTCTTCAGCATCAGAAATTAGGGTAGAAAGTGACAGCTTTGCTCCCACAGAAGAAGTGTTTCCTTTTATATCCAGAAATTATAAATTTCAAAAGTGCTATTGAGGAATTTGTTATTTACATCATGAATAAGTATTTCAATTGAATAGCCTAATACATCTTGATGAGATTATACACTTGTATACATCTATTGCAATTACAGATTTTATTTACTTCATAAACAAAATTTACCACATTTTCTTTTCTTTTTCCTTTTATCAATGAAACTACATTTGTTCTTTTAATATTTGTAGGCTTTGAATACAAAACTCAGGCAACACCAAAACCAAAAGCTTCCTTTAATAACTAATATACACGTAAAAGGTTTATGATACCAAAAAATTTAAGAGACTGAGAATTTTATTTTTATTACGAAAAGTTAAAGTAAGACACATCACTTCAATGTTTCTTTCAATTTAATTGCTCTTGGTATGATATATGTTAATATAAATTATTCACCACTCCATCTTATACAATTAATAGATAGATTATCACACATATGCTTTGCAAGCATCATTTTTTTTTTCTTTTTGCCAGTATCATTTAGACGAGAAACAAAAAAGGTAATCAAGCACCTGACTAATGATAAGCCTTATACAGAGATTAGTTTCTCTTATGATGAAACCAAACAACCCCAAAAGCTAAAATGATTAGCCATCTTTTACTCATCAAAGCAAAGCAATGGTCAAGTAAAGGAGGCAACATTTCCACCTTACCAGCTATTTTAGAGTCATCACCTCTGAAGTAACATGTTCAAGGAAAACAATTCGTTGCCAGACTAGATCTCAGGGCTTCATCAAAACAACAATAGCATTCACTATTCGCACCTCAGCTATTACAATGCAGAACACAACCATAGGTGATCATCATTATGAAAAAGCACCAAAACAAAGCAGAAACTTAAATGAACTTCTTTCACACTAAAGATATTAATCCTGAGATATCTATGAATAGAGATCAGAACCAAAACTGAAATTTAGATGCCATCATAATGCATCTAATGGGCCGTCTTGCAAGCAAGCTTCTCATTCTGAGATATAAGCCAAGCTTAAGCAGAACACTTACTAGAACATCAAAGTGACAAGGAATGGTTACACAAAACCAATATGTCTATTTTCAAATAGCAGAAAAGCCACGGGAAATGCCAAAGCATAAGAGGAATGCGGACGAAAGAATCCTAACTGAGGCAGATTGGAAGAAAAGGCACGCATCATGCACCAACGAGAGAGATCACGTAGGCATATTTCACGCACACGCACACACATACATACACATATATTAGTTTCTCGACACGTGTGGTGTATGTGTACATCAAATTATGTATATGATATATATCTAAGATCAATTATGAGTTGTGTTAAAATATTCCTTCACAATACAAAGAATGATTGAGAAATAATTTATGAAGGACCCTCACAAAGGTTATGAACAAACACAAGCTTTCAAAATTATGTATCATCCAATTTCTCTTTTTTTTCCTTTGTGTGTATGTGTGTAAGGTCTTTCAGAAACGGCATCTTTCTCTATGAGGTAGTGATAAGGTCTGCATACTGTTTACCCTCCCTAGACCTCACTTGTGGGATTTCAATGGATATGTTGTTGGTGTTGTTGTGTGTGTGTTCGGCTGGTTGGTTGGTTGGGGTGGGTGTGGGAGGTAAGAATGTATATTAGTACCAATTTAAAATAATAAGATTTTGCTCATGATGCCATTAAACTATATAAATGAGCCATTATAAAATGTGCACTAACTTTGAATTTGAAAGAAACAAATTTTAAAGTATTATAAATTTTGTAGATCATGACTTCTAATGTAATAATATCATCATAAGTAAAATTTTACAATATGGAAAAAATATACATTATTTGATAGTTTGACTCTGATCTTCATTCTAATTAAACGTGAGATGATTAAGTAGAAAAGTAAAAAGTCTTAGAGGTTACTCTATCTTAAAACTAGCTCAAGCCTATAAAAAGGGATACCTATTCCCTTGAAGAGGGCATCTTAAATATCTCATAAATTGATCCTAGGATATTTATGAAGCGATCAAGACATTAAATATAGTCTTTCTCAAAGCTTGCCACATGATTAAATATATCTCAAGGATGTCCAAATCAACCTACGTTTGAGAAATATGCTATAAGTGGTACTCAAATAACAGAGAAAATTCAGAGAAAGAAATTAAGGAATAAATAGAGTTATACTCACAATATTTATTTTGTGATTACAATTTATTTTTCCTACTTAAAAAAAATGTATTGTAAGCAATATCATATATCACAAAACTCATATATATCATAAAAAATATACACACATGAATAAATATACAAATCAAATATAGTCTAATATACTAAAGTTAATTTTAGGGAAATTTTATCTAGTCATGATCATCAACTTTTCTTTTTTAAACTAGTAATTTGTATTCCTCAGCATTAAGGGCTATATTGGACACCTCCAAAACGTAGTAATAGAGAAGGAAGAAAAAAAAAAATTGAACTACTATGAAATCCACTAATTGGATTTCCTCTCCTATATTTTGTTCTTTACACCAAAAACCTAAGGAAGTAATCACTTTGAACATCTGTATTGAGCATTCTTTTCCTTTAAAAATCCTCTGATTCCTTTCGGAACAAATATTCCACCAGGTACAAGCAAGTATCATCCTCCACAACTTCTTTGACTCTGGCTGCCTCCCCTTCTAATCCAACAACTCAATAAGTCTGCTGTGAGTTCAAGCATACGCTACTTTTGGCCATATAAATTGAAGAATTAAGCCCATACTTGTGTTGTTACTTGGAAACAACTCAATATGTGTTTGCTGGTTTCCAGTGCCTCTTTGCATAGTAAGCATCTAGAGGCTATGCTGATGCCCCTTTTTTGTCATGCTTCATGAGTCAAACATGCTCTTGCTTTTCTCAACATGTGGTGTTATCTAAAGACAATCAGTAAATAGAAACACAATAATAAAATAAATGAGATGCACCTTTAGAAGAAGAAGAAGACGGTGCCGTAAAGCTCTATCATCAGTCCGGTCCAAGAGAACTGTAATGTGTGCCGTGCCTTCAAATGAGCCAACTGTATTGAAGTGTTGTTCATAAACAATTGCCATGGCCCGTGCACAGAGCTCCCTGACGGAGGACCCTCCCCCTCCTCCAAAACCATCTAATCTTCCCATATCACACCAATCATCAGAAGCACCCAATTCATCAGGAATAGCACCATCCACAGTGAGCCCAGTGTCAGCATCACATAGAAACCGATGATACAGTGCTCTGAAAAAAGCAACAGGGTCACGCAGAGGAAAATCTTGTGCCCTCCCACTTGTGCCACTCTCAAGAAGTAAACGCAAATAGTATTGACCTACACAAACTTCTTTTGATAAGCTGGGATATCTGACAGAAAACTCTCTGTAGTTCCATGATACTTGAGGTGCACTATCTTGGTCGGTCATTGAATCTCTATTTGCACCTCCAGGCGCAATATCTTCAGAGCGTTCTTTTTCAACATCTAGGTTATGAACCTCAGCCTGCAATGACTCTCGCAATTCCTGCCTGGTCCGCTCATTCCAAATTAAGTCAGCGCGGTTATGGTCAAGACTGAAAGCTCGCCAGAATTCAGGCCAATTCAGTAACAACCTTCCACATCCCACAGATGCATCTTCGACCACTACCTGTGCAGGACCTGGAAGGCCTGTATCCTGGGAAATTGCAGCAACATCAGAATCCACATCATTCGCAATGTTGGATTCAACCAAGTAATGTGTACTTGTTGAAGGACCATCAGGAGCAGGAACGGTCGACAACTGATCAGTTTGAGGAACAGCAGCAGCAGACAGCTCACCTTGGAAGCATTCACCTGCATTGCGAGCAGCTGAAGAGTGCATGACTGGCACCTGTCCAGAGATTGAATCAATAGCAGCCCTTTGATAACCATCAGAAGTTCTGAAAGGGACAGAACTTACAGGAGCTTGTTCACTAACGTCATAGTTAGTAGCAGAAGGCAAAGAATGCCCTTGAGATGTGATCCCTTTCCCAGGATGAATCCTCCTTTGCTGAAGTAACCGTCTGCGTCTCCTACTCAGCAATGAGTTTTCCTGGTCAGATACACCTTCAACTGGAATCTCATTGGATCTAGTGTGCAAATAAGCAACAAGTCCTGGAGGCAGAACTCTAGATAAGAGATCAAGAGCAGGTTGATAAGAGTCAGCCCAAAGAGCCACAAGTTGCCTGCTAACTTCACGTCGCTCACCAGCAGGAAGGTAGAGTGCATGCAACAAATGCCGCAGTAGTGCACCATCTCGCAAAGCAGCGTCACGCATTGATTCTGCTGCAACTGCATCTTCTTCAGCAATTGTTCGCATAATGACAGATACTGTTTCTCGCACACTTTCGGCAGGATGTCCAAACAATGCAAACAGCTGGCGGCGCAAGCCAGCCACTAAACGTAGTAACTCCACAAACACTGTATATTGGGTTGTTTCTCCATGTGGTTCACAGATCATTGCCTCAAGAACCTCAACAATAGACATTGACAATAGTGGTGACACTGATACAGGTCTCAACCGATTTACCAGAATTATAAGATTACTTTGTTGGGCAAACAGCACAGACTTGGTATGCATTATTGTTGCATGCCATTCCCCTTTAGTATCTGTATGCATATTAGTTTCCCCTGGACCACCACCAATAAGTACCGCCACAAGGCCTGCAGTTTCACCAGCTACTCCTTCAGATCCATTTCTAAGTAGACCCATTATGCGACCAACGGCAGCAGGAAAAGACATCACATGAGAAGCAGCACTTCTTGATGAAAGCAGTCTACGCAAACAAGCAATGAAACCCATCACTGTAGCAGCAGCTTTGGGAGAGGGTGGAGGCAGTGATGGTGACTCTGGTGGGAGATTGGGAGCAGCCGGAAGCATTGTAATCAAAGCCATTAGCGTCACCTCAGGAACTTCAATACCAGTAGGTAGTCCACCATATGGAATACATGCATTAAATTCTCGTATTCTGCGCCATAGTTTTGCTCTTGATCCAGGAATAGATCCTCCCTCGGCCACAGCATCTTTAGCGGCTGCTGCCAAGTGTTTTAAATGCATAGTTGCAGTTTCCAAGTCAGCAACAGGTTGTTGCAAAGCAGAAAATTTTAAGTGGAATCTGCCACATGGTGGATCAATTCGATGACCAGGCATTGTTAGCCTTGGAAGCACCGGGACAGGACACTGGCGCTACAGAAAACAAACCTCTATATAAACAAGTTTTGTAAGGCAATATGACCAAGCAAATCCATGTATTCAATGATGTCTAAATGTGTGAGAGTGCATTCAATCCTTGGAAAGGCTAAAAGCTATTAATGACCAAGAAGAGCATGTCCACTTACTTCTGCTTGTAAAACATCACGAACTGCGGCAAGTAAGTTGTCACGAGACGTGCTAGCATATACCTGAAGATAAAAGGGACATAAGGCTAAGAGTCCAACTAACACAAGTAAACAAACAAAATTGACAGCTGCCAAAGCCACAAGGACGCACATGAATTGGGCATCCATCATTAAATTCAATAGCAAACATTTGGGGCTCCTCAGCAAATCTAACAAGGGCACCAACGGCAGATAGAGGACGCACAACAACTGCCTGCAAACATTTGTTAGAAAGTATTAATAACTCTTTATAAAATCAACCAAAAGAGCATCATAACAAATTCCTAGAGTAGGAGATCAAGCAGGACATAGATTCGTCCCCTCTACATAGTGCTAGGTTGGGAAAAAATGCAAATGCAACTAACTGACAAGTCTGCAGTAATAGCTCGAAAGCTATTGCTCAGTATGTTAGGTCATCATTGCCAGTGGACAACACATACCTCTTAGAAAAAGGGCAAGCCCAATGCACTAAAACCCCTGCTATGCGCAGGGTCCGAGGAAGGGCCCGACCGCAAGGGTCTATTGTACGCAATCTTACCTTGCATTTCTGCCGGAGGCTATTTCCAAAGCTTGAACCCATGACTTCAACCACATGAGTAACTTTACCAGTTATCTCTTAGACACCACAAAATAATAAATAATTCCGCAGTGCAAATTATGAGATCACTTGAGTGTATATGTACTGCTGAAGTTGAATTTTAAAAAAAATTTCTTCTTTCTTCTTAAGATGAGAAAGGTAATTGTTTTACTAACAAGTAGCAAAAAGACAAGAGAGGAAAAAAGGTAATTGTTTTACTAACTAGTAGCAAAAAGACAAGAGAGGAAAAACTTTCATGTAAGGTTAAAGGAGTACAGTACATAAAACATGAAGTCAAGATCCGATTAAAAATGCTTGCTCTACGCCATAAAATAAAGGCTCTTAGGATATCTAGATTTGACATGTAAGATAATGTCTCTCCTATCATTAGGACCTCTATTGTTTCTCTTCTGCCATATGCTCCAGAAACTGCAAGTAGGAATGGCCTTCCTATACTGTCTACTTTACTTATAGGGGTACTGTTAATACCATAGTAACTTCAAAAATTGCTATGGTAATGGTTTTATTAATGAGTACCAAAAAATACAAGAGAAAGAAATTTTTTTCAAAAGGTTAAAGGAATACAGCAGATCAAAATCATTAAGACATCTATTCTTCCTCTGCTGCCATATGATCTAGAAAATGCAAGTAGGAATTGCCTTCCAATACTCTCTACTGTACTTAAAGTTGTACTGTTCATTACATAATAACTTCGAAAAATTACTATGTTTCTTGCTTTTCAAGCAGATAATATGAGGAAAGAGAAATTGAATTTTAAAAGTTTATTGCTTTTCAGGCAGAAAGACATCTATCTGTTTTTCCCTCCTCTATTTCTTTCATTTTTTTGACTTCCACTGTGCTGAAAAGAAATTCTCATTTTCTCTTCGATCTTTTTATTTTTTATGATCAAAGATTAATATATTTCTGTATCCATTCTGATCTGAATCTTCAAATTGCTTTCTGGGTATTGCAGATTCTGTCCCTATATCTCTTGATATTCATTTATTTCTGGTAATCTAGTTTGCTTTTCTTTTACGGAAATCTTTTCTGGGTTTGGTTTGATTCTTCTAGCTGTTCCTCCTCCCATGAAAAAAAAATTCATTCTCAAAGGTAAAAATTTTCATTGACAAAGGAAGATTTTCTATATTCCCTTTACATACAGAGTAATCAAGGAAATTGGAGAAGTCCATTCACTAGAATCAAGATACACCTTCTTGTATGTATACGGATCAAAAACAAGTTATCGACGCTGTAATTCTCTGATCATTAGACAATTGTCGATTCTGGCTAGCTAAAATTCAGATTCTAGAAGAATTTCAGTTATTGGTTTGCTGGGTATTTTCCTATTTAGGTTTAGGCATTGTGGATTCAAGAAACCTGTTTGTTCTGATCAAGAAAGAAAAATTCCGGCGAAGGAAAACGATTCAGGAGACCAATTTCTACATCAAAGTTTGCCAGGATTCAATGGTTCTAAAGAAGCATTCAAGAAACTACTCTTTAGTGAATAATCGACTAGGTTCTATCATTCCTTTCTTCTCTCTATCTCTTGTCCTAGGTTCTTAAATCGATATATATTTGTGAAAATATATCAATTTTCTTGAATTAAGTTGTTATTATTGGACTTGTTTATCATGAAATTGATTTGGTTTTTTCTTCTTTGACTTGTTTATTATGAAAATATATTTGCATTGCTTTGTTGTTTTTTAACTCGTTTATTGTGAAATTGAATTGGGTTTCTCTTCTTTGACTTGTTTGTTGCAAAAATTTATCAAATTTCTTGAATGGGTTTGCTATATTTAACTTCTAATGGTAAAATTGAATTGGGTTTCTTCATTTAGTTGTTTATTGTGAAAATTTATTTTTAAAGAGTTTATTGAATTGCTCTTATATAGTAACTATTTTTGTTCCCTTCCCTTTCCTTTCCTTTCCTTTCCCCATATCTAGATTATTCTGCTTATGGGTTTTTAAGACGAGGGTTCCCAAGAAACAGGCTCTGTACTTCTATGAAGTAGCGATAAGGTCTACATTCTACCCTCCCCAGACCCCAGTTATGGGATTCCTCTAGGTATGTTGTTGTTGTTATTGAATTGCTCGCTACAATTGTTTCTAAGTTCTCATTTTTGCATATTGATTATTGTGTATTGTTCCTACCCTATATTTTACTGTTCTGTATACTATTGAACCGTTGGGCTGTTGATTTCGAGCAATTGTACCTGCTTGATCTACTACCGTTTATCGAGTTATCTGTTGTTAGTTTAATAGCGTTGGGGACTAATGGTGGACTGGGGTCGTGTCTTCGGCTGGCATCGGAGGCCAGTACTGATAAGAGGGGGACGAGCTAGTTGGGTTGGCCCGAGAGGCTTGAGTGGGTTTTGGCACCATTGGTACAAAGGTGGAAGAAGTTGTAGGAATTACTGCAGCAGTCCCTATTTCGGCCAGCAGTGCTGCAGTACTTCTCAACTGCGGCCAGCAATGCTGAAGGCACTTTCCAAGTGCAGCAGACAATGGCGTCCAGCACCGCTGAGTTTCCTATTCGGATATAAAAGACAGAGTTCTGTGATTCATTTTCATTCTTCACCATTTTGAGACTTGTGGAACTCGATTTTGAGAGGTTTGAGCACGAGCTTCATCTACAAGTTTAAGGTAAGCAATTTACAAATAACTTTGAGTCTAAAACATGGGTTTTCCTTGAGAGTTATCATCGAACATGGAATTTGATGGGTGAAATCTATTCATGGCATAAACCCTAGAATAACTAAGTTGATTAATGTTGCACACTTAAAATGATCTCAAAATGAAAATTTAAGGTAGATTTAACTCCTGGGGTTATGGTAACCCAAATATGAATTTTGTTTTGGCGTTTGACCACGTGGGCTCAAGGGTGACTTTTGGTTGCCTTTTAGTTGACTTCAACTTAGACCGCATATTAAACTATGGAACTGAGTCCAATGACATTGTTCAACGCCATTTAGTATTATTTTTGAATACTCTATCGGAAAAAGTATTATTTTGAATAAAGTTGAGCCATTTGGAGGATTTCTGGCATGGAAAAGCTATCTTGGAAGGTTAAAAAGCTTTGCTTGGTTGGGAGTAAGTTAAAATTTAGACCTCAATGAACGAATTTTCCCAAATTAAACTTGTTTTTAATATACTGTGTATATGGGGTACCGTGTATACAAGGTGACGAGTATATATGTGGATACCTAATTATAATATGTAGGACATATTGTTGCAACTTCTTGGGCAAAACTTACTAAATCCGTGATGACCAAATATGCCTTCTATATATGCTAGTACTATATAATGATAAGTTAGAGGAGGTGAGACAAACTTTGGAGACTAAAAAGTACAGGTTGAGCAGGACCAAGTCATCATATATGAAGTGCAAATTCAGTGATGTGATGCATGAGTAAATCATGGAAGTGAGGATTGACACACGAAATATTCCCAAGAGAGATAGATTCAAGTACCTTGGGTCTACAATCCTGGGGAGCAAAGACATCGACGAGGATATCACACATTGTATTGGTCTGACATGGATGAAATGAAGACTTACCTCTGGAGTCTTCTGTGATAAAAAAAGTACCGCCGGAAACTCAAAGGTATGTTCTATATAGTGGTGATTAGACCAACACTGTTGCATTGGGCGGAATGTTGGCCAGTCAAAAACTCACATACTAAGAAGATGCACATCGTGGAAATGAGGATGTTGAGGTAGATGTGTACTCATACTAGGAGCAATAAGATCGTAACTAAGAATATTTGGAATAAGGTGGGAGGGCCTCTATAGCGAACAAGTTGAGAGAAGCGAGACTGAGATGGTTTGAACTTGTGAAAATAAGATGCATGGATGCACCAATGAGAAGGTGTGAAAGGTTGGTTATAGAGGGTACAAGGAGAGACAAAGGTAGACCAGAAAAATATAAGAAGAGGTGATAAGACGGAATATGACGCGGCTTTAAATTATTGAGGATATGACCTTAGTTAGAAGAGTGCGGTGGACACATATTAGGGTAGAAAGTTAGTAGGTAGAGTACTATTGTCTTGCTTAGGGTGGTTGGTGATTGCCATTGTACTAGTTGAGTCACTAGGGTTCTTGGTTTTTATATTCATCATTGTTTATTATTGCTTTCAATAATCAATTCTGGTATTGTGTTCCGATTATTGCACCATTTTTTTTGTTGCTCCCTTCTAGTAGACTTTGCACTATTTCCTTGTGACTTGCTATATTTACTCCCGGATTTGTTGCACTTGAGCCAAAGGTCTCTTGGAAACAACCCCTCTTCCTCCACAAAGTAATGGTAAGGTTTGTGGAATTCTACCCTCTCCAAATCCTTGTGGGAATTCACTAGGTATGTTGTTGTGTATAACGTTTATAGAGATGCCACAATTGCATGATACTTAAAAATCCAAGAAACATAACAAAACCAACAAATCGATGAATTTTATCACATGGTTTTCATCTTAAAAGAATAGACAGTTTCAGCTACTAGGAACATTCTAGGATAACAGTTAAAGAACCGAACTTTGAAACCTTCGTCACCCTTCGTCTTATAGTCCAAAAGAAGGTGGCAAAAAGTTCTAGAGTTTGAAGTTCATATATATTCCTTATAGATACAGAAGAAGCTAGCGCATGTTGTTCCGTATTTCTAGAAATGAGTTATCCCTTACATGTTAGTTTAACATGAGAGATTACATGTATCTCATTGTTGAAAATTTGACATGACGTATGCATATGCATATTCATTTTGCATACGTGATTCACATTGATATAGGGAACTTGGCGTGTGACTTGCCCATGCGAATTGAGCTATTGGCTTGTGAGTTGGCCATACTCCAATGATTGAGTTTTAGGGTTATAAGTTGTCCACGGCCCAGTTATTACATGTGGATTAAATATATCCCTCGTAAATCACTATTCTCGTTGAGCCCTTGATAGTGTGTGCTCAAGAATGTTAATTGAAACTAGCAATTTTTTAGTAAAGTTTAAGTCTTTATGCAGATTGATTCTTGACACTTGATTAGGCTATTTTTCATTAAATGTTGAATTTGTGCATATGGTTATATGCTTTATCTATGCACTTATGTAATTGTAAGTCGATAAGGCATTTTCATTAAATTTGGACTTGTGCATATCTTTATATGTTTTATTCGTGCATTGGTTATATGTTGTACCTAAGGTTAAATGTGTCTTTGTGCATACTATTATCAACAACAAAAAAAAAAATAAACCAAGGTAACCCCCCCATATGTGGGGTCTAGGAAGGTACGCAGCTCTACCCTACCCTGTGAAGATATAGAGATTACTTTCGATAAATCCTCGACTCAAGTAAAGCACATCGAAAAGAACATTGATGCTGATTTTCCTTATCTATGTATTTCCCTGATACCTATTAACTTTAATTGGCAATCTAAACATTGTTTTAACTATTTGGTTATAACACTTCGGTAAATTGAATCGTGACATAACTACAAATTTGGTTCAGCTATGCCCTACATAGTCCAAATAAACTGATTCATAGGTGCATCAATGTAATAATGAAGATGAAAAAAGGGGACAACGAAAACTTAAATCAGATGGATGAAAGTTGTCTTTACAACATAGTCTCTTAAAATCAATGCAAATTTAAATAAAAACATAATACACTGATAGCAACAACAAGAACATACCTAGTGTAACTCCACAAGTAAGGACCAGAGAAGGTACATACACAACCTTATCCTACCTTGAGAAGGTAGAGAGGTAGTTTTGATAGGCAATACACTGAAAGCAAAGGATTCATACAACTAAACGTGATTAATACTTAAATTTGTTTTTTCAGCAGTTTGTTATTCTACTAAGTGACCCGTATGTCCTGCATTTGGAAAACTTAACATTTAGAAAAGAACCTTTTAACTATAGAAAACTCCAAAGCCTACCTTAAAAGACATCATTTGGTACTGAAACACAATGGACCTAAATAAAGCGAAGTAGGCCCAAGGGAATGCTAAAACCAATTGTACGGGATTGATAGTAGTTAATTGATATGTCAGTTGTCTTGCCTTCTCTAAGTATGCTACTGGACCACGCAAGGCACAAACTTTTCAAAGGGTAGAAGAGTCTTTCTTTTGCTAGAAGGGGACAAACTGAGGAGATTAAGGATGATGATTTTTATGAGAAAGGGAGAAGAATCTCAAACATAAAATTCTTGGAAAAAGAAACAACAGAATATCCAGCTTACTTCATAGT
The DNA here is from genome assembly GCA_025774065.1 of Solanum ossicruentum. NCBI lineage: Eukaryota > Viridiplantae > Streptophyta > Magnoliopsida > Solanales > Solanaceae > Solanum > Solanum ossicruentum. The sequence continues at coordinate 9,105,570 of JAOTQR010000100.1, forward strand.
TCTCGGGTCGTCTTTCAACAAGTGAGACCTTTGTGAGAATGAGTTGACGAGATGCCGCATCACCATGTTCTCCAAGACCTCCTTTTGGGCCAATAGACAAACTAACTCCTGGAGTATTTAGAGTCCCCCGAGCAGCAGAGCGTAATCTTGTTACTAACCAAGCTCCACAAGGAGTTTCATCTTCCCCAACAGCCTCTTTAGCTGGATTTGACATTAATGTCGTCAAACAAATAGGATGACATTCTGTGAGTACCAAAGATTTCACAAGAAGAAAGTGAGAGTAAATGTATAGTGATTCTCTCAGGAGATACCTCTCCTATTTATGTACTCGGATACAGCCAGAGCATGAGAACTGTTGACAGTTAATCCCACACCCACCATGGATGTCGCAGTTTTAGTCTGATCAAAATAATTAGCAAATTAAGCATCATACAAGTATGACTAGAGCATGAAAATGATCATGGTTCAGAAAAGTAAAGTTTCATTGGATGAGAATCATCCTGATCCAGAGCCAAACGTTAATTACTTGAGAGGAATGCAAGGACATCTTTATTACCAGATTTGATATGATGGCAGCATTTGTAGTTCCAGAAGTAGCTTGGAAAGCTTTAGATTTTCTTCCATAGAGCGAGCAAAGAACAAAACCTCCGTGATCTGTATTTTTCTTGCCATAAGGGTCAGATAGTAGGATAATTGCAGGAGAGGCCATATCTCTGAAGTCCAGGCACCAACGAAGTTCTCCAGTTTTTAGTTCAATAAGCTCAACTCCTATGTAAGTGACCTTCAACCTCTGAAAGGAAAAGGTGATTTATCGTTGTCTACTTTCTGTAGTGGGCAGGGATTTGGAAGGAAAAGAGGAAAACGGAGAAAAATACAGCTATCATAGAAAGAATTATCTTCAGCTAATAGGTAAGACTGGTAGCTATTAAAATCACACAAGGAGGAAAAACACTTACAAAAGGCACCCACTCTGAAGTCCTCCTCTTTAGATGCAAAACAGGGAACTCTCCCACCACTCCAAGCTTATTCCACCTTATTCTATGCAACTCTGTCAAAATGCTGGCTCTATACTTGGAAGAGAACTTGATAGACTTGAACTTGCCACGGCCATCAGTTCTCACGCTTATGGTAAACTCATTTGAAGTGTCATCCCTCCCAATAATGGGAGCGGCACCATCATAATCAGTCCCAACATCGTAGGAGTTAGTCACTGATAATGTAGCTGGATCGAGTGTAATCAAAGTGAAATTGGATATGCAAAAAATCCTTTTGTATCGACCTCGCCATGAGTGTTTGACAACCATGTAACGGGCCAAGTACTCGGGCTCTTCTGAGGGTGGAGCAGAATAGGAGGATGTGGATTCAGAAGGTGTTTGGTTGTGGTGGTCAGAGGCGTGGCGGCTGACAAAATCCATTTGAGGAAGGTATTGGAGAGAGTAAGGCTGTGGTGGACTAGGGCGCAGGAAAAACCATATTCCCGAACCACCGGCCGGCCCAGCCGAGGACGGTCTCTGCCGAGACTGATTCGCACCCAGCCTTCAAACTCAACTTTATTTTACTTTATATCAAATCCCTAGCAATTAAAATCCAAAATTTCATCACCCAATATTTACTTCCAACAAAGAACAAGGGACCCCCAATGATCAGTGATCAATCAGGAACCCTATCGCTCGCCAATTACACAGAATCCCAGTAGCAATTTCTGAAAGATCAGAAAACTTTGCAATAATTGATGTTAATCAACTAGTTTTGCTAGTGGAAAATATGAGAGATAAATTTGGAAAAATGCCGCAGATCACAAAAGAGAGTAACCTTGTCTGAAGCCGGTTAACTAAATGTGGAGCTGTATTGATAATGGGTTCACTCGTCTTTGACAGACTTGATTATTGCCTAAGCAGTAAGCCACCAACATTCTTTTTTTGCGCACTACTCCCTCCTTATTGAAATATTTAAGTATTCTCCTCAACACTAATAAATCTATTGACCAAAATTACCCGTGTGTAAAGATTGAATGGCTAAATTAAAAAATATTATTAGTTTATTGTTATTAAATTATTAGATTAATGAGTTTTTAATAGTTTCATAAAAAAAATATTGATTTATTAATTTGATTTCGATATTTAATATCAGGTTATTGGGTAAACTCATTATCCATTAAGACTATAATGATTTATTATTGTGTCCCTTCATAAACATTAAATATTAATCTCTCAGTCCCATTTTATAGCACCCTTTGATTTAGCACAGCGTTTAAGAAAAAAGTAAAACTTTTGAAACTTGTGGTCTAAAATCGTTCTGAGAAATTTTTTTTGGTTGAGATTCATTTTATTAAGGGTAAAATGGGAATTTTAAAGGCAAATTATTTTCAATTAGAATAAGTTGACATATTTGGGACGGACCAAAAAGAAAAGGGTACCACATAAAATAGGACAGGGGGAGGAATAATTTAGCATCACTTGACACTATATCAATACTCGTAAGTCATATGCTTGCTTGATTTCCAATGTATAAGTCTATTTGTTTCATGAGTATTTTCTCATTGGATAAACCAAAAAACAAATCATTAAGGGCCAAAAATTGATAAATCAAAGATAAATAAACAATACCTTATTAGTTTAGCATATTTAAAAATCAAAATCAATAAATCAAACCAATAATACTTAAAATGGAACCAAACTGACCAATGCACACCCCTAACCAAAATGATACTCATTCGAATTAAGTTCATGAATGCCCCTTATAAAGATTTGTCTAGATATTTTCCCACTCAAAAGAATAGTGTGAGGACCCGGACTTTGTATGATTGTCACACCCCGAGTCCCGTTAGGGCGGATCGGCACCCGTTGCCGAAAGGCTCGGGAGAATCAACCTATATCTATGCACTTTTTATACATATTATAAGGGATTTCTATCTTCATTGTGCCTTTAAGAAAGTAAACGGTAATAACAAGCCAAAAGAAAATGCATATGGCTAGGCCGTTGGGGCCAAGGTGTCTAAGGTACGAGACATGACCATATTTTTAATTTACATAGTCTACAAAGCCTCTAGATAAGGAAAAACATTTGATAAAGGTTCGGATAGGCCCCACCTTGACTAACTATACCATACAAAAAATACAAGCCCTAGACAAGCAAAGCTCCGCAGCAACCTAGAGCTTGGTAACAGTAGCTGGATTTCCTGTACTCTACTAGGGAGATCTATTAGCACCTGTACCTGCAATATGAAATGCAGGTCCCCCATAAGGGAGATAATGTATTGAATATGTAAGGCCGGAAATACTGTATATGAAGTAAAAATTCAAATGAAACTATGCACAGGTGTAGGATAAGAGACCACCTTTGATTATACTTTGGGATCATGTACTTTATGTTTTTTACATTATTTTACCTTTACTGTATAATCTGTGCACATCTGTAATACAAAAGACCGACTGATCAGTGGTAAAACTGTATCGGGATCGTCCCTGGCTAGGTTCTTCCTTAACCCCTCGGGCTACCACCCGTGATAGGATCGTCCCTGGCTAGGTGATACTTCCAATCCTCGGGCTACCACCCATCAATAAACAATATACTTTATTTTTCAATTACCTTTGAGATTATTCTTTTGGTGGTCATAATATTGGAGCTGTAGAACTATAGATGTAGCATGTGACATGTAAATAATCATACAGGATACTATGATAATGAAAAGAGTATGTTACATAAATAATAAGATGCGTATGAAGTGAAACAACTCGTGAACTTTATTTAGCAACAAGAACCCATGTAACTTGGTATCCATATGTATATACAGATTTGAAGGTGATTATATATGGCAGCATGTGAACATATAAAAGAGTGGAGATACGGTTAATAGTTGTGTCGGAGTTGGTAATGCCTTTATGTACCAAGGAGGGATCTATGTTTCATGCCAAATGATACGAAATCAAGTAGTCTTATATACCTCGTTGTATGACCTCGTTACTACCTTGGAGTGGCTGCGTTTTTCCTCAAATATTTATCTACAGTATATTAGGCAATAAGACTAGTATTAGTAGTGACGAAACACTTCTTAGCAGCCCAATACCATAAAAACTAACATCCGCATAGCAAATATTTAATTAGCGACTCGAAGACATTTCTTCATCCTTTTCACATATAATCGTAATTTCTAACAACCATTCTTATGTACATGTCATGTACATCTTATTTCAGACCCTTAAAAGTCTTACAACATCCCACAAGACACAACACATAACAATTCTTCACAACATACAAACAAGCGGCACAACGTTACATCCTTTTTCCACACTTCGACGTCAACAGTCCCGAACCTATTTTAACTTTACCTAAATTATTTCCAAAGTTTTTATCACATAAACCCAGTCATAAAATAGTCCACAAATAGTCCTAAAACAGGGGATGGTTGGAACAACATATTACAACTATCAACTCACAAATTTCTTTTAAGAGTACAATTACGATGTTGTACAACAATTCATTTTTGCAGGCTTTAAAAGTAGTGCAGCAACTTAATTACATGACTAACAAACTATCTCTTGTTAACAACATAAGTCTTACTTCATAATTCAGCCAACTAAGAAGAGAGAAGGCTCTTGAACAACATGAAAAATTCACAACAATCCTTAGGACACAAGCTGTCTAGAATTTCCAGCACAACATACTAGAATATACTTCTTATTTTTCATGAAAAAACCATACAAAATATACAACTATGATTACTTGCCTTTGCCTTCAAGATTATGGTTTCCTTCAAGAACCTTAGAAGGTTGCAATAGCTGCTTGGTAAAGTGAAATAAAGAGAAGATAAGAGTCTTTTGAAAAACTGAAAACTTGTTTCAATTGGAAATGACTAAAGGGCTGCTTTTGAGCCATTTTTAAAGACTTCTTTGAACAACTTTCTCTTGATATTTTTCCCACACATGAACACCTGTTTATTCACTTGTTATGCAGCAGCTTGTCCCTCATAATTGGGCCTAAATGGGTCTCAAATTTGATGGACCTTGGTTGCCCATTTTTCAACTTTCTTCTTAATTAGTTTTAGGCCCAAATAGTCAAGTGAGTTGTGTTACACTTGGGACCTTTTTACATTCTTCTTGGACTGAAAATAAGGTTCATTTATGATGCTAAAACATGGGCTAAATTTACCCCTAAAAATGAACTTTATTCATAATTGAACTTGGACAAATTCGACATCGGGCCTCGGCTCCGTTTAGCTAGCAAATTTAAGCTAAGCAAATAGGTGACTCACCTATTAGCTTATTAAGTCCTACAAGCACCTCAATTCTTTTAAGCGTTAGATGCACATATCGCCTATTAACATGAGATTCAAGCACATTATAAAAATTGATGCTAATTTGAAAAGTCATATCATGTTTCATTTACATAGCATTAGTACATGTAAAATGTGGGGTGTTACAATGACCTTAATGGAGCTTGGAAATTTGATTCCAAAAAGTTTTGGACCGAGGTGACACTTCGAGGAGACCTCCACTGTCTGTGTGAAGATATACAAATCGTGTAGAGGTACCTTGAGGTAGCTCTTGGCCTTGTGTGTAGAGTATTGGCTTTAATATGGAGTTTAAGATTAAGGCATGCCACACATGAAGCCCACATAGTGTGTGTGAGGCTTCACGGTCCATGTAGTGTGCCGTGTGAAGGGCCTTGGCCTTGAAAATCCACATTTTGGCCAAGACACTTCACACATGGACCTCTCACGGACTGTATAGTCTTTCACGATCTGTGAGGCCTTCCATATATAGGCATCAGAGTAAAAATTTCCTAAGTATTGGATCATCGTCTCAAAACTTCGTCAACAAGATTTTTTCTAAGTGAAGCTTCACGGGAGGCCATATGGTCCATGTGACCTCGCACAGGTCGTGAAACTGACCATATGGGTGTCAATGTTCAATTTTCTTCTAAATATGGAATTACCATCTCGGACCTTCATCAATGGAAATTTTTCTAAGTATCGAGATCACAGAGGGCACATGGACCGTATACCTTGGTACGAGCCGTATACCCCTTCATATAAACCCCTGACAACATTTTTCTACATGATTCATTAGTGGTGTTTTCGTAGTTATGGCTTCTCCTAAGGGACTTTTGTAACTTTCTATGCTATCTAAAGACATTCAATTGACCTAAAGTCTATTTCTCTCATTCAAATTCACTCTTACACGCATAATTATTTCAACTCACTCTTAAGAACTCCTCTCAAAGACTGTAGTGGAGAATTAGCTTGAGATTCAAGGAAGGCCTCTAATCTTCATCAAATTCTTCTTACTTCTTGGTGAAATTAGGTGTGTGAGATTGATTCTTGGTCCCTTTCAACCAAGAAGACCCAAACCCTTTTTTTACACTTGATTTATGGAATTTAAGCTTACTTTAATTATGGGTTTTGAAGATTATTGTTTATTGAATGCAATTCATTTATAGACTATGTTTTATTGTTGATTTTAAAGTGATTTAAGCCCTAATATGATGAATTGCATTGAAGTTATGAAGATATGAATGTGCATGTCCCCTTTAAAACTTGATTTGAACATGGATAACTTATATGATTTAAATGTGAATTTTACTTATGGATTTACTTGATTTTCATATTATATTGTTGAATTAAGATTGAATCTCTATTGTCAATGTTATTCTCACCTCATTCATGGTATATGCATATATGACTATGGTCTTTATGAAGTTTATGATGTCGGATAAGTCCCAATTATGATGATGATTATGTTTTAAAGTAAAGTATGGGTATGACAAGAATGTGATCACATAAATGTCTATGGCTATGGATCTTTAAGCAATTATGGGTGTTTATACCACTATGTTTATGGAGCACCGATTGAGTTTTTTGGTTTTTAGTAATTCACGAGACCCTCTACGAGTCATAGAGCATTCTACGAGTTATAGAGGTAGTTTTGTGACAAATTCCAGTGAAGGATAATATCTAAGGATCAGCTATATGAGATCTCTATACGAGTCATAGAGCATTCTACGATTCATATAGATAGGTTTCGTGAAGATCCCAAAGAGGGATAACTTGAAGTAGTTAAAGCCTACGAGTCTGAAGCACAAGTCATATATTTGTTAATGAGTTGACAAAATGGTTTGTAGAAGTGAAGTCCAAGATCCCAAGAGCTGATTACGAGACCCCAATTACGACTTGTAGAAGCCTTTACAAGTCGTAAATAGGTTTCGTGGAGTCTATCGATCAATTTTTCTATTATATTAAGGACATAATTATAATTACTATAAATAATATTTTTAGATCATTTTTCATAGATTGTCAGTTTCATTGTAATTAGGGTTAAAATACAATACTTAGAGAGAAAATTGAGAGAATACACTTGTGAATTAATTTGATCTTCAAATCTTGTGATTCTCAATTAATTTTGGATTTGTTTGATTTTCAATTCAATTGGGTAAGTGTTTAATTATGTTTTATCAATTCACAATATATTCATGGGAACACAATACCCAAGTTGCTCTCTATTATTGATTCTCTTCCAATATAGTTAGTGTAGTTTGTTTTCTTATTGATTACTTCAAACCCCCCCTCCCCTTGGGGAATTGAGTTGGTTAATTACTTCAATTGCTTGTTTGTGAATTCTCATCAGTCAACGTATTCCCTGTGGGCTTCGACCCTAACCTAGGTTAGGTCTTATATTTGACAACAACCACTTTATCTCTCAACAAGATGTGTAACTTGGGCGTGATAAAAGCTTATGGCGCCATTGCTAAAGAATACAGCTACACTCAGTTGAATTCACTAGTAATTGTAATTCGAGTGTTATTAGTTCACTTGTATTTGACTTTTGTTTTTATCTTTGTCTTTGTTTCTTTGTAGGGTATACTACTAGTATATGCCCAACACTAGGAGTCAAGGCAGTCCTTTAACTCCACTTCATCCAGAGATCTAAAGAATTACAAAAAGAATGGCCCAAGACAATGCCAACAATGCGACCAATGTAGCTTTGAATTGGAACAACAATGATGATGATGAGAATGAAAACCCATCTCCTTTGGAGAATATTCCATAGCCTCGAGATTTTAATGACAATACTTACTGGTGGAATTAGTATAGGTTGAATCATATGGCTATAGATGTGACGGGTGCTATTATGTTGTCACCACTACCGGCAGACACAAAGTTCATAGTCTCTAGTGGGTTGCTTCAGATGCTGCAAAATAGTGGGCTATATGCGGGCTTACCATAAAAGGAATCACATAGCCACTTGCACAATGTTGTATTTATTTGTAAGAGTCTGATGGGAACATAGAATCTATCTATGGATGCTGTGGGACTTCGTGTCTTCTCATTGTCTCCTACTAGCAATGCTGATTATGGCTATCTGAGCTCCCGCAAAGTTCAATCACTTGTTGGGCAGATTTGCAGAAGGCCTTTTGGAGAGATACTTCCCTAGATCGAAGAAATTCAAATTGAAGGGCCATATCAACAACTTTGAGTAACTTCTTGGTGATTTGATAAGTACTACTTGGGAGCAGTTTACTAAATGTTTGAGGAGCGTCCCTGACCATAAGATAGTTGACGATGTGTAAACCCCACATTTTACATGTACTTATGCTATGTAAATAAATCATATTATGGTTTGGTCAAATTAGCGTCAATTCTTGAAAGTGCTTGAATCTCATGTTAATGGGCGATATGTGAGTCCAAATGCTTAAGAGGGTCGAGGGTATATATGTGTTGGTGCTAAATTGAGGATATATCAACCCTAAACTAAGTAAAGAATTGAGGTTATTGGATGAATTTATAATTTAGTAGGTGAGTCACCTACTTTCTTGGCTTAAAATTGATAGCTAAACGGAGACGAGGCTCGACAACAAATTTGTTTAAATTAGATTATGAATACGTTTCATATTAAGGGTGTAACTTTGGCCCATGTTTTAGTAGCATAAATGGACCTTATTTTCAGTCCAAAAAGAATTTAAAAGAGTCCTAAGTACACTACAAACAACTTGGCCATTTTGACCCAAAACCAACTATGAACAAAGCTGGAAATTGGCAGCAAAGGTCCATCATATTTGAGACCCAATTAAGCCCAATTTTGGAGGATAAGATGTTGAATTATTAGACTATTAATGGGTGTCATTATCAGGTCTAAAGTGGAGGACAAAGTTGGCCAAATTGATCTTTAAAAATGGATCAAGTGCAACACTAATTCATTCCACTAGGAAATAAAGTTTCAGCATTCTTAAAGTCTTTTGTCTTCTCTCTAATTCACTTCACCAAGCTGCAAACACATTCTCTGAGGATTTTGAAGGGAATCCAGAACCTATAAGGCAAGGTAAGCAATTATAGTTATGTATTTAGTATGATTTCTTCATGAAAAATAAGAGGAATATGATAGTATCTTATGTTGGAAATCTGCTGGAAATTCTGGACAGCTTATGTCCAGAAAGTTGCTGCACACTTGCCTTTTATTTTAGTGACTTCTATATTGTTTTTGGGCTGTATTATGAAGATGATTTGATGTTTTTAACATGGTTTAAGTTATAAATATATCTAGTATGGTTTCTTCATGAAAAACAAGAAGTATATGCTGTTATGTTATGCTGGAAATTCTAAACAGCATGTGTCCTAAGTATTGTTGTGAAGGTTTCTTGTTGATCAAGAGGATTTTCTCTTAATTGGTTGGATGAATTACGAAGTAAGACTTATTTTCTAACAATATATAGGTTGCTAGTCATGTAATTAAGCTGCTGCACCACTTTTATAGTCCACAAAGATGAGTTGTTATATGACGTCATAATTTCACTCTTAAAAGAAACTTGGGAGCTGAAAATTGTAATATGTTGTTCCATGACTTTCACCTATTTT
>JAOTQR010000100.1:9116528-9129393 GCA_025774065.1 Solanum ossicruentum
AATCTTAAAGACTACACTTTAGAATAAATTTACATTTGGTCCCAAACTTTACCAAATCGAACCAATTAAGGGCTTACAGGTTCTAACAATTATAAGATATTCTTGATAAAAAGTAAATGGTTATTTTTCTTCCTTCTTTTTTTAGTTTAAATTTTTCGATAATGTTCAATATTATATCATGATTTTTAAAGAAGTAACAAAATTGATAATGAAAGGATACAATAGGTATTTTAAAGATTTGATTAGAATAAAGAGAAAAAGTTTGCTAAAACATAGAACTCCTATTCTAATTAGTTAATAAATCAGTTTCTTTTAAGTTTTATTCTTTAAACTCTAATTTTAGTTGAAATGTTTTTTACTTATTTTATATTTTGAATTCCTAATAAAATTTTTGAATTCGTCACTCTTAGTGCAATAAAAATATAAAATATTTAAAATTATTTATTTGTTAATTATTGTTTTTTAAAAAAAACAAATACCAATATGGAACAGATTCGATTTTTCACTGTGAAGTTTAATGTTTTTTTTTCAAAAAAGAATGTATCTCAGAAATATAAAATTCAAAAATAGTAACTAATTATTACTCTATTTTTGTGGTAGTGACATGTGATAGTTTTTGTCTTTTTTTAATTTTATTTTATATATATAGAAAGATTTAAATCAAATGTATCGAAATATATTTATAACATCTCAAATAGTAAGAGTTAATTTAGAACTCTATAAATGTGGATTTCTAGTTTTACTTAAGTTGATAAAAATCTTTTTTTTTTCTACTTTTAAAAGCATTAAATTCAAATATTTTTAATCTTGCATTTAAAAATTTCATTATAATTTTTATTTACTTTTTCTTAAAATTATCAAGTTGATTTTCAATAGTTTTTCACTTGACTTAACCATATATACACATATAGTAATTAGGTCTATATCTTTTTCTTTCGATTTAAATTCAAATTCAAAACTATATATTTTATCTCCAATTAACATGTTAAAAGTTTTTGAAATATTGCTTTTTTTTGTTGTTGTTGAACAGAGCCTATATTTCAGTGAAACGTCTTTTACAAATTCAAATTAATCCAATTACGACTAAAATATAATAAATATATCTTTTAATCAAATTCAAATATTTGACATGTAACAAAAAAAAAAATCTGCTACAATTTCTTTGTCAAATATAACTTTCTGAGAAAAAACTTGCCGGATCATGAAACAATTATTAACAACCTTCTTAACACAATTTTTAGGAGATAACAAAATTATTATTTCTATGCAAAAGTTATATCAATTTTATTTTCAAGATTTGCAAGTTTCGTCTTTTCAAATTAATAATCATAACATAAATTATTAAACCTCTAAAAGTATATTTGCAAGTCATCATAGCGTTAACAAGGATTTGTGGTGAGATTTTAACGTCTAAAGGATATAGTTTGGCGGGAAAGAGGGATTTCATGGCTTACAAAAAAGATGATCATGTCTAGAGAAAGTCTCGTACCAATGAAATTGCCTCTATATTTTAGTAAAATACTGAGAGTCCGGATAATCCAAAATATTTACCGTCAAATTGATCACAATCATATTTAACAAGTAATGTGTACGCAGGAGAAATTTCATGAAACCTACTTGTCAACTTGTTCTTGGTGACTGATTCCTGAGAATGACAGCAGTGTAGAGAAAACTAAGAGCACAGACTAACAATAATGCATCTTAGGACATGCCGCTATTCAAAACCCAGACTCCCAAGTCCTCATCTAGCTGCAAGTAACAAAAGGAACATTCATGTTAAGAGGCTAGTATAGTTTTTTAAAATTCAGGAGAAGCCAAGAATTTTACTTGAAGAAAATCAAAATGACCAAGTCCAAAATGGCCAGGCCTCTCTTCCCATGGTCCAATGGCTTCTTTCCACCGAAATGCATTTCTTAACCGCTTCCCTTCCACAAAACATCCCCCTACAGACATGTGTACTGATAAGTTTATCCATGTTCGATAGATCATCAAAGGCACTGCACACGAGCAAAACTAAAAATAAGTGATCTAACTCATGGAGAACTTATCCGGTAAAAAAGAAGAGCTATGTGTTAGCATGATTGCAGGAGTATCAACATGATAATAGTAAATTATGACTATAGGGATCCATAATAATTGTAGGGATTCATAATTAGGGAATATATTTTATTACCTTGTACATATTTATTTCCTAGAATAGGTAGAAGTCTTGGTAAGCAGATTATTGTATATATTAATAGCGTACCTCATGATGAGAAAATAAGAGGGAATTCAGTTAGCAAATTTATTCTTACAGTGCAACATGGTATCAATTAACAATCGAATTGAAATCGAAACGAAACCCAAATCAATTTTTTCTTCACTATGGGAAACCAAATAAATTCTACCATTCCCACCTACCCTCTTCCACAATCTATCATTGTCAATCAGGATAACTCAACTTTCCCTATCAGTATTGTTCTTGATGAAACGAATTTTCCTTTGGTCACAATTGATGGAGATGCGCATTGGTGCACGAAACAAAATAGGGTACTTGACAGGAGAAAAAGTAAAAGCAACAACGAATGATCCAAGTTATGCAACATGGATTACTGAAAATAATAAAGTTAAAGAGTTGGCTCATCGATTCAATGAGCCCTCACCTTATGCAGCGATTTATCCGGCTGGCCACAGCCAAAGAGATATCGGAGGCTATATCAAAAAAGTTCTATGATGGATCTGATGAAACCTATTTATTTGAGTTGAATCAAAAGTCTTTCACAACCAAGCAGAATGGTCGACCTTTGTCTACCTTCTATAATGAATTGGTTGAAATCTTTCAAGAAATCGACCATCGAGTAGAAGCATAGGAGGAAGAAGTTGCTAGAGCCATACATAAGCATTCCATTGTGGTCAGGCTGCGAGTTCATATATTCCTTAGTGGACTTGATGTAGAATTTGATCAAGTTCGTGGTGAGATTCTATGAAAGAATCCAAAGCTGGATCTAGAAAGTACATAAGCATATGTTAGACGAGAATTTCAACTGAGACAGACAATGGGAACTTCTCACCCAATTCCTGAAAGCTCAGTCACGAGTTCACCGAAACAAAGGGCGCAGTAACTCATCATCGGGAAAAGCTGATGATTTTATTTGCAGTCATTGTGGTGAGAAAGGATATTCAAAGCAACGCTGTTATGAGATAATTGGATACCTAGATTGGTGCGATTTCTCAAAGAGTCCTAGAAAAAAATATCACTGGCAATGTATCAATGGCTACACAAGAACACCACAAATCCACCCAAGGAGAAAAACCGCAATCCATTGCCAATATTGTTCATCCAGGTACTTCTGGTAAGGTGGATGTATGTAACTACTAAGAATAGTGCTTGGATTATTGATACAGAGGCAACTGATCATATGATGAATGATTCCACAAAATTACAGACTTTTAAATCCTCATCTCAATCTGACATCTCTACAGCAAATGGTAGTACTTCTCCCATTACAGGAGAGGGATCTATTGTTCTTTCCAATACTTTGATGCTTAATACCATCCTAGTGGTTCCCACACTTGCTTATAATCTTTTATCAGTTGGCAAAATTACCTCAACTCTCCACTGCAGCATAACTTTTTGGCCTTTATTCTGTGTTTTTCAGGACATTCTGACCCGAAGGACTCTTGGTTATACTGTTAAGCGAAATGAGTTGTATTATTTGGAGTTGACTAGAGATGGAGAAAGACAATTTCATCATGCATTCCACACAAGTGGGACTGACAAGACTAGTGATAGTGTTTGGCTTTGGCATAGACGGTTCGGTCACATTTCTTTTGCGTACCTTAAGAAATTTAGGCCATCTTTGTTTTTTCCTTTAGATATTTCAGATCTTAAATGTGATGTATGCGAATTGGCAAAAAATCATCGTGTTTCGTATTCACCCAGTTTAAATAAATGCTCCCAGCTTTTTGTTGTCATACATTCTAATATTTTCTTACATTTATGGATGAATGTACTAGGTTTACATGGGTATCTTTGCTTCGTAAGAGGAGTGATGCATGTATGGTATTTAAGGAGTTCTACAATATGGTCCATATCTAATATCAACAAAAAATTCAAATTTGACAATCTGATAATGCCATGGAATTTGTTGCTGCTTCATTTGGTGGATATTTGAGTTAGTTGGGAATACGACACCATAGTTCTTGTACATATACACCACAACAAAATGGATTGGCAGAAAGAAAAAATGGCAAATTGTGGAGATAGTACGTGCATCTCTCTTTGGGATGAACAAGCTACGATTTTATTGAGGGGAGGAAGTCAAATCTGCCGTGTATCTTACCAATTGGGTTCTTTTACGAGTTATTGGCTTCTAAACTCCACAAGAGAAATTGAAATGTTTTTGCTCAATTCCTCATCTGCCGAATCTTGAACCAAGAATTTTTTGGTGTACCATATATGTTCATGTTCCCAAAGTCTTACAAAATAAATTGGATCCTTGTGCCACACGATGTAGTTTTGTTGGATATTCAGATTTTCAAAAGGGCTACAGATGCTATGATCCAAGCACGAAAAAATTGCACTTCTCCTTAGATGTATCCTTCCATGAAACTAAGCCATACTACACGGGGAGCGTTCTGGGATCCTCTTCTCAGGGGGAGAACTCGAGTGATGAGACTGAGTTATGTGGCAAAACCAATGGAAATTCTAAAGGTGGAATTATTTTTTCAGAATTAGAAGCCATCGAAGAAGAATTAAATACACCTCAAGTCAGTGTTGATCAACCTAATGTAGATGCTCCAAGTTTGCCAAATGCATCTGTGAATGATGACGATGATGAAGATCCATTAGCAGAGCTAGTGTTAACACCATTAACCGAGGAGACTCCTACTCAGAATGATCACGCTAATGTTAGACTACAAGTAACAAATGATTCCCTCTCAAATTGTCCTTTAGCTTCGCGATTACCACCAAGATCAAACAAAGGTGTCCCAAAGAAACAGTATGAACCTGATGCCAGAGTAAATGTTAAATATCCTATCAATAATTTTACATCTACTCATAAACTTCCAAATTCATATGCCCTAAATTTTGATCAATTGCCCAAAGTGTCTATTCCTAACAGTATGCAGGAAGCATTAGCAGATCCTAGGTAGATGAAAGCAATGAATGAAGAGATAGAGGCTCTGAAAAAGAACGCAACTTGGGGAACTAGTTTCATTGTCCGAAGGGAAGAAACCTGTTGGATGCAAGTAGGTATGCATGGTAAAACTTAAAGCAGATGGAAGCATCGACAGGTATAAAGCAAGATTGGTAGAAAAACGCTACACACAAAAGTATGGAGCTGATTATCAAGAAACTTTCGCACCAGTTGCTAAGTTTAATACTGTTCGCATCCTCATATCAGTTGTTGTGAATCGAAATTGGCCTTTATGGAAGTTTGATGTAAAGAATGCCTTCTTGAATGGTGATCTGGAGGAAGAATTGTATATGGAGATTCCACCTGGTATTGAATATGAATCTGTACACCAAGGTAATGTATGTAAATTGAACAGGTCGTTGTATGGGTTTAAACAATCATCCAGAGACTGGTTTGGAAGGTTTGCCTCAGCAATGAAGTTGGTTGATTGTAGCCAAAGTAATTCTGACCACACTTTATTTATCAAACGTGAAGGACAAAAAACTATAGCATCAACAGTGTATGTAGATGATATGGTCTTGACCGGTAATGATGCTGAAGAAATGGACAAATTACAAAGGTATTTGGCCACCATGTTTGAAATGAAAGACCTTGGACAACTACAATATTTTCTGGGTATTGAAGTATCACGATCAAATCTAGGAGTTTCTTTGTGCCAACGAAAGTATGTGTTGGATTTATTGACTGAAACGGGAATGTTAACATGTAAACTAGCTGAAACACCAATGGAGATGAATCATTCACTTCAAAAATGTTCTGGGAAAGTGTTGGTAGACATCAGTTGCTATCAACAGCTAATGGAGAAGTTGATCTATCTAACACATACTAGGTCAGATATTGCTTATGCTGTGAGTATGGTAAACCAATTTATGCATGCTCTAACTGAGGAACACATGAGAGCGCTCTATAGGATCCTGTCTGAAAGGTGAACCTGGAAAAGATTTGTTGTACTCAAAGAATGACACTGCCACCATTGAAGGCTACACTGATGCTAATTGGACAGGAGATCAATCAACCAAAAATCCACTTCAGGATATTTCATGTTTGTGGAAGGGAACCTTGTCACTTAGAGAAGCAAGAAACAAAAGGTTGTTGCTCGGTCAAGTGCGTAAGCAAAGTTTCGAGGAATGACACATGGCTTATGCGAATTGTTATGGATCAAAGGAGTATTACAGGATTTTGGAATTGAATGTTCAAGGCCTATAAGCTTATTTTCTGATAACAAAACTGCTATCCAAATTGCTCAAAACCCAGTACAACATGATCACACTAAAATAGGTAGAAGTCTTGGTAAGCAGATTCTTGTATATATTAATGGTGTACCTCATGATGAGAAAATAAGAAAGAATTCAGTTAGCAAATTTTATTCTTACAGTGCAACACTATGATACTTCCAAAAAATAAAACAACCAAAAAATGAAGAAGAGAAAATGAGGTCCGAATTTCATTGTTGATGTTAATCTCGTCATCATGACACCTCGAGGAGGAGAATGCTGAGAAATCATAAGTCGAACTCAGATGATATTAACTGATCTCTCACGGCATTTAAGGCATATTTTGAAGCAAGTATTGTTCTTTTATGATGACATGTAACAATAATCTAATTCCGCTAATTTGTTGAGCTGCAAATGCGGAGTCACATGAGCTAAGTGTCGAGAAAATGGGACAGATAAGCTTGCAGCTGAAATGTAGTTAAGATATAAGCACTAGCCACAGGAAAATACAAACACGATACAATGTTTAACTTTAAGATATCAAAGATTTGAGCATATTGGCTGGTGACAGACTGATAAAAACACACTCACTTCATTTACTTAATGATTCCTTCGTTTGTGCAAAAAACTAGGGACCAAAACTAGTATTCCCCCGATGAAAGAAAATACCTGTGGCACGTTTCAGTAGAGTGCTTCAGTCGGAAAACACTATTAAATGAAATAGGTATATGAAGGCATAACCAGTTTCAAATATATTATATAACATGTAGTGGGCTAAATTTAACTTATGGGCAACATATACAACGCTAGGAATCTTCAACTGGCCAGCAGACACTCGAGTCCAACCCATTCATTTGACTATCCGATTACGCGGAGCGTAACCATGAGAGAGATTCTGATGTCCGATTGAACACGGGATTTGTACCACTGGGTGGTGTAATCCTTTTCCGCATAATTGACTCAATGAGAGTAGGCTCTCTCTTCCTACCACCTCTTAGTCTAGATAGGAATTGCTCATCAGCCTTGTACAAACAAAAAATGAAGCTGAAGCATGACTGTCATGTAGAGAACCTCCAATTCATACCAGGGGACTTGGTGCTGCTCTACAAATCTAGACTGAAGTTGTTCCCTAGAAGCTCAAATCTAGATGATTGGACCCTTTCGAGTAGTATGTGTCTTCGATCATGGGGCTATTCAGTTGGAGAGGCAAAATAGAGGAACTTCCAAGGAAAATGTCCAAAGAGTCAAGTCATACCTTAGGAATATGGAAGAGATAAAGACAATCTAAGATTGAGATCTTGAGGAAGTCTGAGTACTCAAGTATCCATGTCGTACCGCAACAATAAATCACGTGCTACTTGGGAGGCAACCCAAGGTGGAGACTGACGCTAGGGCGCCCAGGTATGTGTTTTTTACCCCTTATATTCTATTTTTGCTTGATTTTGTGCATTGGGAACAATGCACATCTTTTTCAATGGGGTGTGGGTATTTATGGGTCTTAGTGAAGTTTGAGTATCTTATGGTCCATAACTACCCTAATTTTTGATCTTGGGGTTTTTTGCCTGTGTTCTTTTTTCCTATTGGATATTTATTTTTTGTTGAACCGGCACGTTCAGGATGTTTAGATAATATTTGTAGCATATAGTACCAATACTTGTGGCATATGACATTTTTTTATGTTTTGTTTGAAAAATGATACCCACCAAAAAAATTTTGATTAAGTAGTTTGATAGTAACCATGCATGTTTAGGTGTCGGACAATATTTGTTCTGATAAGTGAGGGTATATTGAGATTAAAAGCATGATATGTGAGTTTGTTGTTGATAATGTATGCGGTGCCATGAGAGTGAGAGCTTTATTTGATAAATTCATGAATTTTGTGCTAATCCAGAACTTTCCCGATTACTCTAAATTAGATTGTAGAATAATTGGATTAGGACAGGATCTTAGTTCATTGTTCTTAAATAGTCCACATTAGCCTAAAAATAACCAACCAATTGATATATCCCTTGTTCCTAATATTTGAGCGTAACATATACCTATTCTTTGAAAACACTTAATTAACCTAGCCTTGTCTAGTGAAAAATCCTGAAATTGGCCCTGGTCTTTCCTTGAACATTGTGTACTTTGGCTGAGGCAAAAAGCTTAAGTCGAGGGTGATTATCAAAAGTGGCCCTAGTTCAGAGGATGGATATTCTGCACTTCAACACAAGCTAAAAGCCTAAGTTGAGGGTGGCTGGTATAAGAGTAAAGCACAAAAATAAGGGGGTGAGTTAGGAATAAGGAGAAAAAGGAAAAATCACGTACTGGGTGCAAAAAAAATTAAAGATGTCTCGATTGAGAGCTAAAAAGCAAAATGAAGTATGAAAATAAGGTAAAAAGTTGAAAAATGATAAGAAAGAACCCAGAAAAGCTTGAAATAGGAAAAAGGGAGAATAAGGTAAACATAACAAAGTTAGTGGGGCAAAAGTGTAGAAAAATATAGTTTCAAGCATGGCCTTTAGTCACTATTTTTCCAAAATACCATACCAAATCCCCTTAAGCCTTCGCTACAAGCCAAGAAAGTCCTAAAGTGACCCTAGTCTAATTAGTTGAAAGTCTGAGTCATGAGTATAGGGGCAAGCATATGGTCTTAGTCATCATGCATGAATATCTGTTATGGGTATGAGTGTCTTTGCACAGTCCCAAGATTTAACCATGAAACCACTATTGAGTGTCAAAAATGAGACCTTTTTTCTGTGAGAGCACTTGCATTCCATTGTTAGCATTTGACTTGTTCAGTGATTGTGGACTGTTGATAATCTCTTACTTGTCATAGTTGTGTTGTCACATGCACCAGCTTGCATTGATTTGCTAAATAGCTATCTAATCCTGTTTTGAAAAGTTGGTATGGGCATCTGAGCCTGAGATGTGTATGATGTATGTCATTGAGTTGAGGTCTATGTGTTACTATGTTGTCTATATAGATTGAGTCGTCGCTTGAGGACAAGTAACAATTTTAAGTTGAGGGTGTTGATGTAGTGCCAAAATACAACACTTTTGATTCTTAAAACTTAGGATTTTGTGTGTTCTCAATGTGATATTTGTGAGTTCTATGTGTTTTTATGTTTAGATTTGCAGGATTACAGGTTGACCATGATTTAAGAAAAAATTGCAAAAGTTGCTTGTTTTTGCTGTTGTATGAGACAATCTACGAGTCGTAGAGCATTCTACGAGTCATAGATAGGATTCGTGAGGATTTTCAGTGAAGGAGTATTTGCTAAAGTTGATCTACGAACATGCAGATGACTTGTGGAGCAATTTACGAGTTGTAGACCACCTTTCGTGCCCCGAGAATCAGAGAAGAGCACCTGCAGGAATTTCATCAGATGAAACCCCCTTTACGGGTCATAAACCATTTTACAAGTCGCAAAGGAGTATTATAGAATTGAATTCCAAAAATTCAGCAGCTGATTACGAGACCCCAACTACGAGCTGTAGAAGACATTACGGGTCGTAAAGTGCTTTCATAGAGTTTGCCGATCAGTTTTCCTAACTTGTTTAGGACTTCTTTTACTTATTATAAATAGGTTTTTTAGGTTATTTTTTTGTAAGCTCTGGGCAGTTCATAGTTTTGAGTAGTTTAGGTTAAGTGCTCAAAGAACTCAATATTCTTAGAGAGAAAAATTGTGAGAGAGTCTTTGAGAACACTTGTGCTTTAATTTAATCTTCAAGCTTGTGATTTTCATTGACTTTAGATTTACTTGTTCTTAATTCAATTGTGTAAGTGTTTAATTATATTTTCTCAATTCATAATCTCTTCATCTAAACATAGCATGAGTATCTAAATCCACAACTAGGATTGTGGGAATCATAAAGAACTAACAAAGTAAAACTGGATAATTCACAATTCTTGGAAGGTGTATATGCATATAGTAATCAATTCTCTTCATTTTTCATGTTTTCTAATGGCAGCCAACATTAGAAAATTTGTATAGTGTTACTGATTGGACCAAGGTGGTAATGAATAGAATTAACAGGATTCGATTGATGTGTTCTAGTCTAATCAGTCAAACCGAGCTAAAGAGAGGTTGTACTGGGACTAATAGGTAATGGTTAGTAATGCACACTATGGAGATGGGCCAAGTCGCATAGTAAAATTTGCCTCTCACATTTGACTAGAGGGTTTGGTGAGCTTAAATTACCGTCTTGCATGTTATACACTAGACAAGAATTATGTTATCTAAGGATACTGAGTTGGGGACTCATGGGGAACACAATACCCTAGTTGCTCTCTATTATTGATTTTTTTCTCTCGTGATAGTTAGTTAGCTTATTTTCTCATTGATTATTGCAAACCCCCCTCCCCCTCTTGGCGAATTGAGTCGGTTAACTACTCAGATTGCATATTGGTGAATTTATCTTGAGTCTACATATTTCTTGTGGGTTCGACCCTAACCTTGATTAGGTTCTATTTCTTGACAACGACCGTTTTATCCTCTAAAAAAGAGGTGTAACTTAGGCGACATCAGTACTCACCCCTAATTATTCTTCCCTGTAGCTTCCAGTCAGGGACTACCACGTGGCGATTGATTCTTGATCGTGCAGTTGATTCTACTTCCATTTATTGGTGATGCTCAGGGTCTCAAGTTCCCATTAGAAGCTACTTGTCAGTATTAGTAGTCTTTATCTTATATCTAATACTATGATGTATTTACTTCCTTTCAATACCAATTTAGATGCTATTTTATATGTGTGACACAAGGTCTTAGTGATGTACTTTCGTACCTATCTATCTTTTAAACTGTTACTGTTGTTTCTATCTTTTAAACTGTTACTGCTGTTTATCTTGAGTTTTTATGATCTTTTAGTCTTGGTTCACTTTTGGGTCATGACATGAGTTAACTACCATACTGGATTAATCGATTAATAGAAATTCAATTCACCTCCCCCCTCTTGATTATAAATATTGTCTGCTTTGGGACTAGGCCTCCGCGACTTTAAAATGTATAATTAGTGGATAAGACCTGGTTATTTATATACCTAATATCTCTCTTGTGTTTTTGCATAACTTACACTTTACTTGAGTAAGTTACTGGCATGCTTATTTCAGTCAAATGTAAAGCTTATGAATAAGCTATTCTATTAAACAAAGAAGAAAGACCAATCAATAAGACTGTTATTGTATTTATGTTAATCCAATCATAGATAATACAAAGCGTAGGCATGATAATATAAAATTGATAAAAGTAATATATATAATGAATAAACTTTGTTACCTCGTATTTAGATACGTTAACAATAACAGGCTATTGACATCACTCGCCTTTTGTCATCTGAAAAATTGAATGGTAGAGATTCATGTTTATAAAAACGAATTAGTACAAAGTAAAGAAATTTGTTTTTCCTATTTTTTTATGCCAAGAGAGAAAAATTAAGGCATCGATCAAGAGGAAGCAACATGTCACTCAACTACTATAGACTTTCTCATCCTTAAAATGTCTATAAAAAGGAGGAAGAGATTGTTAGCATCTAAGAATTTTGTGTTTTGATTTTCACGTACACAAAAGGCGTGGACTTGTAAATCAAAAAGGAAAGACGATCCAAAAAAAGAGCAGACTGAATCAACGCTGATATAAAGGAAAGAAGACAATCTATAGTATGAACAAAGTTAACCAAAATGAAAGATGGCGTGGAAGCAGCAAATCTGGAAAAGAATTCCTCAAATTAAGGCACAGGATCTTTCAATATCAACCTTCAAGTATCAAGAAAAAGAAGATATCAAGAATCAATTATACAAATTCTATAAAACGCAAATTCTTAGCCATATTGCAGTAAGGCACGCACATATTTAATATGGACGTGTGTTCTCAATCAAAGAATTCCTACTTCTTGAATGAAAGAAACTCTCTTCGGTTTTCCTAATAGAGCTCCAATGACTTTCTCACAAAATATCGTTATATATAGAACCCCTCGCCTTAGTAGTAGATTATGCATTTTGCTTGATCTTGTACTGATATTGTTTTTCTTCTTACGGAAAAATATTGTACTTATTGAGTAAATAATTGTAAAAGTAAAGAGAAAGAAAATACTCTAGAATAGGTTATATAAGTAGAGTTGTCTCAAAGAAAATTTGATCTATGAATTAGACAGCTATTAGTTTACAAGACTTGTAAACCCTCATCAAAATCTTCACCATACCGGTGATCCAAACCAATATAAAAATTCTTTGTCTCTACTTTGTTTGCCTTATTATATTATTACTTTTATCAATGGACTAACTTACGGGTGAGTTGACTACCATACTGAGTCAGTCGACTAATAGAATTTCAATTCACTCCCCCTCCCTCTTGATTATCAATATTATCCGCTTTGGGCATAGGCCCCCACGACTTTAAAAGGTGTCACTAGTAAATATGATATACTTACTTATATACTCACCATTTCTCTTGTGTTTTTGTCGATGTGAGATTTTTTAACTTAAGTTAAGGT
>JAOTQR010000100.1:9133950-9153754 GCA_025774065.1 Solanum ossicruentum
AGTTCCTTCGCCAAGTTTTCATAAGCTTAGTCTTTCTAAGCTCATCTAAGCTTCGGGAGTAGGCTGACTAGCAACTTGAATGTTGTAAGTTTGCTAGGCCGCACAGATCGTCAAGGATAAAGTTACGGTCTTGTGACACTGGTGTCGGGTGATGGCATTAAGGTGGACCCTAAGAAGATCAAGGTGATTAGAAATTGGCCTAGACCCTTGACTCCTTCAGATATTAGAATTTTCCTAGGTTTGGCTGGTGATTACCGGAGGTTTGTGAAAGGTTTTTCTTCTATTGTTTCTCCAATGAAAAAGTTGACCTAAAAGAAGGAAAAATTCTTGTGGATTGATGAATGTGAAAAGAGTTTCCAAACCTTGAAAGATAAGCTTGTTTCTGCTCCTATCTTGGCTCTACCAGAAGGGTTGGAAGGGTTTGTAGTATATTGTTATGTCTCAAGGATTGGTTTTGGGTGTGTTTTGATGCATAATAGCAAGGTGATAGCATATGCCTTTACACAAATTAAGGTGCATAAGAGGAATTAGCCAACCCATGATCTTGAATTCACAGCCGTGGTGTTTACTTTGAAGATTTGGGGTCATTCCTTGTATGGGGTTCATGTTGATGTGTTTACCGACCATAAGAGTCTCCAATATGTGTTCACCCAAAAAGATCTTATCTTGAGACAAAGAAGGTAGTTGAGATCCTTAAAGATTATGATATGAGTGTGCATTATCATCCCAGCAAAGCCAATTTTGTGGCCGATGTTCTAAGTAGAGTGTCCATGGGTAGTCTAGCTCATATTGATGATGGTGGCAAAGAGGTTGCTAGAGAAGTTCACCGGTTGGCTAGATTGGGGGTTAGGTTGGATGAGATTGAAAATGGTGGTGTGGTGGTTATTGATAGTTCTAAATCTTCTTTATTAGAGGAAGTAAAGTCAACAAGATCTAGACCCCGCCTTGCAAGAGTTGAAGACCTTGGTCAAGGATGGAAAGGTGGAGGTTTTCTCTCATGGGGGAGATGGTGCCCTTAGGTACCAAGATAGATTGTGTGTGCCTAATGTTGATGACATAAGAGAGTTGATCTTGAAGTAGCCCAAATTCACCCTATTCTATTCACCCCGGTTCTACAAAGATGTATAGAGACTTTAGGGAGGTGTATTGGTAGGGTGGTACGAAGAGGGATATTGCTAAGCTCATATCCAGATGCCACAATCTCCAACAAGTGAAACCCGAATATCAAAGGTTGGGTGGCCTAGCCCAAGACAGAAATTCCTCCTTGGAAGTGGGAAGAAATCAACATGGATTTTATGGTTTGGTTGACTAAGACTAAGAAACACTTTGACACTATTTGGGTTGTTGTGGATGGAATGACAAAGTTGGCTCACTTTCTACTGAAGATTATGCCAAGTTGTACATCCATGAGTTGGTTAGATTGTATGGGGTTTCCTTGTCTATCATTTTGGATCATGGTACTCAATTCACTTCTTACTTATGGAGGTCCTTCCAAAGAGGTCTTTATACCAAGGTTAAGCCTAGCACAACTTTTCATCCTCAAATGGATGGTCAAGCTGATAGGACTATCCAAACTCTTGAGGATATTCTTAGAGATTGGGTTTTGGAGTTTAAGGGTAGTTGGGACGAACATCTCTCACTTATCAAGTTTGCTTACAACAATATCTACCACTCAAGCACGGGTATGACTCTCTTTGAAGCTTTATATGGTAGGCATTGTAGATCACGGGTTGGATGGTTTGAAGTAGGGGAGATGACTCTGCTAGAACCGGATATGGTCATGGAGGACTTGGAGAATGTGAGGTTGATAAGGGAGAGATTGAAAACAGCCCAAAGTAGACTGAAATCCTACTCCGATATAAGGAGAAGAGATCTCGAGTTTAAGGTTGGTGATTGGGTTTACATGAGAGTCTTACCATGAAGGGTGTGGTCCAGTTTTGCAACAAAGGGAAATTAAGCCCAAGGTTTTTTGGTCGTTATAAAGTTTTGAGGAGAGTGGGTAAGGTTGCACATGAGTTGGAGTTGCCTATGGAGACAAATATGGTTCATGCGGTCTTCCATGTGTCCATGTTGAGAAAGTGTGTGGGTGACCCAAGTGCTTGAGTGCCCTTGGATGATGTGGGTGTTGTAGAAGATAATTTGACCTATGAGGAGGCCCTAGTGGAGATTTTGTATAGACAAGTGAAGAGGTTGATAAACAAAGATGTAGCTTTTGTCAAGGTCCTTTGGAGGAACCAACAAGTTGAAAGTGCCACATGGGAAGCCGAGGTGGACATGAGAAAGAGGTACCCATATCTCTTCCACTATACTCAAGCCAAAGGTACTAATTTAAGTCCCCTATATGATTTCAAGTCTTAAGTTTCAGTCCTCATGTTGTTTTGCATGCATTCATGTTTATGTTAACACGTTTATGGTGATTTTTGACTCTCATGTTGAGATTTTCGAAAATGATGCTCAAATGCATTTGTTGCATTTATGTCGGGCCGAATCTTTATGATTACTTCTCTTATTCATGTTTCTTTGACATTCGGGGACAAATGTTCCCAAGAGGGAGATATTGAAATGCCTCAAAATATGCTTTGGAATACCCAGTGTAATTTCCATATATCTCAAAAGCCATCCAAAATATAAAAAATTCGACTTCATATTCTTGATCAGGAGGCCAAGTTGAATGGTAGATGGGGATAACCTGGATTTTAGAGGACCCTTCGCATTCGGTCAGCGTCGCGGACTATTGGATGCCGACTTGTACAACATTTTGCTTACTTTTTCTTATGCGTCAAAGGGGATTGGGGTCATAGCCCCATGCCCACTAAAATGTGAAATCACCCATACTTAGCCATTTCAACTCTATAACTCATAAGACCCTCTCTCATACCCCTCTAAGTCTCTATCAATTCTCTCATTCAAATCTACGGATCTCAAGCTCAACTTTGGAACTCAAGGATTCATTTCAAGCTCGAAGACTACTTCAAGTTCACCTCATATAATTCAAGGTTTAAGGTATATGGATTTCTTCCATTAGATCCCTTTCACCCATGGAGCCCAACCTTCCCTTTTTATGAAAATTGCATGTTTTCAAGTTGTATTGCCTATGAGTATCTCTTATCATGGATTATAAACATAAGTTATGTTAGGGTTTTATGAAATTTTGATTGATTATACATGTCTATCTATTTCAAGCTTATTCTATGATTTGATTTTATCTATTGAGACTATGCATGTTTTGAACTATGAAACCATGAATTATCATGAGACTTTGTAAGGGATTTCAAGGTACCCTACATGAGGGTTTTACTACATGTTGGTGGGTTGATTTTCATTTAGTTTACTCATCTTATTTTACTCTTGAATTTCATGATTTTGAACAAGCATCAGGAACTCACAATGTGTTTGATAAAATGTCAAGACAAGAATTGCCAATTTATTGATGATCTATTATATGATTTACAAGTCAAGTGACTATGTGATGATTAAGGGATTCAAGCATGTATTGAATTCCTAAAAGGTATCTATGGTTTTACAAGTATCAAGTTAAGCCCTATTTCAAGAACTTTTACCTCTTGTAAGCAATTCATGTTAAAGCAAGGGTTCATATATGATTATGATCTACTCTCATGTTCAAGGTAGGCTCACTAGTAGAGGTCCAGAATGTTTCAAGAGCTACTCATGTCATGTTTCCATGTATCTTACAAGTTATACAAGTTATGATTAAGTATTTCTTGGATTTGACTTAGCACAAATTGAGGCTTAACATGAGGGCTCGACTCAAGGGGTCCTTACATAAAGTCTTTAGTCTCTAAACTATGTGCCACCATAGGATTGATTATTACCTTTACTATACTAGTTGATCCATCTAGTTTATGTTATCCTGTTTGGTTTGCCTTAGCAAGTAGACCATACTTCGCCAGGGGGTGTCATGCCTGGTCACCGAAACTGAGAGGGTGTTAGGCCTCGGAGTCCAAGTTTTAGCTACTTGGTCCATGTCGGTTGGGGTCACTTCTCACATATGTATGCTAGATATCGTGCAAGGTGAACGATATAAAAGCATGTTTTATTATGAGCATTGATCATGCATGCCATATTGAGAGTATATATCTATTGCTATGATTATGCATTTTGACTATATTGGCTTATGTCTTGTTGAATTGCAACCCACATATTTAGTACTTCAAATGTACTAATGCATACTCTATGCCTACATGATATTACCATGTAGGGACCGAAGCTCCTTTTAATCATCCTCCACGTGGCTAGTTCGATACTTCGGAGATAATCTTTGGTGAGTCCTTAAGTCTGAGGACACTATCTAGTTTACTCTTGCTATTTAGAGACTTCATTATGTTGAACACTTATTATTATAAGGGTGAGCCTGGAAAGTTTCTTGGCCCCCACTCCTTTCCATGTTAGAGGTGTTGTTGTATATTATGATGTATTTATGTTATGAGCTCAACTCTTCTATGCTTTTACAAATACCGAGACTGCCCTTAGTCCCGCTTCCCAATTTATTATATCTCTTATTGTTGTTTACTTTGCTTCTATGACCAAGGATGTGTGATTTATATGCTTAGAGGCTTGTTTGGGTCCCTTCGAGTTCCCTTTCCCGTGTCACGTCTAGGCCCTAGACTTGGGTCGTGACAATTCCATGACCCGTAAATGGGCTTTCGTAGGATGAAATCCAACAGTTTTAGTGAGAGGTAGTTTTGTCATTTTCATCATTTCTACTCCTAAACCCTATCTTTTTTTGGAACAAAAGGACCCAAAACTAGCCCTTGAAGCCTTAGCTCCCTACGTTATTCCCTCATTCTTCCACTCTCGAATTTCCTAAGGCAAAAAAGGGCACTCCTTTTGAAGAATAAGCTAAGGAGGCTAGGGTTTCCATATGGGTCTTCTCTTCCAAAAAAAAACTTTCATACTTTCCAAGTCTACAATGGTATATGAGCTTGATTTTTGGGTAATCTTCCAACCATAAAGTCCACTTTAAAGTATTTTACCTTTTCCTTAAGTTCCTTTAAGATATTATGCATGTTTATGGTTATTTCCTGATGATTTATGATATTAAATGATATTCATGATATCCTACGATATTTTACTAAGTAAATGCATATATTTAATCTATTGATGATGACCCTAGTGATGCATTTTCTTGTTGATACGATGTCAACGGTTTTATATGCTTCCCAAAAAGTATATTTCCATGATTTATGATTGTTCCATTTAAAAGCCTAGCCCACCTAGTTTTCAAGTGAACTTTGCACGATTTATGATGATTATTAAGGCAATAGAATAAAGTTTTAAAGTTATAATTTGTCAAAGATATAAGCATGCTGACAATTTTCCTAACAATACTTAATAAAGGTCCCTAACATAAAAGGAAAATATTCACTTGGTTGTTCCTAAGTTCGAGCTACTCCTGTGATTGCTACTTATAATCTAAGTTATATTTTAAAGATTCTGTGGGATGACTTAGCACCAAGTGGACTTGAGATAGGGTTTCATCTCGTTAGTTGAGGGATGGCTCATTAGAGCTAAATATCAAAGTCCCTAACTATGTTTCATGACTCAGACCTAGGGTCTAGGAGTGACATGGCGAATAGGAACCCTTGAGTCCCCAAACAAGTCTCAAAGCATCCAAATTCACATCATTAGTTCGAAAGCACATAACGGAATAATAAACACATAGTTCTAAGGGATGGGAAAGTAAGACTCATGAGCATGTCATAGGCATAGGGATTTGCATGGATACACATAGCACATAAGATATAGAAACTAACGGATGGGTAAGTATGACTCACTCTATGGTGACAAAATTGGACTTAGGATCTTACACATTTTCACATCATATCATGAATACAAATCATAATAACCATATTCAATAGATAGCCATAACCAAGATATACAAATAGAATAACATAGCATATATTCGTACAAGAGTTTACATGATGTCTAACAATGCCTATAATCATAGAATAGGACGGGGAGCAAGACATGTCTTGGGCTTACCGTCAAAGTAAGTATAATATAAGCAAAAGAAACATAAGGCAGATAGGTGATAGCTTTTTCTTAGAATATAGGACTCACCACAATAACTTTCTCAAACCCAAACTAGCCATCAGATGGCAGATGAATGTAGTCTTCGGTCCCTACATGGTTAGATCATGTAGGTAAAAAGTATGCATTGCTACATTTGAATGTACTAAGTATGTGGCCATGCAATACATATGAACTTACTAAACTTTCATTGAATGTTAGATGACTAGGACACATATATAGAAATAATCATGTAACCAAAGAAGAGTAATATAAAAATCCATGATGCGTGCAGTGCAAAATACTTCAATAAAGAGGGGATGAGACCTCAACTGAAATATAAGACCAAGCGAGCTATTACTTGGAATTTTGATGTTATGCCCACACCATATAAGAGGTGGTATACTTGGCAAAGGTAAACTATCCTTCTTCTTAAGGGAACCCCTATTTCGGAGAGGCAACCTTTCTTATGGGCACCTCCATTTTGATAGGATTTTCATATCATATCATATCAAAGTTGTAACCATATCTTAAGGACACCCCCATTTTGGTAAAAGGTTACCATACACATATACCTATGGTGACACATAGTTCAAGAGAAAGGAAAAGGATCCTTAGGGATAGCTGTAATACCTCCAATCTCATCGGTGCTAATTCATCATCCCATAAGAATATTTATATACGTATGCATGCTTTCAAAAGAGGTACAAGTCATTTCAAATCATGTCAATGCACACTTAGGATTAATATATAAAAGTTCTTCGTAATCATTCATACTTGGGCTCAAAAGCCATATCATACTTCAAACCATACTTTTCATCCACCGGAATAGCTCATTCACATATATCGAGATGGTATAAACACCCAAAATACTCAAAGAGCCATATTATAGACATTTATGTAATCACATTCTTGTCATAACTATATGTGAGATTAACTAACCTAATAATTTTTATGAAAATCATATGTGAGCTTAACCCCAAAATAATTTTATGAAAATCTAATGCTCATGTATGCATATGCCATGAATAATATACGAATAGCATGGGTAATAAAGATTCAAACTTATCAATAAATATAATATGATATTGAAGTAAATCCACATTTCAAACCACAATTTAAATCGCTCATGGTTAGATCAAACTTTAAAGAGACAATGCATATTCAAACTTTCATATAATCATGCAATTCAACAAATTAGGGATTTAATCACTTTAAATTCAACAATAAAACATATCCAATTTCTTAATTAAATCAAAAAAACAATAGTCTTAAAGACCCTTATTTAAAGTAAGCTTAATTTCATAAATCAAGTGCGAAAAAGTTTGGGGTCTTCATGGTTAAAAGGGACCATGAATCAATCTCACATATCTTAGCTAACGAAGAAGAAACAAGAAGAATTTGATGAAGAAGAGAGCCCTTTCTTAACCCCAAAGCTAAGCCTTCACTAGTTCACTTGAGAGGAGTTCTTATGAGAGAGTTTGAATAATTCTAAGTGTTGAATTGAATTTGAATGAAAGAAGAAGAGTAAAGATCTTTTGAGAGACTTAGGATAGGTTAGAAATTCATAAATGACCCTTACGAATAACCAAAATTACAAGAACACAATTAATGAAATAGAAGTCAAAATGTTGTCAGGGGTCCTATAGATGTCACACGTACCGTGCAGGGGTCACACAGATCGTGTGGCCTATAGTGGTGCAACACTTAGGCAGAATTTCACAGACAAAGTTTTGATACGGTGATTCCATATTTTAAAGTTTTACACACTAATACCCATATAGAGGGCCTAATGATTGATAAGTCATAGAAATATGACTCTAATAGCGCTTTAAACGAAGGATTTTTGTGCGTTCTCAAGCAAATTTATTGTTTTGATGTGTGTTTTGGTGATTTCTCTGGAAAATTGCAAAGCATGGAGCAATGGGTGAGCTATAGCGAAATGATGGCAATGAAGAACACAAAGTGTTGGTATAATGAGCCCTCTACTACTTATGTGTCATTATATTGACCATAGGAGGTACGTGGTGATGGCGAGGAAGAACTAGAACCAAGTGAAGGACAACGGGGGCCTTTATGATTCATGTTACATTTCACGAGTCATGAGGCCCACCGTGGCCTTACACTTGGCATGATGAACTTGGCATGACACAGCATAATGAGGAGACGGAGGAAAATTGTCTAAGGCACATCCCACAGTACCCTTCATGGGCTGTGGGAACTATTAGGATCCATGTCAAATGGGACGACACCATCAAAAACTATAAGAATTGTGCATGTGACAAGAGATGGGGCCTGTCATGGGCTTTGTGACCAACCACAGACCATGAAGTGGGCTGTGAGACTATGGAGCCAAGTGGACAACATAGAAATGCACAAGGCAAGTAGGGCACGTGTATCCTTGCACGTGAGGCTGTGAAGTGGAGTAAAGACCAATGGAAGTCAAGTGTTGACTCATGGGGCCCATTCTCATTAAATCAAGTCGCAGAATGAATGCCCAAGAACACGATACAGCTAGATAGAGAAAGTTGGCCAAGAAACCTGCAGGTGGGGGAAATGACAGTCTGGGTGTTGATGACCTTTCTGGTATTGGGGTGCCAACGGAGGCACCACTTCGACAGGTACCACTTCTACTACCCCAACATCATCAATCCAATGTGAAGCCTCAAGGTCCTCAGTAGCCCCAAGTAGTGAATGATGATGTTGCGGGTGCTGGGACGACTATAGCAATAGTACTTTCCCCACTGCCTGCAGGTGTCAAGTTCACCATCACTAGTACTATGCTACAGATGCTAAAGTTGAAAGGGTTGTTCAGCAGAGCAGCAACTGAGGATGCAAATCAGCATGTCATGAACTTCTTGGTGACATGTCAATCATTCGATATTCCAAGGGTCAGTCAGTAAGCACTTAGGTTTCGATTATTTTCGTTGTCTCTTTATAGTGAGCTGACAAAGTGGCTGAATAGGCTCCACATGATTCCATCCGCACTTGGGGAGAGTTAATAGAGGCTTTCTTGGAGAGGTTCTTCCCTACATCGAGATAACTGAAGATTATAAATGACATTGGGTCTCACAAGAAACTGTTGAATGAAACAATATATGAAACTTGGGAGAGATTCAGGCAAAAGCTTAAGCAGTGCCCCAATCACTATCTCACAGATGAGCACTTGAAAGCAGTCTTCTATAGGTCTTGCAACTTTGTGATAAATCCTATCATTGATGTTGCTTGTGGAGGATCGTGCATGTCTAGAACGTTCCCAAACATAGTGGTGATCTTGTATCAGGTAGCCAAGAATAACAGGGCATGGTATACCATAGATGGAGACTTCTTTGGGTTCATATTTGAGATGATTACAGAACAGTGACAGAAGGAGGAGTATTGAGATTAAGACATAGCCCAAATGCTAACCCAGCTGGACTTGTTGACAAAGCGGCTACTTGATGGAGGCAGAGAAAAGGTGAAAGTTATGGAAAATGCCCAGGCATGATGATTAAGTCTACAATTATGATGAGGAGGCAAATTTCTTGGATAACCATGGGGTTACCGGCATTCAACGCCAGTAACCAAGGTCAAAACTATGTTCGTGAGAACTATCAAGGAAATTGGCAAAGCAAAGACAACTACAACCTTCATGAGCATCAAAATGATGGTGGTGGAAACTCAAAATTAGAATAGATGATGGAAAAGGTTCTTGATAAGGTATAGTCGACTGAGGTAGAGGTGCGAGATATGTGAAGAGGAATGTCCAATGTTCGGCAACTGGTCGACTCGCATTCTACCTCGATCAAGTAACTAAAGCAGCAGATGGGGAAACTATCAACCTTATTGAATTAGATAAAAGCAGGGTCACTTCCCAGTGACACTTTTAGAACCAAAAACATGATGTGCGGTGACCATAAGGAGCGGTAAGGTACTTTCTAACCCTATTATAGCCAGTGATGTAAGTATTGATAAAGCTGAAGAAAGGTACCTGACCCCGTGGAGGTGCATGTTGATGAGTGAGTGAAGAAATTGATATGATACCAACATAGCCTGAGGTTTCTAAAGATGCCCAAGAGTCAGACAAATCAGTAACTCAGTCTCTATCAACCATTCCCAAGCCTCCACAACCATTCCCACAAAGGTTGCAGAAGAAGGTTGAAGATGGCAAATTTCAGAAATTCTTATCTATGCTGAAGGATCTTTCAGTGACTATCCCTCTATTGGAAGCACTTGAGCAGATGCCAGACTATGCTAAATTCATGAAAGACTTAGCAACTAAGAAGAGGACAGCCATGATCGAGCCGGCAAACAATATTCATCACTATAGCACCATTGCTACAAGATCCCTTGTTGAGAAGAAGGAAGATCTGGGAGCTTTCGCTATCCCGTAGAGATTTTGTGTGATATGCTTGTCCATGTGTACAAGTTCATCTTTCGAGCGAATTTTGTCATTCTGGGCTATCAAGTGGATTCGAGGTCCCCATCATCCTTGGGAGACCATTTTAGGCAATTGGCAAGGCATTAGTAAATGTGAAGCGTGGGGAGCTTACCTTAAGATTGAGCACTGAAGAGGTAAAGTTAGTGTATGTGCTGCAATGAAGAGACCCAAAGATGTGGCTGTAATGTCTGCCATAGATGTGGATAATGACTGTCTTTCTGATATTCCACTTGAAGAAAAGATGAGCATGGACATGCGATTTTGATGAACTTCCTAGAGGATGCTATCAATGGGTACAAAGAGATCGTGAATGCTTTGCAATGTAGAAGAAAGAGATAATTTCTCCCTAGGAAGCTAGATTTGGACCTGCAGAATAGACCGACTTTTCCATCCAAACCTTCTATTGAGGAGCCTCCAGCTGTGGAGCTCAAAAAGCTACTACAATACTTAAGGTATGCATTTTTGGGCACTAATAACAATCTTCCGATGATTGTTGCTATAGGTCTTCAGGAATACCAGGTGAAAGCATTATTGGGGGTCCTCCAAAATTTTAAAAGAGCTATTGGTTGGACCATTGTATATATTATAGCAATTCCTCCAGGGATATGCACGCATAAAATCAAGTTGGAGGATAATGGTGTGCCCAACATCGAACACCAGCAAAGAATGAATTCACTTATGCAAAAGATGGTAAAAAAGGAAATTATCAAGTGGCTAGATGCTGGGGTGATATACCCCATCTTTTACAGCCGATAGGTTAGTCTAGTTCAATATATCCCTAAGAAAGGTGGCTTGACAGTGGTAGCCAATGATAAAAATAAGCCCATACCCTTGCGACCTTTCACTGGGTGGCGAGTATGCATGGACTACCGAAAGATGAATACATGGACTTTGAAGGACCATTTCCCCATGCCCTTCATGGACCAAATGTTAGACCAGTTGGCAGGTAGAGGGTGGTATTGCTTCTTGGATGGGTACTCAAGCTACAATCAAGTATCTATAGCCTTGGAGGATTAGGAGAAGACCACTTTCACTTGCCCTTATGGAACTTTTGGCTTCAAGAGGATGCCTTTCGGGTTATACAAATCCCCTGCCACTTTCCAACAATGTATGATGTGGATCTTCTCTGACATGGTCGAAGACACCCTTGAGATATTTATTGATGACTTCTCTGTAGTGGGTGATTCCTTTGATGATTGTCTGTTGAATCTTAACAGGGCACTACAATGCTATGAGGAGGTGAATTTGGTGTTAAACTGGGAGAAATATCATTTCATGGTCAAGGAGGGGATAGTCCTTGGCCATAAGATTTTTGATAAGGGCATAGAGGTGTATAAGATAAAGGTTGAGGTTATTGAAAAGTTGCCACCTCCTATATCTTTGAACGGGGTCCGAAGTTTTCTCTAACATACAGGCTTTTACCACCAATTTATTAAAGATTTCTCCAAGATTGCTCACCTATTCTGCAAGTTATTGGAGAAGGATGCCAAGTTTCGGTTCGATGAAAAATGTCAGCGTGCCTTTGAGACCCTGAAGAAAAAGTTGATTTCTAGACCTGTGGTAGTTTCACCTGATTGGACTGCCTCTTTTAAGGTTATGTGTGATGTGAATGGTGTTGTTGTGGGCATTGTGCTCAGAAAGAAGTGCAACATGATTTTTTCATCCTATCTACTACTCTAGCCAGACCCTCAATGATGCTCAAAGGATTTATATAGTGACTAAGTAGGAACGGCTAGCTGTGGTGTATACATTTTTCAAGTTTAGGGCCTACTTATTGGGCATAAAAGTGATAGTGCACACTGATCATACAGCCTTAAGAAATCTCATGGCAAAGAAAGATGCTAAGTCAAGGCTGATTAGATGAGTTCTCCTACTGTAAGAGTTTGACTTTGAGGTCCAAGACTGAAAAGGATCATAGAATCAGGTAGCAAACCACTTGTCCAAGTTGGAGAATGAGTCAAGAGCAAATGGTTGGTTGAACATCAATGATTCATTTCCCAATGAGCAGGTATTGGTAGCTTTTGTTGACCTAATTCCTTCGTTTACTAATTTTGCTAAAATTTTGGTAAATGACATTATGCCTGAGGGGCTTCAATCTCACTAGTGAAAAAAGTTTTTGCATGATGTACACAGGTACTTCTAGGATGACCCATACTTGTTTCGAATATATACTGATGGGATCATCAGATGGTGTATTCCAGAAGCAGAGCTAATGAGTATCATAGATCCCTATTACTCTTCCTCAGTAGGGGGCCATCATGGTGGTTCCAAGACAGCAAAGAGGATTTTGCAATGTGATAATACTGGCCCACCATCTACAAAGATGCCCATGACTTGGTACTAGGGTGTTATTAGTTTCACCAATAGGGAAACATCTTGAGGCATCAAGAGTTGCCCATGACCCCTATTCTTAAAGTAGACTTGTTTGACATCTCAGGCATCGATTTCATGGGCCTATCTGTGAGCTCCTGTAGTATGAAGTGTATCCTAGTGGCAGTGGATTATGTTTCCAAGTGGTTGGAGATTGTTCCATTGCTGGAAAATGAAAGCAAGAGTGTTGTCCAGTATCTGAGGAGGAACATCTTCTCCAGATTTGGGATACCCAGAACTATCATTAGTGATGGGGGTTCTCATTTATGTAATAAAGTCTTCCATGTTGTGCTAGCGAAGTATGGAGTATGACAACATAAGGTGGCCAAACCCTATCACCCGCAGACAAGTGGACAGGTTGAAGTTTCAAACAGAGAGATCAAGGATATCCTGACCAAGTATGTGAATGCGACCAAAACTGATTGGGCACAGAAACTAGATGATGCACTTTGGGCTTATAGGACAGCTTACAAGGCCCCCATTGGTGTGTCCCCATATCGGTGTTTGGTAAAGCTTGCCATCTACCTATGAAGTTGGATCACAAGGCATTCTGGGCTCTGAAGAAGCTAAACATGAAGTGACATGAGGCTGCTAACTTGAGACTTGACCAACTCAATGAGTTGGATGAGTTTCTCCTCCAAGCTTATGAGAGTGCAACACTCTACAAGGACAGGATGAATCTCTAACACGACAAGCATATTGCTCAACAAAGTTTTAGTGTTGGTGATAAGGTACTATTGTATAACTCTAGATTGAGGTTGTTTCTAGGTATACTCAAGTTTAGGTTGTTTGGCCCGTATAAGATCGCCCATGTATTCCTCCATAGTGCAATTGAGCTAGAAGCAGAACACGGGGATCGATTCAAAGTCAATGAGCAGAGAGTGAAGTAATACTTGGGTGTTGCAGATGAAGCCTCAGTGATTAAGTTCATCTATCTTGACGAAGTCTCATTGTAAACATAGTTGCATCGTGCTGCGATGTAAAATCAAGCGCTTCATAAGAGGCAACCCATACATTGTAATAGTAAAGAAATGAGCTTTAATTTTTAGGTAGGTATAGGTGTCAATTCTGGAGTTTGTGCGCTTATAAATGTTGGGAGGCAAGAAATGAGCCTAAAGTGGCCAGAAATTTGGCCAGGCAAAATGCCACACCTGCCCACACGGGCCGTGGAGCACGGGATACCTCGTGGGGTCGAACATAAAGGGGGGTGTCATCAGGTACATCTCGCAAAATCACAAGTATGGCCAGGTGGGCGGACCATATGAATTGTGCTAGGTCTGCTGCCCCGTGAGCCTACCCATGGAGCATGCATATGCTAGGTATGTCTTGCAAAATCTTAAGTGGTGGCAAACGAATGGCCAATATGGACCGTCTAACATCTAATGGCTTGTGAGTTCTACCCTTTGGTGATTGCACGTGTGGCCCAGTTGAGCTTCACAAAAAAATTACACAAGGATGGTCAAACGGACCGTGGCACATGTCACAAACTGTGAGGCCTCCCATGGAAGTGGTATCGATACAAGTATGCGATGTAAGTATTTAAAAATTGTTAACACTGACTGAATAGATGGCCAAATGGACCATGCCACATGACACGGGTCGTGAGGCCGTGCGTGGAGAGAGATGGTTGATCGGTCAACATGTTTGACAAAGGGCATTTAAGAAAACCCTCTCCTTGCCCCAACAACTCACTCTTCAATCTCTATTCTCTCTCATCCCTCATGGCTCTCTATCTCTCTATCTCACACCTCTTCTTTCTCAAAGCCCCCAAAATTTCTATCTTATTTGTTATGAGTAGTAGGTCAAGTTCATGATTCGTAGCACTAATCTTAGTGTGGGTTTCCACTTTTTCATGCAATTTATCACCTCCATTGTTGTTCATCAAATAAGCACTCATATTCTTCACCTTCTAATGTAGACTTTCATGTGTGCATGTGTAGATCTTTGTTTAAAATGGTTTCTTTCTTCATTTAAAGATTCATAATGCATTAATTTGGTGTTTGGTGTTGCATTGGGTGGTAAAAACCAACATTGTTTAGCTTTTAAGGTTTTGGCCATGGAAGCTCATGATTTTAGTGGATTTTTGTGATAGTTCGTGGTGAAACCATGTTGTGTATGCGAATGTGTGGGTGAATCAAAAATTAGGCAGTGTGAAATTACATAAAATTATGTGTGTGCGTACATTGGGCTAAAATTCAGAAATGGGGGCTTCTCACGGTCGGTCCCACGGACCGTGTGCTTTCACACGGACTATGTAATGGCCCATGTCACACCTTCAATCAACTACACTGCCAAGTTCCCTCCCACGGGCCCTGTCATGGATCATGTCACGTTACACAGCCCGTGTGGGTTCCCTTTGAGCCCTTGCCACTTATGTGATGTCTCCTAGTTTGTGTTTGAATTGAATTCCTACTTGTTTCTTAAGTACAATTCCCCTATGATAGACTGGATGACACTACTCTTAAGGTTTATCTTCAGTTTTACGGCAAAGGGAAAGCCTGAGTACCCATTAGTACGTCAACCTGCTTGAAATATTTCTAATGGTTTGTATTCATTTGTGATACTTGTAGGTGCTATGGGTCCACGTCAAAGGTTAACTAGACTTAGGGACGAGCCTGGGTCACGTCTCCATGATTTGTTGACTGTATCATATAGCCATCAAGCTGGGATGACTCAGGCTATGACTCCTAAGGTGGGTCTGAGGTCCATTTTACTGTAATGTCTTCCCTCACTCCCTTTGCACTACAAGGGCTCGTGCAGCGGGCCGAACCATCGCCCCCCTCCCCCCATTTGCGGAGGGGGTTGCTTATATGGGAGTTGACGAGGAGGAGGATGCCCTGGAGTATGAGGAGGATGTCCCAGAACAAGAGGAGAAGGTGCAAACCCTAGAGTTTGATGGGCATGACACTGAGGATCAGGCCAATGAGATCGATCTCCGCAATAGTGATGATAAAGCTATACATTTTGTATTCTCCCGGATGGCAAACCCTAAAATTGCCAGGTAGCTTATTATATTTTTGCGGGGCCATTAGATAGTCCCAGTAGCCAATGTGATTTCACTCAGAGGCTGACCAAGGGCTCTAGAGGGTTTCCAACGACAGGCATTCATTCCGGAGGTTCAAGTCCTCACATATCAACTCGATTGGATCCCAGAGATTAGAGATATGTTTGAATCATATCCATTTGGTTGGATGGCATAACCATCTAGTTACTATGGGTGTGCCATCAATGTGGAGTTTCACTCTAACTATGTTGCAAGTCTACTGAACTCCATATAGGGTAACCAGTCTAAATGGTTGAAGAAGCAGCTCACCTGCAGGTTGCCCCCTAGGCACATGTTATGGTGTGTGGTGTAAGTGTGGACATTTAAGAGACCACCATCAGCAGGTTCCTACTTGGTCCAAATTATCGAGCTCTTCTAGATGTACTATTCATGGCCAAAAACTTGAGGATCATGGATAAGGGGAGCATGTCCGATGCGACGTCTCGAGCTGACTTTTGAAATGGATTGTAGAGTGGATCACCATTCAGGGGCTGATGTGCCTTGGGTTATATACCCTAAGGTCCCTATTTCTAAGGCTTCCGTAAATTTTGTTGCAAAGTTTTAGTGGTTAGTGGTGCAGACTAGATTGTGGCCCACAGGCAATGACAACACGCTCAAACCTTCACATGCCTCTATAGTAGCATGTTTGATGGCCAAGTTAGAAATAAATGTGGGATGGATTATAGCTACTGAGATGTAGGACCGGGCTTTATCTGATAGAGGGGACATGCCCTTTCCATGCTTGATTCGTGCACTTTGCAAAAGAGTCGGTGTCCCCTAATACACATTATTTGGATAAAAAGATGGCTCTAAAGAGTGTGGTCAATATTGCACTAATTAAGAATGAAAAAAATCCTTTGATGTGGGTTAGAACATGCATCCGAGGGGTCCTATAAATTTTCCCTAAGCGGCCCCATAACAACCCTTGTCATTTCTGGTTACATCACCACCCCACAGTTAGGCGAGGCTTCTAAGCAGCCTGAGGGCGGTGGTGCAGAACCTCCGGTCCAACAAGGAGTATGCATATGTTCCTTATGAGTTCCTGGCTAGGGTGGTGTGGACCAGTGGTAGAGACATGCCATTGTTGATCAGATTATCGAAAGGATGCCAGATGTGTTCCATTCTCATGTACAACAAGCTGTGGAATAACTATAAACTGAGCTTTTGGGCCAAATCAACATCCTGCAAAATCATGTCAACACCTTGGAGGGATACTTCCATGATATGTTCGGGAGTATGTTCGGGGAAAAGATAAAGAAGATTATGCAAACGGTGATTGACATGAAGGCCCAAATTGCACAACTTATGAGACAATACACTCGCACCACACCAGCCATGCCTCTGGAATCTTAGATGAACACATTTAATGCTCCCGTGGAACCTCTTCTAGATAAGACATGGGGCACTCCACCTGCCCCATATGTTACACCTGTGCCACCCACAAAGGAGCCCAAGAGGAAGGACAAGGGTTAGAGATATAACTACCAAAGTAGTCCTCCACCTGATTTGCAGAAAGAGAAAGAGTGGAAGATGCATAAGGCCATGATATCCCATTGTCGAGTAGCCATCAAACAAGGGGAAAATGAGTGGTTGTCAATAGAGGCAGCAAAGGTAGGAGCCTTCGGGAGCACCTTTGCATTGGGTGCAACCTATGATGACAGAGATCCCACCGGAAGGTCTGATCCTGATAGTACGACTGACACCTAGGGCATCGCAGGTATGTTTAACTCCTTTTTTGAACTTTCTTTCTAGTTGTGGTGTAGTGAGGGTACTACATCATCTTTTTAGAGGGGGTGGGGCATCCAACCACTTAAGAGTTTTTCTTGCCATATTTCTATTATCTCAAATGTATTATCTAGTAGAACTGGCATGTTTAGGTTATGATGTTATGTAGATACAAGTGTTTATAGAAGTCTAGGGTAACCCATGTGTTGATATGCAAACAATGCCCCAAGTTGACAATGTTACAAAAAGTTTATATGTGCATGCATCTCTTCTTGACTAACTTGTATGATTTTTTGTAAGCATGGTATGCATTGTATGGTTGGTATCTTGATGAATGAAGCATGACTTTATTGGTTGGTGTTAACTGTAGAAGTTGTGTTATATGTGTGTGAGCTTATTTGCATAATTTAGTTGACACACTTGTAAGATAGTATTTTCCTAGTTAGTCCCACCGAAACAATTGAAGAGCTGGATTAGGATGTGATCTTAGGACGTTTTTGTTGACTAGTCACTTAGCCTAAATTTGACCAACCAAATGAAATTGTCCCTTTTGAACCAAAAGTTGAGCCTGAACAGACCTTTTCTTTGTAATCACCTAATTCACTTTCCCTATCTATCTGGTGATCTTAATTTTAGCCCTGGTCTCTCCAAGGACATCATGAACCTCCGCCTAGGTCAAAAGCTAAGTTGAGGGTGACTTATACTAGCCCTGGTCTTTTAGAAAGATATTGTGAACCTTAACCCAAGCCAAAAGATTAAGTTGAGGGTGGCTATTGTAGGGAACAACAACAACAACATACCCAGGGTAGAATGTACATAGATCTTACCACTACCTCATAGAGGTGGAGAGGCTGTTTCCTAGGAACAGGATGGCTATTGTAGGGAAAAATAGAAAAATTAGTGTGGAAAAGAATCAAGTGATAAGAGGAGAAAGGAAAGTGGGGTGTGACCGTGAGGAAAACAAATGAGTGAAAAAGAAAAAAGAATGAAAATAAGTGAATGACCATGGAAATCACTCCTTGCGCTAAAGAAAGTTATAAAAATAGGGGCAATAAGTGTTGTAGACCAAAATGCAAATGGCTGAGTCGAAGTAAGTGTCTTGGAGAGCCTATTAGACAGTTTAATCCCAAATATGC
Source organism: Solanum ossicruentum (assembly GCA_025774065.1). Classification (NCBI taxonomy): domain Eukaryota; kingdom Viridiplantae; phylum Streptophyta; class Magnoliopsida; order Solanales; family Solanaceae; genus Solanum; species Solanum ossicruentum. The sequence goes on from JAOTQR010000100.1 coordinate 9,152,675, forward strand.
CTCACCCGAGCCTGCGCCTATGCTACAAGCCGCAAAAGTCTGAATGTGATCCTAAAAAGGTCATCCGAGAGATAAGGTGGTGAAAATAAGGGCATGCATATAGTCAATACTTGTGTATCCACTGAAAATCACTTGTGAGAGTGAGTGTCCACATTCCAGTCTCTGTTTTATCTTCTTATATCGTGACTGAGACTTCTTTGTAGTGAAGGCACTATCTTTGCACTAATAGGTTGCTAATTCGACATGATTGTCTTTATTTTTGAACTTATGCGGGCTGATCATGCATGTATGAATTTTACCTTAATCTTTATGGGTCCGTTTGGGGTGTGAGCACATTCTTAAGCATGTTATCGGGGCATATGTGTTAAAGTTGTGGGGTTATCCATACGTCTGAGTAAGTAGTTGTATTTATGCTTTGTTTGTTTGAGTCGTTATTGTTTGAGTACAAGCAATCATTCTAAGTTGAGGGTGTTGATGAGTCATAGAAGTACGATTCTTGTAACGCTTTTAATGAAGGACTTTTGTGCGTTCTCAAGCAAATTTGTTGTTTTGATGTGTGTTTTGGTGATTTCTCAGGAAAATGGCAAAGCATGGAGCAATGGTTGAGCTATAGAGTAATAAAGGCAAAGAAGAACACAAAGTGTTAGTATACTAAGCCCTCAATGGCTCATGTGTCATCACACTGACCATGGGAGGGTACGTGGAGGTGGCCCAAGTGAATGAGGAAGAAATGGAACCAAGTGAAGGACCATAGGGGCCTTAACAATTTGTTCGACACTTCACGATTTGTGAGGCCTACCGTGGCCTTACCCTTGGCGTGATAAACTTGGCATGACACGGCGTGGCAAGGAGATGGGGGAAAATTTCCTAAGGAACGTCCCACGATACCCTTCACGGGCCATGGGAACTAACATGGTCCATGTCTTGCACCATCTAAGCCGTGAAAATAGGTCAACACCATTGAAAATTATTAGAATTGTGCAAGTGACAAGAGATGGGGCCCATCATGGGCTGTGTGACCAACTACGGATCATAATGTGGATTGTGAGACTAAAGAGCCAAGTGGACAACATGGAAACA
>JAOTQR010000100.1:9159667-9232140 GCA_025774065.1 Solanum ossicruentum
CAGTAAAACAGAGGAAACTCTGCCGAAATTTTGGTAGATTCCTTAGCTATTATAGTTGGAAATCCGGTTTAGTATTTTTCTGGGAGCCCAATCGGCACTAATCACGGTCCCTGGGTTAGGTCGTGACAGGGGGTGTGCTATTGATATGGATTTTTTATTTATCTATTGGGTCTTTCATATTTTGACTTTTCTATAGTTGATTTTAGTGAATTTATGTACATTCATATGTTTAATCTATAATTTCAAGGTTGCAAACTTGGGTTTACTTTAGATCTCTGATTGTTGCTTTAGCTGGAATGATTAGAGTATGGAATCAATATAATGGCTGGAAACCTTGTAGGGTTTTAGTTGAATTTCACAGCCATGTATTAAATTGCCAAGGTATTAGGAGTTCTGCTGAGACTTCTTAGGCCAAGCATGTCCTCGATGATTGTCCGCGTATATTTTCTTAGCTGAATAATATAAAACACCTTTGTAACATAGATGATATGGGTTACAAGCAATATAGCCTATTCACTCAATATCAACTCATGTACTCAAATATCTTGACCCAGATGGTAGATCAACTCCCATATTTGCACATCCCCAACATCTTCCCTTGACTGCTGTTTAAATCGATAATTAGAACTTGTTTAGATAATCATTTTTTTGATTATTGCAACCCCCCAGATCCTACAATTACTTAGCTCAATGAGTCACTTTTTGAACAATGATTCACTATTGGATGAACCCCAACCTCTAAAGTTGGGTTCTTCTACTGATGACGACCGCCCCTTCTTCCTTTGAGTAGCCAGGTTGAGCGACATAAAAAATAGCATTGTTTCCAGGGAATCAGCTTGTTCATATTGAAAGTGTTTGTTGAGCTTTGTTGTTGTAGTTAGAATTGTTTTTACTATTTTCTTATTGATTTTACTATTAAAGAATAGGTACTAAAATAGATAATGAGTGGTGTGCAAAAGGTGAAATCATAGGAGAAATAAATGACCTCCTGAACATCAAATGATACCAAGTGAGCAATGCCATGGTAAACTTGTTGCCCTTGATAGTTGCAAATGTCAAGTTCAAACTCAATGATATAATGTTGTAGTTACCTCAGTTAGGGGATTATTCAGAAGAGAAGCATGTGAAGACCCCCATGATCACCTTTGGAGCTTCATTGATGTGTGTTCACCATTCATGAATTAGGGTATTGTAAGGACCATACTCGGACTTTGTACGACTTTAATAGAGCTTGAAAATTTGGTTTGGGAAAAGTTTGGACAAAGGTGACGCTTCAGGGAAGCCTTGACGGTCTGTGTAAGGTTATATGAACTGTGTGGAGGATCCTTAAAGTCCCTTGGCCTTATGTGGGAAGTGTTGTCCTTGATGTGGAAGTTTAAGACTAAGGCATACAACACATGGACCCCATACGATCCATGTGAGGCTTCACGGTCCGTGTGGTGGATCGTATTATAGCCTTGATCTTCAAAAGTCCACATTTTTGAGCCAAGGCATTTCACATGGACCCCCTCACGGATCATATGGTCCTTCACGGTCTTTGAGGCCCTTTCGTATAGGTGCTGAAGTAAAAATTTTGTAAGTATAGAATCACCGTCTTAGAATTTTGTCGTAAATTTTTAAGTGGAGTGGTACAGAGAAGGCATATGGTCGTTATGCCTTAGTATGGACCGAGAAGTCTTCCGTATGGGTGCGTACATTAATTTTTTCTAAGTATGGGATTACTGCATCGGACTTTCGTCAGTGAAATTTTTTTTTAAGTGTTGGATCACGGAGCAAGTATACGGACCTTATACCCTTCCCTACATACCCTGGCAATATATTTCTACTTGTTCCATTAATGATATTTCATAATTATGGTTCTTCCTAAGGGTCTTTTGTGATTTTATATGCTACTTAAAGACATTCAAATATCCTATACTTTATTTCTCTCATTCAAATTCATTCCTAAACTTAGAAATATATTGAACTTTCCTAAAAACTATCTCAAAAACTCTTGTGAAGACTAAGTTTGGGAATCAAGGGAAAACTCTTTTTTCTATCAAATTTCTTCTTTAATTTTCCCCATTATCTAAGGTATGTGGATTCATTCTTGGTCCCTTTAAACCAAGAAGACCAAAACTCTTTTCACTTGTATTTCATGCAATTTAATTTACTTTAAATGTGAGTTTTGAAGATTATTATTAATTAAATTCAATTGAAGCATGATTTATGCTTTACTATTGATTTTAAGTTGATTTAAGCCCTAATATGTTGAATTGCATGATTATTATGAATATATGAATATGCATTATCCCTTTAAAGTTTGATATAAGCATGGGTAATCAATATTATGATTTGAATGTAGATTTTACGTATAGGTTTACTTGAATTTCATTTTATATTGTTGATTTTAGATTGAATCTATATTACCATTTGCCATGCACATATCATTCATAGCATATGCATTCACGAGCATTTATTTTTATGAAAATTATGAAATGGGTTAAGCCCAACTATGTTGTTGTATATGATTTTGATAAGATTGTGGTTATGAAAAGAATGTAATCACATAAATATTATGATATGACTCTTTGAGCATTACTGGTGTTTACACCATTCCGATATTGTATGAGCTTTTCCTATGCATGAAAAGTATGACATGAATTATGATTTGGCTTTTGAGTAAATATGAGTGACTATGAAATATGTTTGGCTTGTGAGCCCAAGTATGCATTGAAATGATTTGAAATGACTTATGCATCTTTTGAAAGCATGTACGTATAAGTATTTTTGTGGAATGTTTGACTTAGCACCGAATAGATTGGGGGCATAAGGGCTATCCCTAAGGGTGCTCTACCTTTCCTTGAACTATGTGCCAGCATAGGTATATGGTAGCCATTACCAAAAAGATGGGGTCATAAGGAATGATTATACATATTGATGTGATATGATATAATTTGATATGAAATTGTAGTGCCCTTATTATTAAATAATGTACTTACTTTCAAAAAGGTACTCTCTTGAGATGAAATCAACCCCTACTTCACATCTTTTTGACTTGAATTGATGTTGTTAGAGAAATTGATTTTCTTGGATCATCGAAAAGATTGAGGGAAGGGTTGTCTCAGTGCTATTTATTTACTTTTATTCAATTTTACATGTTACACAAGCATTAATAATAAATATTAATGTGTGAGAGAACAAATAAGGAATAAAAAAAGAAATTTGTGCAGCCACCTTTTGGGCAGCCTTTTTTTAAATTTACTTTTAATAGAATATATATTTTCCCCAAGGTAAGTCAGTTTCAAGACCTTATAACATCTTATAAACTCCCTCATAACTGTATGTTTGACCACATGCATGAAAATAATCTGTTCCTTTGAGAAAAAATCAAGAAACCCTTACCTTTTAATAAGTAGCTAAAATCTGTCTTGAAATTGTATAATGTTTGGTAATTGTGAAATATCTCATGCTATATAGCTGCATTTGGTGTGTAAATATTTTTCAGAAATCTAATTGAGATATCTACAACTTTTAAGGTTATGATAAATTCTGAATTTTCTTGTATGGCACTGAAGGAGGGGACGAAACACAGTGAAAGTTCTGGCCAGTTTTTCTATCTAAGAAGCCTTCTATGTACTGCTATTAGTATTTTAATCATATCATGATGTGTGAGCTGTATTCTGTGATGGTTCTTAGTTCTTGGCAACCCCAAGACATGTTGCTATAACTCTTATGTTTATGTTGGAACCTAAATTTGTAGTTATGGATTCAAAACAGTGGACGATTTAGGACAAGTTCTGTCCAGGTTTTTGGCATATGAATCCCTGGGGTTGTGCTGTTAGTGTTTTGATTATAGATTCTTGTGCAAAGGGTATTTTGAAGTGATAAGATTTTTTGCAACCTATATTTATATACCTACAATTTTCATGTGGACTGAAAAGCCTAGTTTTTTCATTTACCAATTCAAAATCTAGTTGCATTGCAAGGTAGTCAAGTTGACCAGAAGGGTGTGATTTACACAAATGGGGCTCCCTTTTGGTATCCATCTTGTTAGTTTTTACCTGTTGAAAGTGCTAAATATTAAATGAAAATTTAGATGTTCATTAAGGTGCTCACACTCTTGTTCAATCTTAAGGAAATTGATTGAAGAAACTGATGTCGTATTGATCACAACTTGAACTCGATTGGGTCGGTTGCATGCCAAAAGAGTTCAGGTTTGTGTAAAAACTTGTTTTTGTGCTTTGCTACCTACTAGTACAATTTAATCTTATCTTGGTATCTCAGCCACATTCTTCTCATTTTATCTAGTTGTGATGATATATTTTGAGACTTGCAAGGAACTCGCTTAATTCGCTCATTTGTACGAATTGCCTAATCACTTGATAGCCTTGTGGACTTTGTCCTTCTTGTTATTTTGATATTGCGATTATCGGTATGCCTATTGTACAGATCAATTTCCATCTTGAATATACATTTTTTGTTCATCCTAAGTACGAAAGCAGTCCATTTTAAGCATGAACTAGAAAGCCACTGTTAATATAGTACTTGGTTCTCTTGATTATTGAGTTTTACCCCTTCTTGATACAGGGCATCGACCCTTCCTGATTCTTGATTATGTTATGTGTTAAGGCATGACATATACATTCGATGAGCTTATTATTTGACTGTCTTATAAAGATGCTTCCAGGAACTCTTGACACTTAGACCTTTAAATATCATACTTGATACCATTGATCTATTTGTTCACCTGGTTGACTTATTATATTTCATTTGTGTTTCCTTGACTTAAGGAAGGTAAATTGAGGAACCTAAAGGTTTCAACTTTTAGCTTTTATACCACTAAGCTTCATGCTCAACATTAGTTATTTCTATCGTAGGGAATGCCTGAGGTGATGCTTGAGGATGACCATTGAAGATAAATTTTTGGAGCTATGAAAAAGATCACATTTGCATCTAGACATATATAATGTAGTAGTTTTGGACATGTACATGATTCTCCTATTGCATATGTATGTATAAATTTGAAAGGCTAGTGTAAATTATGAAACCATGGTTTGTGACTTAAAGTTTGGCCTACTTTGTTAAATTGGAGTTGGTGAGCTTGTTTTTATATTAAATAACCCGTTATTTTGAGGTGATTTTATGAAACAAAAACTATTAAGTTTATGTTTTTGTGTTTTAACATCAAAAATAATTTTCAACGCGTTCTATGGTAGTATGAGAAATATATAAAAATCTCATGAGATATTGGTTTAAAATGTTTTGGAAAGTTGCTCACACTATATACTGGAACCCGAAAACAACTATACTACATCTTGGATAAAATCCTATACCCATAATTATTTTGGATTTATTATTAAATCATGATTAATATGCTGCCTATTAAACTTTTAATATTTTAGCAAGTATTAGGTTAGCCTAGATCCTACAAAAGTGGCATCCTCCCACGAGGGTTGCCACAAGTATTGATATTAGAGACTAGGCTTGTGATTCTAGGAGTGGACTTTTGATATGAATTACTTGTATGCTTTTCTATTTTGTAAAACGTCCAACCTATGTTATTTTCTTATTACATGATTAATACTATTGTAGTGGTTCTAGAATGCATATGCATGATGTATATGTCCCTAATGCAATGTGATATTTCCTTTTGAAGGAATGAAATTATGGCCTTTCCTCTAATAGACCTATGGAGGCAACACAGGAAAGATTAGATAACTCGTGTTCCCAACCTCGTGAACTAGAAAGGGTTGGCGAACATCTCTCGGATCCGCTCATCTCCCACACTAATGGGTCTGAAGTGGTAAACCAACAGGGCATAAAACCTATCCCACATCCTCATATGAGCTATAGTACTCAAGTTACGAATCCTACTTTCCAATAATTTGTTGAATTCTTCCACCACATGGCTGAAGTGATGCACAATCCTAATGGGGTATTTGAGACAATGAAAAAAATGGGTGGAGTAGAATTTGAAGGTATTATTGATCCCATTGATGCTGAACAATGGCTGGAATGCATGGAGAGGGTGTTTGAGCAATTGGAGTATTCAGATGTTGCAAAATTTAAGAATGCTATCTCACTATTACAAAAGGATGCTTATGATTGGTGGCTAAGTGTTCCAAATGCTAAGGTAAAACCTCCAGTACTTACTTGGTAGGATTTTGTTTTGGAGTTTCGTATGAAGTACATTCCACCTGCCTACTGTGATGAGAAGAAAAAGGAGATTTTAAGTCTGAGGCAGCGAGACATATTTATTGTTCAATATCAACAAAAGTTCCTAAGACTTTCTCGTTATGTTGGAGATATTATTAAATAGGAGAAAGATAAGTGTAGGAGATTTGAAGATGGTCTGAATGATTCCATTAGAAAGAATGTGGCAATCTTGCAACATGAGAAATAATGTAATTAGTTTTTCTTGGGGAAGACTTGATAAGGAAAAAGCTAGTAGACATGAAAATAAACTCCAGAAACCTAGATCAGATTTTAGAGGTCCATAAAAAAGGGGAAGGTTATATGATTCTAAGGCTAGTGGAATTAACAAGTTATGTCAGCCCAAGTAAAACAAATCAGATTTTTCTACAGGTAGACCTCCAAATAATAGCCAAGGTAGGACTCATTTTCCTATGTATGACCAATGTGGGAAGAATTATTATGGTCTTTCCAAGAGAGCTTCTGGTGTGTGTTTTAACTACGACAACTTTGATCATAAACTAATAGATTGTCCTAAATAGGTTCTTTCCTTGTGCACTGAAGGGTCAGTGCAAAAGCCTTTTACTACTCCCACTTTAACCAATAGGAGTGTAAGACCAAAAAATAACCAAGTGGCAGGAGCAAGTGGAGCAAATCAACCTAGTGGGACAAGGGCTACTTCAAGAGTTTATGCTATGTAACAGAGGGATGATCAAGATGGCCAAGACATGTTTGTTGGTAAATTTCACTTATTTGGTTATGTGTGTTTACATTGTTTAATCCTGGTTCTATACATTCTTATATTTATTCATCACTTGTTCTTCCTAAAAATGTGAAATCCGTGAGGCTTTACTATAATGTGCTAGTTGAAAGTCCCTTGGGCTATAGAGTTGTTTGTAGTCCAATTTACTGAGCTTGTCCCTTCATGATCGAAGACCTAGTTTTCTCGGTTGATTTAGTTAAAATGCCTTTCCAAGATTCTGATATTATTATTGGGATGGATTGGCTTTATCAATATCATGCAGTAGTGGATTGTAGATCAAAACATGTGACTCTTAAGGACCCTATAATTTCTCATATCATTGTACAAGGTGAAAGATCATTGATGTCTAATAGTATTTTTGTGGCCTTGGCAAGAAAGATGATTCGACAAGGTTGTGATGCGTTTCTTGCTCACATAGTTGATACATACTTGGAGATCCCTAGTCTTAAAGATATACCTACTATGTTCAATTTTCTAGAAGTCTCCAAAAAAGCTTCCTGGGTTACCCCCTGGAAGGGAAGTTGAATTTCCTATCAAGCTTGCTCCAGTAGAACTAAAAGAGTTGAAAAGTCAGTTGCAAGAACTTCTTGAGAAGGGTTTTATCCATCCCAGTTTTTCTCGTTTGGGAGCCCCTAGTTTATGTGTAAAGAAGAAGGATAGAGCTCTTTGATTGTGTGTTGATTACAAGAAACTCAACAAAATAACTATCAAGAATAGATATCCACTGCCAGGGATTGATGATTTATTTGATCAGTTGAGGGGTGCTAATTTATTCTCAAAGATCAATTTGTGGTCTGGGTATCACCAACTGCGTGTTAGAGAAAAAGATATTCCTAAAACTACTTTTAGAACTCAGTATGGTCATTATGAATTTTTAGTGTTGCCATTCGGATTGATAATGCTCCTGCGATATTCACAGATATAATGAATCGAATATTCAAGCCCTATCCAAACCAATTTGTGGTAGTTTTTATAGATGATATTTTAGTGTATTCCAAGGGTAGTGAAGATCATGATAAGCACCTACGAATTATTTTACAAATTTGAAAGAGAAAGAACTTTATCCAAAATTTTCAAATTGTGAATTTTGGCTAAATGAAGTGACCTTTTTGGGCACATCGTGTCAGCCAAAAGTGTAAAGGCGGATCCTGGTAAAATCTAAGCAATTTTTGAATAGAAACCTCCCAAAAGTCCAACCAAAGAAAGAAGCTTTCTAGGCTTGGCAGGATATTATAGGAGGTTCATGAAAGGCTTATCCATCATAGCCTCCCCTTTTACCAAACTCTTGAAGTAAAAGGAAAAGTTTATTTGGAGTGAGAAATGCCGAGAGAGCTTTGAAACTCTTAAATCCTTGTCGATGCGAGCTTTTGTACTTACTCTACTAATGGAGGGGAAGGAGTGTGTGATATATAGTGATGCATCTTAACATGGTCTATGGTGTGTTCTGATGCAAGAACTGAAAGTTATTTCTTATGCCTCTCAAAAATTAAAACCTAATGAATTGAATTATCCTACTCATAATGTGGAACTCGTTGATATAGTATCTGCCTTAAAGATATGGAGACATCATCTGTATGGAGAAAAATATTACATATTTGCTAATCATAAAAGCTTAAAATACTTGGGTACATAAAAGGAGTTGAACTGAAGACAACATAGATGGCTTAAGGTTATTAAGGATTATGATATCACAATTGATTATCATCTAGGAAAAGTTAATGTGGTTGCAGATGCCTTAAGTCGCAAGTCTTTTGCAAGACTATCCTTCAGTCCATTGTCTTTGCTTCTTATGTTAAGAGCAATGAATGTTTGTATTGCACTTCATTCATCTGGCCCAATATTTCCCAACTGCAAGTTAAATCTGTATTGCTTGAGCAAGTTAGAGAAGCACAAAAGTTAGATGACAAACTCATGAAGCTGACCAAAAAAGTTCAAGATGGAGAAAAACATGATTTTTTATTAACAGAGGATGGTGTCTTATCTTATCAAAATAGGTTGTGTGTCCCTACTTATGAAAGATTGAAAAGAGAAATCTTGAATGAACACACACTTCATCATATGCCATGCACCCTGAAGGTATGAAAATGTACCGGACCCTTAAAGAACACTATTGGTGGAATGGTATGAAGAAAGACATTGTAGAGTACATTTAAAATTTTTTGGTTTTTCAACAAGTAAAAGTAGAACATCAAGTTCCAGTTGGTCTACTACAACCCTTGCCAATACTAGAATTGAAACGGGAGAGAATTACAATGGACTTTGTTTCTAGACTTCATCGCACTCAAAAGAACCATGATGCAATATGGGTGATGGTGAATAGACTAATGAAGAGTGCTCATTTCTTAATAATCAGGATGGATTATTCACCTAAGATTTTAGCAGAACTCTACATTAATGATATTGTAAGGCTGTACAGAATCCCTATCTCTATTGTCTCTGACAGAGACCCAAAGTTTACATCTGCATTTTTGTCTAGCCTACAAGAGGCCTTGGGTACCAAGTTAAGTTTTAGCACCTCATTTCATCCTCAGACAGATGGTCAATCAGAAAGAGTGATACAAATTTTGGAGAGCATGCATCATGGAGTTTGAGGATAGTTGGGACAAACATTTGGCTTTAGTAGAATTTGCTTACAGCTACCAATCAAGTATTGGAATGCCTCCTTATGAAGCCTTATATGGAAGAAAATTTTGGACTTATCTTTGTTGGAGTGAAGTTGGTGAAAGAGTGAAGTTGGTGAAAGAAAACTTACTGGTCCTGAAATTGTGCAACAAATAAAAGACAAGGTAAAGGTGATCAAGGATCTTCTGAAGATTGCTTTGGATAAGCAAAAATCATATGCTAATATGAAAAGGCATGATATCAATTATCAAGCTAGTGATAAGGTATTCTTAAAGGTATCTCCATGGAAGAAGATTATGAGATTTGGTCAAAAGGGAAAACTTAGTTCCCGATTTATCGGACCCTATGAGGTACTTGAAAGAGTAGGACCAGTTGCATATAAATAAGCATTACCATTTGAGTTGGAAAAGATCCAGAATGTATTCCATGTGTCAATGCTCTGAAGATATCGTTCTGAACCCTCTAATATCCTACCAATTGAATCTATTGAGGTTAATCAAGACTTGACGTTTGACTCAGAACCTATCCATATTCAAGATTGAGGAACAAAGTAACTAAGGAACAAGAAAATTCCCTTAGTAAAGGTACTTTGGAGGAGCCATTTTGCCGAAGAAACCACCTAGGAGAGAGAAGAAGTTTGAAGACCTAATTTTCGCACTTATTCCGGGACTAGCATAAGGTAAATTTCGAGATGAAATTTCTTTGGAGGGGGGGGGGGAGGGGAGTTGTAGTGCCTTTTTTATTAAATTATGTATTCACTTTCAAAAAGGTACCCTCTTGAGATATAATCAACTCTTACTTCACAACTTTTTTTGACTTGAATTTGTGTCGTTAGAGAAACTGATTTTCTTGAATCATCGAAAAGAATGAGGGAAGGGTGGTAGTGCAATTTATTTACATTAATGCAATTTTATATGGTACATAAGTCTTAATAATAAATATTAATGTGTGAGGAAAGAAATAAGGAATTAAAAAGAGAAATTTGGGTAGCCCATTCTTTTAATTTACTTCTAGCATAATATATATTTTGCCCAAGGTAAGTTAGTTCCAAGACCTTATAACACCTTATAAACTCCATCATAGTTGTACATTTGACAATATGCACGAAAATAGATAGTTCCTTTGAGCAAAAATCAAGAAACCCCTACCTTTTGGTAAGTAGCTAAATTTTGTTTTGAAATTGTGTAATATTTAGTAATTGTAAAAAATATTTCATGGTATATAGCTGTGTTTGTTGTTTGTAAATATGTTTTGGAAAGATAATTCACATATCTACAATTTATGTTAATGTTTAATGTCAAAATTTCTTGTATGCACTGAAAAAGGGGATGAAACATAGTGAAAGTTCTAGCCAGTTTTTCTGTCTGAGAAGCCTTCTATGTACTACTATTAGTATTTTAATCATATCTTGATGTGTGAGCAGTATTTTATGATTGTTCTTAATTCTTTACAACTCCAATACATGTAGCTACAACTCTTATGCTTACGTTGGAACCTAATTTTCTAGTTATGGATTAAAATAATGGATGCAATTTAGGACAAGTTCTGTCCGTATTTTTGACATAGGAATCCCTAGGGGTGTACTGTTAGTGTTTCGACATAGATTCATGTACAAAGGGTATTTTGAAGTGATTATGGATTTTTCACAACCTATATTTATATATCTATAGTTTTCATGTAGATTGAAAAGCCTAGTTTTTTCATTTACCAATTCAAAATCTACTTGTGATACAAGATAGTCAAGCTGCCCAGAAGGGTGTGATTTACACAAATGAGGCTCATTTTTGGTATCTATCTTGCTAGTTTTTACCTGTTGAAAGTGCTAAATATTACATGAGCATTTAAATGAGTATTAAGGTGCTCACATTCTTGTACAATCTTAAGGAAATTGATTGAAGAAATTGATGTCATATTGATCCATGACTTGAACTCATTAGGGTCGGGGACGTGCTAAAAGGGTACAGGTTCATGTAAAAACTTGTTCTTGTGCTTTTTCTACCTGTTGGTATATTTGAATGTTATATTAGTATCTTAGTTATGTTCTTGTCATTTAATCTGGTAGCATTTATATATTTTGATACTTGTAAGGAACTCACTTAATTCTCCCATTTTGTTAAAATTGCTTGTTCACTAGACATCCTTATGGACTTTGTCCTTCTTGTGGCTATGAGGTTGTCACATTCGGCATGCCTCTTGTTCAGATAAATTACCATCTTGACTATGGGTTTTTGGTTCTTCCTAACTATGGAAGAGGTCCATTTTTAGCATGGACTAGATAGTCACTCTTAATATGGTTCTTAGTTCTCTTGATTATTGGGTTTTAGCCTTTCTTGATACAGGGCCTCGACCCTTCTTGATACTTGATTATATTTTTGTGTGAAGGCATGACATACATATTGGACGAATTTATTATTTAAATGTCTTATAAAGATGCTTCTAGGAACTCTTGACACTTACACCTTGTTATGACCCAAGCCTAGGGCCTAGACATGACACCGCGAATGGGAAACTCGAAGGGAACTCCAAACAAGCCTCTTAACATATCATCACACATCCTTGGTCGTAGAAGCAAGTAAATGACATTATGGATTAGAAATAAGGACAAAAGGGAATAAGGGAAAACTTCATAGCATAAATATCAAGAACAACAGAGTCAAGGCTCATAGCATAGATACATAATATGTATAACAACACCTCTAACCATAGAACTTAGCGGGGGCCAAGAAAAGCAACCAAACTCATCCTTATAGCATTACATACATACAATAAAGATAGTCTTAGAACAGAGCATGAGATCATAAATATTGTCCCCGAAATGGAGGACTCACCAACAAACTTGGGAGAAATCGTACTAGCCACGTGGAGGAGGATGCTCAAGTAGGGCATCGGTTCCTACATGGTGACATCATGTAGGAATAGATTATACATTAGTACATTTGAATGTACTAAGTATGTAGGATTCAATGCAATAAGAGATAAGTAACACAATCGAAATGCATAAGCACAGGTAATAAGTAGCATATAACAATATGGCATGCATGGAAGATATTTGTAGTAAACCATGCTTATATAGAACATAATACATGTGTAAGGAGTTACCATTTTAGTTAATATCCAAGGCCTACCACTCTCTTGGAGAGGCGTATGAGGTACAAACCCCTCAATTAGTTGACGAGGTACAAACCCCTTAACATGGTTAATGTGGTACAAACCCCTCAACATGGTTGATGAGCTACAAATCTCCCCCCCCTCCAACTTGGTTACCAAGGTACAAATCCCTCGACATAGTTTCATAGGCCTACCACCTCCCGACCGATGTGATCGAGGCACAAACCCTTTAATATGGTTACTCGAGCCTATAACCTCCTGAGTGAGGCTTGGTTAATTCCCAACACTATAGAGATAGTATCATATACATACATTCCTTTCATCATCATAAATCCATTCAACTCATATGACATGCATTAGATCTTCAATTCCTCAAGAAATCATAATCCGGCCATTTTTACAAACACTTGGTGAGTCTATCGTGCTAGTGTAAAACCATGAATTTAAAGAGTAGAATCATGCTAGAAATGAAACGACCCCAAATTTGCCTGAAAATATGCCTCGGAAGTGCCCAAAATCTTGTTTTCCATATATCTAAAAATCCATTTGAAATTTCAAAAATCCAACTTCATATTCTTGTACAAGGGGTCCAAATTAAGGTGCCAAAGGTCTAACTTTGATTTTAAAGCAAAGGAATTAAATTATGAAATTTCACTTGGTGCGATTCCCAAAGAGTATCTCGACCTCTTCGCGATGCGGAGAGGTGTTATTTTTGCATTGTCTTTTCGTAGTTAACCCAGATTTTTCTAAGTGTTGGACCTAAGTTTTTCCAAACGTATTTTCACCTATACTTAGCCTTATTTCACCCTCATATCACCCAAAAATATTCCTCAATATTTCCCAGACACTTAGACTCATTTCTAAACCTAATTCAAGTCCCAACCTCAAGGCCAATCTCAAGGATTTCTTCAAGGATCTCACCCAAGCTTCAAATCTCCAATAAGGTCTTCTTCAAGAAATTCACAAAAGCTAAGGTATGTGGTGTTGAGCCATGGGTCCTTCAACCCATGGCATCTACACCCTCTTTTTGCTAATAATTAATGATTTAAAGTTGCTTTTTAATATGGGTCTTGAATATTGAGAAATTTATTTAGTTTTAGTTTATGAAAGTATGGTGGTTTTAGCATGTTTTGAGCTTCAAATCTTGGACCTAATGTTAGATTTGATGAGGGATTTTGATATGAATGTACTGGGGGCGATGCAAGGTGTTGATTAAAGGCTTTACCACTGATTTCCCTACATGATTTTATCTCTAAATTGCATGCTCTTTTAGCCCCATTATAAGCCCCAAGGTGCTTGATTAAATGTCCAGTTATGGTTTCTTGAGGAATTGAAGGTCCAAAGCATGAGATATGATATGAATGATGTTATGATGATGAAATAAGATTATGTATATGGTTATTCCTAGATGAGTTATTTCATTAGAGCCTATGGTGATTCCTATATGAAGTATTTCATAGACCATGCCTGATCCCGGGGTAATAGAACCAGGGTGACCATATAAGGGGCTTATACTTTGTCACCATGGATGTTGTGGGTATGACCATCATCAACCATGCGAGGGGTTATACCTTGTTACCACGGATGGTGTGGTGTAACCACCATCAACCACCAAGGGGTTTATACCTTGCATAGCTTGCTTGGTCTCATTCTTCATATATGATATTCTATATGAGAATGATATATTTAAGCATGATTTAATTATGCATTGAACACACATGCTATATTGCTATAATATGTTTATTGTCTATCATTTTGCAGTTTGGATTATGATGCCTATCTCTTGCTACATTGCATCCCGCATACTTAGTACATTCAAACGTACTAATGCATACTCTTGCCTACATGATATCACCATATAGAAACCAGTGCCCAAGTTGATCATCCTCCTCCTCCACATGGCTAAGAAGTGCTATTCCAAGCTCGTTGGTGAGTCCTTGTTTATGTATTTTCTCTATAATCTATGCATTGAGACAATATCTTATGTTATCTTGGACTATGAGGGTGATCACAGTTACTTTGTCTTGGCCATCACTCTTTTTAAGTTTTAGAGGTGACGTTAGACATGGTGTGTACTATCTATGAGCTTGAATCTTGACTTTTGACTTAGATGCTGATGCAAGTTTCTTTTCCCTTAGTTTCGTTGCCCTTACTCTAATTCGTATATGTCTTTGTGTGCTTCTGAAACCAAGGATGTGTGAAGACATGCTAAGAGGCTAGTTTAGGGGTCCCTTCAGGTTCCCTATTCGTCGTGTCACATCTAGACCCTAAGCTTGGGTCGTGACAAAGTTAGTATCAGAGCACTAGGTTGATAGATCCTCGTAGTCCAACACATCATATCGATTAGAGTCTTATTCATGATTGTGAAGTGCACCATGACTATAGATAGGAGGCTATGAGATGTTTTAGGAAATGTTTTCCTTTTTTATGCATAATGTTGTGCTACAAGATTACGATAAGTATTTCAACCCTAATGATTATTCTTTGCTATGCTATATCATGCTGAATGCAAGAGGAAGATGAGCCCAAACTCTCGAGGAGCAACCTACTAAAGGTGAGCTCCGAGATGCTCTTATTATGTCAATCAAGTCAGACAAGGGGCGCAAGCCCCTCATGCTACTACCCTGGGAGTAAGGGTAAGGGATTTCATCAGGTTGAATCCTCCGATTTTCCATGGGTCAAAGGGGGATGAAGATCCACAAAAGTTTATTGATGAAATCTGCATAATATTGTCTATTATGGTGTGGCACCAAATTACAAGGTGGAGTTGGCAGCGTACCAACTCAAGGGGTGGCCCAAATTTGGTTTGAACAATGGAAAGGTGCGAAAGGTAATGTATGTGTGGTGCTTTGGCAGGAATTTAAGTTGGCCTTCCTTAAATGGTTTTTCCCTCCTGATCATAGGGAAGTAAAGTTGGTTGAGTTTATGAATTTGAAACAAGGTGTTATGAGTGTGAGGGAATATGCTCTCAGATTTAATCAACTCTCAAGGTATGTTCCTCATTTAGTGGTCGATTCTAGGTCAAGGATGAACAGGGTTGTTATGGAGGTCTCTGATTTGGTAAGTGAAGAGTGTCGGTCCACAATGCTTATTACTGACATTGACTTATCTTGGTTGATGACATATTTCGAGCAAATGGAAGAGGAGAAGTTGCAAAAGCGGAGGGGCCATGAGGCCAAGAGGAATCGATTTGAAGGCAAGTTTCCAAGGGTGTTAGATTTCCTCAAGGCCAAAGGCCTTCTCATGTTACTAATAGGGGGTTGGCCAATGACTTCCCTAGTTCTCAAGGTAATGTTGGGATGGCACCTAATGACGCGTGTGCTAGATGTAGAGGGAGTCATAAGGGCCTATGCTTGAAGGGTTCCAATGAATGCTTTGAATGTGGGGAGCTTGGCCATAAGAAAATAGATTGTCCAAGAAATCATGGCCAGGTTCGAGGTGCAAATGTGGTTCCACTGGGTAGAGGTGTTCCTCAAGGTGGTGCACTAAGGCACACTTGCTTTTATGCTCTACATGGGAGGCAAGGGGTTGGTAAGGTCCCTGATAGACTGGTATGTTGAAAATTTTTGATCTTCATGAATATGCTTTGATTAATTCTGGTGCCACCTTTTCCTTTGTTATCCCCTTTGTTACTAAAAAGTTACATGCTGAGTCGGAGTTATTGCATTAGGCATATGAAGTATCTACTCCTATTAGTGCATCCATTGTTTCTAGGAAGGTGTATAGGAATTTTTCAGTTGTATATTACATAAAATCTGACCTAGTTATCTTGTTGAATTGGCTATGGTTGATTTTGATGTTATTCTTGGGATGGATTGGTTGCATGCATACTATGCTTCTATTGATTGTAGAACTCGTAGGGTCAAGTTTCAATTTCCAAATGAACCCATCCTTGACTGGAAAGTCACAATGTGGTAGTAAGGGGTAGGTTCATCTCATGCATTAAAGCCCATAGGTTGATTTGCAAGGGGTGTTTGTATCATCTTGTGAGGGTCAAAGATGTGGAGCCCAAAGTCTCTTCCATTAAGTCATTTCTAGCTATGAATGAGTTTGTTGATGTCTTCCCAAATGACCTTCCCGGTGTCCCTCTCGAAAGGGAGGTACATTTCAATATACATCTCCTTCCCGACACCCAACCTATCTCCATTACCCTTTATTGTATGGCCCTGGCAGAGTTTAAGGAGTTAAGAGAGCAATTGAAGGATTTGTTAGAGAAGGGATTTATTAGACCTAGCCAATCCCCTTGGGTGCACCAATATTGTTTGTAAAGAAGAATGATGGGTCACTTAGAATGTGTATTGACTACCGGCAACTCAATAGGGTTACTATAAAGAATAGATATTGTCTTCCAAGGATTGATGACTTGTTTGACCAATTGCAAGGGGCTAGTTTTTTCTCTGTGATTGATCTTCGGTCCAGGTATCAACAAGTGAGGGTGGCAGAGTGTGATATTCCCAAGACAGTCTTTCGGAGTAGATATGGGCATTATGAATTTGTGGTGATTTCCTTTGGGTTGACTAATGCACCGGCCATCTTCATGGACCTAATGAATAGAATCTTCAAGCCCTACCTTGATTTCTTTATTGTGGTCTTCATTGATGATGTTTCAATTTATCCATATAGTAGAGAAGAGCATATGGATCATTTGAGGGTTGTGTTGCAAAGCTTAAGGGGGGAGAGATTGTATGCTAAATATGATAAGTGTGATTTTTTGTTGAAGGAGGTTGCATTCTTGGCTCATGTGGCGTCAGGGGATGGCATAAAAGTGGATCCTAAGAAAACTAATGTGATTAGGAATTGGCCTATACCATTGACCCCATTGGATATTAGGAGTTTCTTGGGCCTTTCGGGTTACTATAGAACGTTTCGAATGGGTTCTCCTATATTGCTTCTCCTATGGTAGAATTGACTTAAAAGAAACTGAAGTTTGTGTGGACCGATGAATGTGACAAAAGCTTCCAAACATTGAAAGATAGACTTGTGTCTGCTTCTATATTGTCTCTACCGATTGCCTTGAGGGTTTTGCTGTGCATTGTGATGCATCTAGAGTTGGCTTGAGTTGTGTATTAATGCAATTGGTAAGGTCATAGCCTATGCTTCTCGGAAACTCAAAGTGCATTAAAAGAACTACCCTACACATGATCTTGAATTGGTTGCCGTGGTGTTTGCATTAAAGATTTGGCTTCATTACTTGTATAGGGTGCATGTTGATGTCTTCACCGATCGTAAGAGCCTTCAATATATCTTCACTCAAAAAGATCTTAACTTGAGACATGTCTTAAAATCCTTAAGGACTATGACATGAGTGTGAATTACCATCTAGGTAAGGCAAATGTTGTGGCGGATGCTTTGAGTTGGGTGTCCATGGGTAGCCTTGCTCATGTGGATATTGGCAAAAGGGAAATGGATTGGGAGGTGCATAGGTTGGCTAGATTGTGGGTGCGGTTGGAAGATATGGGTGATGGTGTTGTTGTGGTTGATGGTTCTATTTCTTCTTTGGTTGATAAGGTGATAGAAAAACAATATCAAAACTCCTCGTTGCTTGAATTGAAGGCCTTGGTGAAAGGGGGGAAAAATAGATGTTTTCTTCGACGGGGGAGATGGGGACTTTAGATACCAAGGTAGGTTGTGTGTACCATGTGTTGATGGTTTGAGGGAGAAAATTCTTGATGAAGCCCATAATTCCTCTTAATATATTCTCCCAGGCTCCACCAAAATGTATAGAGACTTGAGAGAGGTGTATTTTGTTGGGAGGTATAAAGAGAGATATTGCCAAATTTGTTTCCGGTTGCCATAGTTGTCAATAACTCAAAGCCAAACATCAACGGCCCGGTGGCCTAACCCAAGACATAGATATTTCTACTTGGAAGTGGGAGGTAATTAATATATATTTCATGGTTAGGTGCCCAGGACTAGAAAATGTTTTGATTCCATTTTGGTGGTGGTTGATAAAATGATGAAATCAACTCAGTTTTTACCGGTCATGACTACATATGGGTCTGAGGAGTATGTAAGGTTGTAACTCCATGAGTTAGTGAGGCTGCATGGGGTTCCCTTATCCATTATATCGGATCGTGGTGCACGGTGTACTTCTCAATTTTAGAGATCTTTTCAAAGGGTTCTTGGTACCAAAGTTCACCTAAATACGACCTTCCACCCTCAAATGGATGGCAAAGCCGAAAGGAAAATTCAAACACTTGAAGATATGCTTAGGGCTTCTGTCTTGGATCTTCAGGGTAGTCGGGATGACCATCTTCCATTGATTGAGTTTTCTTATAATAATAGCTATTACTTCAGCATCGGTATGGCTCCTTTTGAGGCTCTTTATGAGAGACATTGCAGATCACCAGTGGGTTGGTTTGAGGTTGGAGAGGCGGATTTGTTGGGACTAGATTTGGTTATGGATTCTCTTGAGAAGGTTAAGATGACTAGGGAAAGATTGAGGACAGCCCAAAGTCATCAAAAATCCTATGTCGATGTCAGAAGAAGAGACCTAGAATTCCAAGTGGGTGATTGGGTTTATTTGAAGGTTTCTCCAATGAAAGGTGTGGTTTGTTTTGGTAAGAAAGGGAAATTGAGTCCTAGGTATAATGGTCCTTATATGGTGATAAATAGGGTTGGTAAGGTGGCTTATGAGTTGAGGTTGCCTAGGGAGATGAATTTAGTCCATCCGGTATTTCATCTCTCTATGTTGAGAAATGTGTTGGGGATGCTAAAGCCATTGTGCCTCTTGATGTTGTGGATTTTTTCAGGACAACTTAACCTATGAGGAGGTTCTATTTCATATCATGGATAGACAAGTAAAGAGATTGAGAAACAAAGAGGTAGCATCCGTTAAGGTCTTTTGGAAGAACCAACAAGTCGAAGGTGCTACTTGGGAGGCCGAAGCGGACATGCAAAAATGGTACCCTTATCTCTTCCACTCCTCTCAATCCTAAGGAACTAATTCTAAGTCTCCTATGTGACTTGAAGCCTTACATTCTATCCCCTATGTCATTCATGTTAAGCTGGCAATTTATGATGATTTCACATTTATAATGGGATTTTGAAAGTGATGTTTAAAATGCAATGTTGCATTCATGTTAGGGAAGGTTTGTTCATTATTATTCTTGTCTTGTACATCTCTTCTACATTCGGGGATGAATGTTTCCATAGGGGGATATTGAAATGACCCCAAAAGTGCCCGAAAACGTGCCTCGTAAGTGTCTGGAATCATGTTTTCCATACATCTAATAATCTGTTTGGAATTTCAAAAATCTGACTTCATATTCTTGTTCCAAGGGTCAAAATTAGGGTGATAAGGGTTTAACCTCGATTTTAAAGCAAAGGAATCGAATTATAAAATTTTGCTTGGTGCAATTTCCTAAGAGCATTTGCGGCCTCTCTGCGACGTGGAGAGGTATTATTTTTGCACTGTCTTTTCCTAGTTCGCCCAGATTTTTCTAAGTGTTGGAACTAAGTTCTTCCAAATGTATTTTCACCTATACTTAGTCTTATTTTACCCTCATATCACCCAAAAACATTCCCCAATATTTCCCCAAACACTTAGACTCATTTCTAACCCTAAATTCAAGTCCCAAACTCAAGGCTAATCTCAAAAATTTCTTCAAAGATCTCACCCAAGCTTAAAATTTCCATTAAGGTCTTCATCTAAAACTTCACAAAAGCTAAGATATATGGTGTTGAGCCATTGGGTCCTTCAACCCATGGTACCTAAATCCTCTTTTTACTAGTAATTCATGACTTAAAGTTGATTTTACATGTTAGTCTTGAATATTGAGAAACTTACTGCACAGTGATTTTTGTTTATGAAAGTATAGTGGTTTTAACATCTTTTGAGCTTCATATTTGGATCTAATGTTGGATTTGATGAGGGGTTTTGATATGAATGTTTAGGGGGTGTTGCAAGGTGTTGATTAAAAGTTTTACCACTAATTTTCTTGCATGATTTCATCTCTAAATTGCATGCTCTTTTACCCCTATTACACACCCTCAAGGTGTTTAATAAAATGTCCGGTTATGGTTTCTTGAGGAATTGAAGGTCTAAAGCATGAGATATGATATGAATGATGTTATGATGATGAAATGAGCTTATGTATATGTTTATTCCTACATGAGTTATTGCATTAGAGCCTATGGTGAATCCTATATAAAGTATTGCATATACCATGCTCGATCCGGGGTAACCATGCGAGGGTTTTATACTTCATCACCATGGATGTTTGGGGTGTGACCATCTTCAACCATGTGAGGGGTTTATACCTTATAACCATGCATGGTGGGGTGCGATCACCATCAACCACAAAGGGGTTTGTACCTTGGATAGCTTGCTTTCTCTCATTCTTCACATATGATATTCTATATGAGTATGATATACTTAATTGTGATTTACTTACGCATTGATCACATATGCCATCTTTTTATAGTATGCTTATTGTCTATTGTTTTGCATTTTGAATTATGATGCCTATCTCTTGCTATATTGCATCCCGCATACTTAGTGCATTCAAATGTACTAAAGCATACTCTTTCCTACATGATATCACCATGATATCAATCAATGGGAGATAATCATCCCAAATACTCCTAAACTCCAATACACAATCCCTAAGCATGTTCTCAAGAGTTTGGATAGTTCTTTCGACTTGGCCATTTGTTTCTTGATGGAAGGCCATACTAAGTTTAACCTTTGTGCCAAGACCCCTTGGAAAGGACCTCCAAAAATATGAAGTAAATGGAGAACCATGAACTGATATGATAGACAAGGGCACCCCATGTAATCTCACCAACTCATGAATGTACAATTTAGCATAATCTTTAGCCTATATATAGTCTTAACCGGTAGAAAGTGAGCCGATTTTGTCATCCTATCAACCACAACCTAAATGGAATCAAAATCGTTTCTAGTGTTGGGTGGCCCAACTACAAAATCCATATTAATCTCTTGTAACTTCCAAGTAGGAATCTCTATGTCATGGGTTAAGCCACCCAACCTTTGGTGTTCGTCTTTGACTTGCTGGCAACTAATGTGTTGTCAAAATATAGCACATTTGACGCCTAAAACAAGGGATTTTGTGAGTTCTTAATGCGAATTTTTATGGTTTTTATGTGTTTTTGTGTTGTTCTTGAAGAAAAGGTAGGTTAGCATGATTTTAAAGAAAAGTTGTTGATTTTGCTAAATCATAGGATATACGAGCTCATCTATGAGTCGTATCCCATGCTACGAGTTGTAGGGTGTGTTGTTGCAAGAAATAGAAACCAAAATTCAGAAATCTGCTAAGTGGAGTTCACCCGTACGAGGCCATCCTACGAGTCATAAGTCTCACCATGCCTCATATAGGTGGACTCATAATAGGAATCAGAGAGCCAAAATGTTGGACGAAAAACTGACGGCCAAGACCATGAGTGAAACATACGAGTCATAGCTCATGTAATGACTCGTACCTATGGGTCATCCCAGTTCAGTCCAAAATGCCAAGAGCCTGATATAAGACCACGACTATGACTCGTAGGTCTCCCTACGAGTCATAGCTACAAGGCATCATAGCTACCAACTATCTTTTCTGTGTTACTATTAGGGTTTATTTGTAAACACTATAAATACAATAATTTTGGTTTTTGTTTTGAGATTCCAAATTTTAGAAGAGATAACTTGCCTTTGAATATTTTCTCAGGAATATTTTAAGATTTTAGATTAGTTTATTATTTTCTCTTGGAAAATCTATTTTTGGGATTGCAAAAATTCCTTTGTAGTCATTGTTGATCAATCAAGATTTTGGGATTGCAACTTGTGGTTCCTACACTCCTCAGAGTTTTTGGTAAAACTTTGATCTATGTCTTATATTTGCATTTTTGCTTGTTTTGCCTTAGCCATGAGTAGCTAAGCTTCCACAACTTGGGGTTGTGGGAATCATGGGTAGTTGATTTGAAATAACCTAGGTTTATTACATTTCTACGATTGGGGTTTGTATGTATTGTCTATTTCCCTTCATTATGATTGTCATTTAGTGGTGGCCAACACTAAATCCTGCCTACTATCACTAGCCAAACCAAGGTAGTGACAAATAGGAGAAGAGAAGTATATGACAGGATTTAATTGGTGTGTTATCATCTAATCAGCCAAACATGATCAAGGGGAGGTTGACTAGGACAATTAGTGACGGTTAGTTGGCACTCCATGGTGGCCGACCAAGTGCCGTGGTGAAATTCGACCTTCACCTTCAAAAAAGGGCTAGAAGAACCTAATTTATCAGCCTGCATTCGAATTTCCAATTGTAGTTATGTCACCTAGGGTAGTTGAGTCAACGAACCATGGTGAACACAATTCCCAAGTTTTCCCTAAAATTGTGTGTTTCCTCACATCATAGCTTAGTGTTAATTTTACTTTGTTTTTTGAATCACAATCCCCCCCCTCCACATTTAAAGATTTTAGTTATTCATGCTTGAAATGATTATTAGTGGATTTTTGTAGTCAAGCCCCTATTCCCTATGGATTTCACCCTAAACTTTGGTTAGGTTAATTGCTGACAACGTCCACTTTCTTATTGGAGTGTGAATATCATCAAAAATTAAGGCGCTGTTGCTGGGGGATATGGCTAGGTCTTGACTTGAATTCACTATTATTTAGTTCTAGTGTTAATTTCTATCGTCTTGTGTATTTTTCTTTTGTTTCTTATTTTTGTTAGTTGCTTCTAAGTATAGGTTGGCTGGCACCATGACTGAACAAAAGTTCTACATTGCAAACGACTTCTTGGAAACCTTGTAGAGGCGATCCCTGTTTTATGGGCAAAAGTCCAAAGATCCCTCAATTTACTTGAAAAGCTTTACTCAAACGTTTGAGGTGGGTCCATAGGACAAGACATCCTGCTTGGGAGGCCATGGCTCTTCAGGTGTTCCCCATGGCTCTCTAGAGTGAATCTGCGGATTGGTGGTGTATTCTCCTTTCTGATATTTGTTCTAACTGGAGGGAGGTACAAAGAGTCTTCCTCATGAACTTTTATAGAGAGTCCAACAAGCAAAAGATATAGAACAACATATATAATTTCAAAAGAGTGCCAGGCAAACCTTTGATAGTGACTTGGGAAAGATACAAGTAGTGCTTGGCAGCGAACCAAAACCATGGTCTACTGATGACGAATTTGTGGCTAGTTTCTATAGAGCATTAACCTCCGAGCAACAAGGGGATACTGACGCTTTATTTGGAGGGGACTATTGGGAGTTCGTAAGATGACCATTTGATGAGATGACTGAGCGTATAAAAAGTTATCTATAGTTGCCCAACTCTACCAACTCTTTCAAGGACAAGCTAGACCATCCATTAGTGCATCTAAAGGAGCCTTAAGTAAACCCAAAAGCAAAAATGTTGCACATTGGCCGAAGTTACCATACCAGCATTGCATCACTAATAAATTGAAATGGATTGAGCATATGCTTGAACAAGTCCTGGTTAAGGTAAATAAGCAAGATGACATCGTCTAAGAGATAAAGTTTGATGTCCTCAAATGTAACTACAAAGTGGAGCAACAAACTATATAAATGCAAAGTCTTGGTGATAGGATGGACCAGCTTGCTGAGCAACTAGATGTAGTCCTGGATGAAAAAATGAAGAGTGGAAGAAGCAGCAATGAGGCTTAAGGAGCAGTCTAATTATCCATGATGACATAGTCGATCCACGACGTTAAACAAGATGCTTCTTGGAAGGCAACCTAAGTATCCTTTATATTTTTGACTAGTTTTAAGTTAATTTTGGTTGATTGAATCATTAGGTAGTGGTCTAATGTTTATTTTGAGTGCTAAGACACAGGATCAATTGTATTATTCTCGATATTAGAGTATTTTGAGATTTGGTTTGTAGGTATAAATTAAGGATTGAAGATTTGAAGAGAATTGAATTTGGATCAGCCCTTACAAATAGGCCTACGAGTCGTAGTGAACAATACAAATCGTAGTCATGACTTGTAGAGAGAAATAGTACGAATTTAAAGTTATCACACATACTATGACCCAACTATGCGATTCACAGGGTCCCCTACAAGTCGTAAGATAGATTTGTAGTGCTCAGGTATGAATTCTAATTTTGCTAAATGCTTAGATCGGTTACGAGACTAGGACGTACGTGTTGTAAGAATCCCTATGACTCGTAGTCGGGGTTTCGTAGCCTGAAATGTAGAATGTTTAAGGTCGGCCCAGTTTGATATAAAAGGGGTCAAAATGAACTTTGACCCCTAAAGCCCTATTTTCTTGACCTAATCTGCACACATTGTTCCCAAATTAATCCCCCCCACTCTTACGATCAATTTTTCAGTGACGCACGTCATTTTCCAACCATTTTTCTGCCAAGCACTACAAGTAGGGTTTCAGCTCTCCTCTTTTGTCTCACATTGACCAAAGGGTTTTAGCTCCTCTCTTTTTTCTCACTTTGTCCAAACATCATTTGTCTTCTCTCAAGTTATGTTCTTGGCTAAATGTGGCACATAAATTTTTATTATTTTCCTTGGACTGTTTGATGATTATGTGCATAGGGATTATAGTGCATATACCTTTGAGTGAATGTTTGTCTAAATGTGAATACTAGGATTGCCGATTAAAATTCCCTTGTTGTTGTTCTAAAATTGTTAAAGTACTCTTTTTGGACTATGTAGTGATGGAAAGCTTGCCATATCTAATTGTTGATCATGTAATGAAGTGGTTATATGATATTTGGTTAGTATTGGGTCCCTGGCAGGGTTGAAATTAGGGTGTAATTATATGTTTAAAAATGATCAATTGAGATACCTTTGTGTAGGTTTGTTTTGAACTCAGTTATAACTCCAGCATTTCTGTGTCGATATTGATTGTTATATGTTTATGGATCGACTACTCTTGGGAATTTCTTGATTGTAATTAGGAAATATTTTTTGATGGTGGTGGGCCTAAAGAGATCTTTGTGAGATAAGTTTAGTTTTGGGTTATCATTTTTAGGTCTTGGACATATTATTGAGCTTATTCTATGCGTAAAAGCTTGGTTCAGTGCTGTTTAATTGGGTTGAATGAAGTGTGATTCTTGTGGCAATGTTGAGGGCATCACTAGTGCCTATTACTTTTCTGCTACGAGGGTTTCCTACGATTTGTAGGTTGTCCTATGGGAAGTAGGTACCCCTCGTAGGAAGTAGCAGGAACCTATGGGTCTTTGACATATAATACAGTAAACCCACCAACAAATTGTAATGTTCACTACGAGTTGTAGTGGGGAACTCGTGGGTATTCTATGATTTTAATCTGAACACTGGAAACTAGTATGTGCCAGACTACGGCTCGTAGGTCCTCCTACGAGTCGTACGTATGACTCAGACCTGGGTTTAGTATTATAATTTTTCAGTAAATTATGTTCTACGAGACCACTATACGACTCGTAGGTGACCCTACAAGTCGTTCCTATGTTTCGTGTCTGTAGACCTACAACTTATTCAGTGCATTGTATCTATGTTTTCTTATATTGGTTCTGTTAGTATTTGTTTATTCTTCTTTGTGGTTTTTATCTGTTTCAAACACTATGGTGCTCATATTATATTTGTGGGTTGTCTTTTTAGGTAGTATGGCTCCAAAAGCTGGAAAAGGGGCTACTAAAGTTCAAAGGAGATAGTTAAGGGATGACCCCTATGATGATAAGACATTTGAGGGCTCTATGGAAGTTCGTAGAGTCCGGATAGATCTCAAGGCAAATGTGCCCCAGACTCGAACCCATGTTGTGCAAATACCAATGGATGTTACTAGTCCCTCTCAGTCTGAAGAGGAGGGAAATGAAGATGGGTCAGATGATGATGCCTCACTTTCTGAGTCCGGTTCCCTTGAGGTAGCTCAAGGTTAGCATGAGGATACTGCTCCCCCATAATCAGTCGATTCTGCTTGCACTGTCACATCTACAGACCCACAAAACACGAGATGGTGTGTTCCAGGGATGAAAGATATCTATGAAAAGGACTGGAGCTGAAAAGCCAAGGGAGACCAGTGAGGAGATTCCACGAGGAAGCTAAGTTGAAAGATTCAAGACTAAGCAATATGCCAGGGTTAGAGGCTGAATTGAGCGACATTCGCTAGGTTGGCTATCATAGGCACTGGGGAAGTATGCCCCTTATGTGGTTAGGGAGATTTATGCCTCCTCTCCTACTATGCTACTGTTCGAAGAGATTTGCCAAGGCTTAAAAAGCCCATTGAGTAGTCGTTATTGAGTGAAGCCTTGGTTAAAGGGGAGGTTGTTGATATCTCAGTGGAAACCATTCGCCAAGTAAAATACGGGCCAAACTATAGAGTGCCACAGTCCACTATAGAGTATGATCATAGGATTGGAGACATGTGGAAAACCATGAATCAAAAGGATGTTGGGCTTAGAATAGAACTCCTTAGGTGGATAACAAGTCAACTTTGTGAGGAAGATGTTAAGCTAAAATGGGTTATGAAAAAAATGTAGCCTATTCTAAAGGCTCATCTCTCATTTAGGAAAAATATTTGTGGTCCATTATTTGTTGGCGCATCAGACCCACTTTCACTAATGATATGATCACATTAGAAAGAGCTGTATTGTTGGCTAGCATATTGGCGAGGTACAAAATTGACTCGGCTCGAGTTATGGTAGAATAAATACATGAGTCAGCAGTCAATACTCAGCAGGCCTTACCATTCCCCATTTTAATACATAAGTTATGCAAGGCGATTGTAGTATCAGTCTCTCTCAACTTGGACGCTCATTAAGAGGCATCCAACATAATGGATTCCAGTCTGATCAAGGTTGACGAGAACCCTATTACCCTACAGAGAACTATTCCTCTTCTTATTTTAGAGCCATTCCCAGTAGAGCCTCTGACTCTACTTTAGTTGCTACAGAACCCACGCCAGCTGTGGAGATCGAGTCCACAGCATCCTCCAGTACTCCGGCACCAGTAGTAGCTTCATTAGAGGTTGATTCTCTTACTTCTGCTGTTGCTTTTCAGGCACTATTACACAGGATGGCTATGGTGGAGTCTAGAATTCATGCTCTATCTGCATCGGTCAGACCTTGGGTTGACTAGACCGCACGGGATCAGAGGAGAGGATGAAGGCATTTGCCCGCGAATTTGGTAAATGCAAGAGTTCAAGCAGTGGATGCCCGAGTAGATGATTTCGAGGCGAGAGTCCAATGAAGATTTGAGGGAGCTCGGGCTGCTAACACGAGGGCAGTGATTAAGGAGTTGGAATTTTAAGGCCAACCTATTGCAAATGTTCGCAGTCCCAGTTGCAGTCCTAAAGGTAGCACCGGTGGATGATGAGGCATTTGAGTGGCTAGCCCATCGTACGGATGTCCGTGGGAAGAGGCCTCTTGAGAATGTTGATGATTTAGGGCTAGCTCAGAAGAGGCTGAGACTAGAGGAGGTGCCCATACCCGAGGAGGTGGTGTAGGAGTCGTTATTATTGGCGGCTCTTCAGAGAGATTGGGAGTAGCACACCCCACATAGAGAGGGTAGTTCAAGGATTGCTGAGGTGGAATTGGTACCTCAGGACCCTACGATCCAGCCAGAGACTGGTGCTTGATGCACCATGATGTTTGAACCTATTGACCCTAGTTCTTACTTTTATTTATGGATATTATGTTCTCTTGTTTGACAATATTATTTTGATGTTGGTTTTTAAATGTTGGTTTTAATGTGTGTGTATATATATATATATATATATATATATATAAGTCTATGATTTTATTATGTTGGTCTTAGTATGTCTTTTTACTTTGAGGAAAAAGTATCCTATTTTTGTGGGTGTGGGAAGTTATGGATTAAGGTGAAGTTTGGGTAACCTCGAGTCCATAACTTCCCCTATTTTTGATAAGGTGAAATCTGAGTAACCGCGAGTCCATAACTTTCCCTATTTTTGGTCCTAAGGTTTTCTTGCCATGCTTTTATTTTCCTTGTGGATGTTTAATTTTCTGTTGAATAGACATGTATAGTTAGTGTAGATAATGTGTAGATTTATAGTAGTGTTATCTATTAACATATACATAGTTTTTAATTGTGTTTTAAAGTTTTGATGAAAAATGGATACCCTCAAAATTTTTGATATTGTGGTTGTTGATGCATTCATACATTTTTGAATATCTGGCAATGTTTGTTCTGATATTGTGAAGGTAAGATGAGGTTGAAAGCATGACTTGTGAGTCTATACTTGATTGTGCATGCAAAAGTATGTGTGTTGTGAGCTTATTTTGCTGTAGTCATGCATCTTGTATGGACTCAGAACTTGCCTTAGTACTCTAAGATTGGTTTGGTGATGTGGTGGATGTTGAAAGAATGTTAAGCCTTTGTTCTTCTGTGAGCCAACTTTTAGCCTAAAATGACTCGCCAAATGAGTGAGAGAATCCCTTGTCCCAAATTTTTGAGCTTATCATTTACTCATTCTTTCTTGATAACTTGCTAGCTTAACCTTGTTTTATGAAATACCTTGATATTGACCCTGGTCTGTCCTTGGACATGTGAACATTAATTGAGGCTAAAAGCCTATGTTGAGGGTGGCTATAAGTTGTGGCCATAGTTTGAGGAATAGATATTGTGTACCTCATCTCAGTCTAAAAGCCTAAGTTGAGGTGGCCCTTATTGTGGTAAAGTAATGACAATGAGATGGTTAGTTGGGAAATAAAGAAAGAAATGAAAAATTGTGAGCTGAGTGAAGAAAAAAAAGAAAAGTACCTTGAATTGAGAAAAATTAGCAGAATTGAGTTCAGAAATAAGGCACAGTTGAAAATAGGAAGAAAGCACTCGAGAAAAGTTCAATACAGGAGAATAAGGGTGGATTTATTAAAAAGGGTTAGATTATGAAAGCAGAAAGTGTTGGTAAGCATGTCTCAAGGATTGCTTTTAGTCACTACTTGCCTAAAATGCCATACCAAAGCCCCTTAACCTACGTTACAAGCCCATAAGTCCTAAAGTGATCCAAATCTACTTTATCACCAAGCCAGAAGATGAGTATAGAGGCAAGCCTATGGTGTTAGTAAAGTATGCATGAATTTCAATTGTAAGAGTAAGAATGCTTCCTCAGTCCCTGAATTGTAAATGCTTTTTGAGTGAGTATGAGGGACTTCTTTCTAGTGAGAGCATTTGCACTATTTGAGTAGCATATGACTATGCCAGCACTTATGGATGGTTGATGCTCCTTAGCTTGTCATAGTTGGATTGTCAAGTAGCTCATTATGTTCTGGCTTTGCTTAATAACCTTGCAATCCTATTTTGAAAATGTTAGTTGGGTACTTGAATCAAAGGAGTTGTTGTATATGCCATTAGTGTAGCTGCTATGCATTTCTCATTGTCGGCTTAGTTTGAGTCGTCGCTTGAGGACAAACAACAACTCTAAGTTGGGGGTGCTGATGTGCTTTCACAATACAACACTTTTGATGCCCAAACAAGGGATTTTGTGAGTTCTTAATGTGACTTTTAATGGTTTTTATGTGTTTCTGTGTTGTTCTTGTAGAAAAGTTAGGTTGACATGATTCTGAAGAAAAGTTACAGATTTTGCTGAATCATAGGACAAACGAGCTCACCTATGATTTATAGCCCAAGCTACGAGTCATAGGGTGCATCATGGCAAGAAATAGAGACCAAAATTCAGAAATCTACTAAGTGTAGGTCACCCCTACGAGGCCATCCTACGAGTCATAAGTCTCACCACTACTCGTACAGGTGGACTCATAGCAGGAATTAGAGAGCCAAAATATTAGACAAAAGTTGATGGCTACGACTACGAGAGGAACATACGAGTCGTAGCTCAAGTAATTAATCGTACCTGTGGGTCATACTACTTCAGTCCAAGATGGTAAGAGCCTGATACGAGACCCTAACTATGACTCGTAGGTCACCCTAGGAGTCGTACCTACAAGGAGTACCAGCTGCCTACTGTCTTTTCTTTGTTACTTTTAGGGTTTATTTGTGAACACTATAAATACATTAGGTTAGGTTTTTTATTTTGAGATTTCAGATTTAGAAGAGAGAACTTTCATTTGGATATTCTTTCAAGAATATTTTAGGATTTTAGATTAGTTTATTACTTTCTCTTGGAAAACCTATTTTGGGGATTGCAAATCTTGCTTTGTAGTCATTGTTGATCAATCAAGCTTTTGGGTTTGCAACTTGTGGTGCCTACACTCCTCAGTGTTTTTGGTAAAACTTATTTATGGCTTGTATTTGCATTTTTTCATGTTTTGCCTTAGCCATGAGTAGCTAAGCAACCCACAACTTGGGGTTGTGGGAATCATCCATAGTTGAATTGAAATAAACTAGGTTTATTGCATTTCTATGATTGGAGTTTGCATGTTTATCTATTTCACTTCATTATGATTGTCGTTTGGTGGTGGCCAACACTAAACCCCGCCTACTATAACTAGACTGACCAATGTAATGACAAATAGGAAAAGGGAAGTAGATGACAGGATTCAACTAATGTTTTATCGTCCAATCAACCAAATGTGCCCAAGGGGAGGTTGACTGGGACAATTTGTAATGGTTAGGTGGCACGCCTTGGAGGCCGACCAAGCGCCATGGTGAAATTCTACCTTCACCTTCAAAATAGGTCCTGAAGAACATAAGTTACCATCCTGCATGCGAATTTCCAATTGTAGTTATGTTACCTAGGGTAATCGAGTCAACGAACCATGGTGAACACAATTCCCAAGTTGACCCTAAATTTGAGTGTTTGCTTGCATCATAACTTGATGTTTATTTTCCTTTTTTTTGGATCAAACCCCCTACCCCCATTTAGACATTTTAGTTATTTATGCTTGAAATGATTAGTAGTAGATTTTTGTAGTCAAGCCCTGTATTCCCTGTAGATTCGACCCTAATATTTAGTTAGGTTAATTGCTGACAGCGACTGCATTCTTATTAGAGTTTGAACATCATCAGCAATTATGGCAACCAAAAAAAATTTTTGCAATGTCTTTCTTCATACCTCCCCACCAAAACACATCCCTCAAATCCCTACACATCTTGGTAGAACCGAGGTGAATAGAGTAAGAAGAACCATGAGCCTCATCAAGAATATTTTCTCTCAAGCCATCAACACAAGGTACACACAATCTATCTTGGTAACTAAGGGCACTATCTCCCCTTGGTAGAAAACCTCCACCTTACCATTTTTACCAATGTTTTCAATTCCAACAAACTGGAGTCAAGATTTGCTTAGCTTTCACCTCCTCAACCAATGAAGATTTAGAACCATCAACAACAACACCCCCATTATCAACCTCTTCGGACCTAGCCACTAATCAAGACAACTGGTCGACCTCCCTAGCTAAGTCTTTTCTACCATGATCAACATGAGCTAGGCAACCCATCGACACCCTACTTAAAGCATCCACCACCATATTAGCCTTTCTAGGATGATAGTGTACACTCATGTCCTATTCCTTAAGAAGTTCAAACCACCTCTTCATCTTAAGTTGAGATCTTTTTGAGTGAAGATAGATTGGAGACTCTTATGATTGGTGAACATATCAACATGCACTCCATATAAATAATGATGCCATATCTTTATTGCAAATACCACGATGGCTAGCTCAAGACCATGGGTATTATAGTTCTTTTCATTTACTTTGAGTTACCTAAAAGCATAGGCTATTACCTTACTATTTTGCATTAACACACAACCCAAACCAACCTGGGATGCATCACAATACACAATAAATCCTTCTAGCCCTTCTTCAAGTGACAATATAGGAGCACACACAAGCTTATCTTTCAAGGTTTGGAAGACTTTTTCACACTCATCGGCCCACACAAACTTAGCCTTCTTTTGGGTCAATGTTTCATGGGAGAAGCAATAGAGGAGAACCCATTCACAAACCTCTAATAGTAACCCGCTAATCCCAAGAAGCTCCTAATATCTGATGGGGTCAATGGTCTAGGCCAATTTCTAATCACTTTCATCTTTTTAGGATCCACTTTAATACCATCCCCCAACACCACATGACCTAGAAAGGAAACTTCTTTCAACTAAAATTCACACTTCTCATATTTAGCAGACAACTTTTCTTCCCTCAATCCTTACAACACTACTCTCAAATGAGCCACATGCTCCTCCTCACTATGAGAATAAATCAAAATATCATCAATAAAACCACAACAAACAAATCAAGGTAGGGTTTAAAGACCATATTTATAAGGTCCATAAAGATAGGTGCATTGGTCAACCCAAAAGACATCACAACAAACTCTTAATGTCCATACCTAGTCCAAAAGCCCATATTGGGAATATCACACTCCCTCACCTTTAGTTAATGATACCTAGACCGAAGATCAATCTTAGGAAGTGGCTAGCCCTTGCAAATGGTCAAACAAATCATCAATCCTTGGAAAAGGATACTTATTCTTAATGGTGACCCTACTAAGTTGCCGGAAGTCAATACACATTCTAAGATACCTATCCTTTTTTTTTAACAAACAACACCAGTGCTCCCCAAGGAGATTGGCTAGGCCTAATAAAACCGTTCTCCAACAAGTCCCTCAATTGCTCCTTCAACTGATTTAACTACACCGGGGCCATACGATAAAAGGGAATAGAGATAGGTTGAGTATCGCAGAGGAGGTCTATAGCGAAATCTATTTCCCTTTTGAGAGGAACACCGGGAAGGTCATTTGGAAAGACGTCAAGAAACTCATTTACAACTAGAACAGACTCTATGGGAAGGACTTTGGACTCCACATTCCTTACTCTCACAAGATGATAAAGATACCCCTTAGAGATAAACTTATGGGTTTTAATGCAAGAGATGAATCTACCATTGACCACCACATCATGAATCTCCCACTCAAGAATAAGTTCAGTTGGGAATTTAAATTTGACCCTATGGGTTCTACAATCAATAGAGGCATAGTATGCATGCAACCAATCCATCCCAAGAATGACATCAAAATCAACAATATCCAACTCAATAAGATCATAAGGCAATATTTTGTGCAAGATGCAAATGGGACAATTTCTATAGACCTTTTTAGCAACAATAGATGCACCAACAGGAGTAGACACCTCATGTAACTCACACAACAATTCGAGCTCAACATGGAACTTTTTGGCAACAAAGGGGGTAACAAAAGTATGAGTGGCACTCGGATCAATCAATGCAAACACATCTAAATCAAAGATTTTCAACATACTAGTGATGACATTGGGCACCTCATCAACCCCTTGCCTACAATGCAAAGCATAAAACTGATTGTGTCTTGGGGAACCACCTTGTTGACCATCTCTCCTCGAAGGAACTGCATCAGTACCTTTTTGAGGAATCTCCTTACCCTTATTGTGATTTCAAGGGAAATCCAACACCTTATGCCGCCCACAACCATAACAAGCAATAGTATCCCTCAAGGACGAGCCACTATATTTCGAACACCCACTATTAGTAATCACACCACCAATACCTTGGTCACTTGGAAAATCATTGGCAACCCTCTTATGAAATGCATGACAAGACCCTTGGCCTCGATGGAATCGGCCACCCTTTCAACTTTTATGTACCATCAAAACGGGCCCTCTTGGCCTCATGATTCCTCCTCTCCCACAATTTTTTATCCTCCATTTGTTCAGCATATATCATCAAACGGGACAAATCCATGTCTCTGATCAACATAGCAGACCGGTATTCTTCACTTACCAAATTGGAAACACCCATCACACATTTATTTATCGTAGACCTTGAATCGGCAACCAAGTGTGGGGCATGCTTTGAGAATTGGTTTAACAATATAGCATAGATTCATAACTCAAAACATCTTAAAACAATCACAATTTCATGAAACTCCAACATAGTATATAGTAAAATTCCTAATAAGTAAGACCCATGAGAAAATCAACTTTAAATCATGTAATTTTAGGTAAAATAATGCTTGGGCATCATGGGTTAAAGGAATCCATGAAAGAAACTTTGGAGTATTCGTGAATAAGATTGGAGATAGAGAACTTGAAGATTGAATGAGAACCTTAAGATCCAGATGAGTTTTAGGACTTGAAATTTGGAGGTGAAATATTTTCCAAGTGTTTGAGAGAGTATTTGAGATTTTCTTGAATGATATGAGGGTGAAATAAGTCTAAGTGTAGGTACTTTCAGGCATGGGAACACTTAGGCCCAAGGCCTAAAGGCCTTGGAATGACTCAACAAAATTAGGCCAAAATAACACTGTAGCGCGCCCTTGGTATGTCGCGCTAGGGGCGTGAATGCACACTGGAAAACAAACTTTTGTGATTTTTAAATGTTGCTGTGGTTGCTCTTAAGTCAATGTTTGACCCATTTCCCACTCAATTTGCCCCCAGAATAATAATATGAAGTCAAATTTTTGATATCACGCATGAATTTTGAGATATATGGAAATTATAATTTTGGGAACTTCTATGGCACATATTTGGGAAGTTTTTGGGATCATTTCAGATCTTTAAATATCATACTTGATACTATTTTGTTCACCTAGTCTACTTATTATATTGCATTTGCATTGCCTTGACTTAAGAAAGGTAAATTGAGGAACCTAAAGGTTTCACCTTTTAGCTTTTACACCACTAAGTTTCATGATTAGTGATAGTTATTTCTATCATAGGGAATACCCAAGATGATGCTTGAGGATGACCAATGAAGATATATTTTGAGAGCTATGTAGAAGATTACATTTGAATCTTGACATATATTTTGTAGTTGTTGGGACATGTACATGATTTCCTTGTTTCATATGTATGTATAAATTTGAAATCCTAGTCTAAATTATGAAACCATGGTTAGTAACATAAATTTTTGGCTTTTTTAGTTAAATTGGAGCCGGTATGCTTGTTTTTATATTAAATTACTCGTTATTTTGAGGTGATTGTATTAAAAGAAAACTAGTAAGTTTACGACTTTGTATTTTAACATTGGTAATAATTTTCAACGTGTACTACAATAGTGCGGGCAATATATAAGAATCTTAGGAGATATTGGTTTAAATTATTTTGGGAGTTGCTCAAGCTATAAACTGGAACCCAAAATCAACTAGACTACCTCAAGGACAAAATCTCGTACATATAACTATTTTGGATTCATTATTAAATCATGATTAATATGTTGCATATTAAGCTCTTAATATTTTAGCATGTATAAGGTAAGCCCAGATCGTATAGAAGTGGCATCCTCCTACAAGGGTTACCACAAAAATCCTTCTAAAAAGATATGTTCGTAGGGAAGGTGTCCATCATATCGAAAAGATGAGGTCGTAGGGTGTAATGTAGATTACTCTTGGCAGGTAACCTTCTCTTACCCATGGAAGGTCGACATCAGACTAATTCATCTAATAACTCACATGAGTTTGATTTGTCAATTATAGTCACATCCCAAATACATATGAGTACTATGGCATTTCATGCATCATGGATTTCATAGCATTTTGTTATACTACTTTCCTTTGGTATATATGTCTCTTTATAAATTATGTTCCCTTGCCATCTAACATTGAAGGCAGTTTTGATAAGTCATATGCAATTTATGCGCGCATACTTAGTACATTTAAATGTACTAATGCATACATTTGCCTACATGATCTAACCATGTAGGAACCGAGAACTACTTCATCCAGCGTACAATAGCTAGATTGGATCTTGAGGTACTTGTTATCATAAGTCCTATCTTCCAAGGGCAAACCACCCTTCTTCTAGCTACGATGTTTAGTTTCAGTTATTTACTTTGGGGGTGAGCCTGAGACATGTCTTAGCCCCAATCCTATCTTATGATTAGAGTTATTTTTGGATATTTTGTAGAATCTTTTATGTTTATATGCATTGTTTTATATTTAGAGATTTGATTATGGATATGGATATATATTGGATATCATTATGTGGATTGGTTATGAGTATTATGTTATGGCTATATGTTATGGTGTGAAAGATCCTATGCCTCGAATTGCCCCCATGGAGTGATTCACACTTACCTACCCCTTAGTCTTTATGTGCTATGTTTTTTGTGAATTCATGTTAATCCGTTTCGCTACAACATCCCCATAGCATGAGTCCTACTTTCCCTTCCCTTAGAATTATGCATTTATTATTTGTATACGCTTCTGAATCGATGATGTAAAAAATGGATAGTCTGAGGCTTGCTTGGGCAATCTCGGGTTCTTATTCGTCATGTCACTCCTAGACCATAGCTCTAAGTCATGAAAATCTTGGTATCATAGCAATAGGTTAGTATATTATCCTCAAAGTCCAACATGCTGCGTCGAGTATAGTCCTATTCATGAGTGTGAAGTGCACCATGCCTATGAGTGGAGACTATGATGACATTCTAGGAATTGTCCGACTTTTTCATGTCTTATGTCATGCTTTGAACCATATGTTTGGTTTCCTTATCCTGATGATATCCTTGCTACATTACAAAAGATGCCACCACGAAGAGCTCCCCTGCCAAGACTGACCCCGACTTGTATAGACCAAGTTTATGAAGGACTTATGGAAGAGCCTATCTTTAATGGTGAATCCCATACATCCTTTGCTATGCTTACACAAGTGGTGACTTCTCAAACTAGGCAGGCTAATCTTCTTCCCCCTGATTTTGCTTTAGATTCTACAATGAGAGATTTCACTCGGATGAATCCTCCGAAGTTTTATAGGCCAAAGGCTGATAAAGATGCTCAATAGTTTATTGATGAGCTCACTAAGGTGTTGACTGTTATGGGGGTTGTCTTATGAGAAGAAGGTTGAGTTGGCTACATATCAGTTGAAAGATATAGCTCAAGTGTGGTACACTCAATGGTTGATGGAAAGGATTTGTGGTAATGCTGCTAATTGGGAGGAATTAAAGTTTGCGTTTTTGGATCATTTCTTAACAGGTGAACTTAGGGAAGCTAAGATAACATAATTTATCAACCTCAAATAGGGTGGTATGACCATGAGAGACTATGCCCTTAAGTTCACAAAACTCTCCAAGAATGCTCCTAGTCTAATGGTTGACCCCCATGCAAGAATGTACAAGTTTATTTCTGGGATCTTTGACTTGGCTGTGAAAGAATGTCATATGACTATGCTTATTTGGGTTATAGTGTATGCTAAAGAGATTAAGGAAATAAATCTCAAGGAGAAGAGGGTGCATTATCCTAAGAGTGCTCTTTGTGATAGTGAGTTCTCCAAATCCAAGGGTGGTGGTTATGGTCACTTCCAACAGGATCAAGATTCTAATGCTCAGGTTTCTAATGCTAGGGTGCCTCCTCCCAAGGCATTGGTTGTTGGTGGGCCATTATTTTCTCAATGTGACAAGTGGTGAAGGAATTATATAGGTGCTTGTTGGAGAGAGTTGAGTGCATACTTTGGACGTGTTTATAAGAACCACAAGATTTCTGATTGCCCTAAGGTTTCTCAAAAGGGTCAAGGTCAAGTGGCTCAAGGGGGTCAACATGAGCAAAGAGCTCCACAAGGTCTTTCCCAAAGGAACTATAGTTTCTATGCTTTGCATACTTATCGAGAAGATAAAGAGACTCTGGATGTTGTGACTGGTAATGAAAAGCCTTCAATTTAGATCTTTATGCTTTGGTTGATCCGAGTGCAAATTATCTTTTGTGACACCTCTATTGGCTGTTATGTATTTTTTGAATCCTGAGATTCTAAGGGAGCCCTTTTCGGTTTATACTCCGGTGGGTAAAACTATTGTTACCCATAAAGTTTATTGGGTTTTCTAGTTTCTATCTTGCATAAAGTCTTCCCGTGTGATCTTGTTGAACTTGATATGTTTGATTTTGATGTGATTCTCAGAATGTATTGATTGTATGCTTCATATGCCTCTATAAATTGTAGAACTTAGAGGGTCAAGTTCCAATTTTTGGATGAGACCACTCTTAAATTGAAAAGTAGTGACTCTACTATTAAAGGTAGTTTATTTCCTACCTTAAGGTCCGTAAGATGATTTCCAAGGGGTGTATTTAACATATAATGTGGATTCTGAGTCACCTACTTGAGTCAGTTCATTGTGAATGAGTTTTTGGATGTGTTTCCCGAAGACTTGCCTAGTATTCCTCCCAAAAGAAAAGTAGACTTTGGCATAGATTTTCTCCCAGATACTCAGCCTGTCTCTATTCCTCCTTATCATATGGCATCGGATGAGTTAAAGAAGTTGAAAGACCAATTAATAGACTTGTTGGAGAAATGCTTTATTAAGCCAAGTATATCTCCATGGGGTGCTCTGGTGTTATTTCTAAGAAAGAAAGATGGATTTCTCCATATGTGCATTGATTATAGATAGTTGAATAAGGTAACCATCAAGAATATGTATCCATTGCCAAGGATCGACGAATTGTTTAATCAACATCAAGCGCCCACCCATTTCTCAAAGATTGACCTCTGTTCTAGTTATCATCATTTGAAGGTTAGGGAGTGTGATATTCCCAAAATAGAGTTTCAAACTAGATATGAGCACTTTGGATTTGTGGTAATATCATCTACTTTGACTAATGCTTTAGCCTATGAATTGGGTGTTCAACCCATTTCTTGATAGTTTTGTGGTTATCTTGATCGACGATATCCTTATTTATTCCCAAAGAGAGCGAGAGCATATATATCATTTGATGTTGGCTTTCTAGACTTAAAGGGAGAATAAATTGTATGCTAAGTTTAGCAAATGTGAGTTTTGGTTGGATGAAGTATCTTTTCTTGGTCATATGGTGTCTGGGGATGGTATTAACATTGAGCTGAAGAAAACTGATGCCGTGAAAAATTGGCCTAGACCATTGATTCCTTCAGATATTCAGAGTTTAATTGGGTTTGGTAGTTATTATAGAAGATTTTTTGAAGGGCTCTCATCTAGTGAGTCTCCATTGACTAAGTTGACTCAAAAGAAAGCTAAATTTTTATCGTCAGATGAATATGAGAAGAGTTTTCAGACTTTAAAAGATAAGCTTCCATCGACTCTTGTTTTGACTCTAACAAAATGCTTAGATGGGTTTGTGGCATATTGTGATGCTTCTTGGATTAGGTTGGCTTTGTGCTTATGTAACATAGTAAGACGGTAGCTTATGCATCAAGATAATTCAGGGTGCATGAGCGTAATTACACGACTTA
The DNA here is from genome assembly GCA_025774065.1 of Solanum ossicruentum. Lineage (NCBI taxonomy): Eukaryota > Viridiplantae > Streptophyta > Magnoliopsida > Solanales > Solanaceae > Solanum > Solanum ossicruentum. The sequence goes on from JAOTQR010000100.1 coordinate 9,199,383, forward strand.
TGATCTTGAGTTAGCAGCGATGATATTTGCAATGAATATTTAGAGACACTACTTGTATGGGGTGCATGTTGATGTTTTCACTGACCACAAGAGTTTGGAGCTCCTTAAGGACTATGACATGAGTGTACAATATCATCCCGACAAAGGCAAATGTTGTAGCTGATGCTCTTAGTAGGCTATCTATGGAAAGCGCGGCTCATGTTGATGAAGGGAAGAAAGATTTTGACTGAGGATGTTCATCGTTTGGCTAGATTGGGTGTTAGGTTGGCCAACTCTGATGATAGTAGTATTCATTTTCAAAGCGGGTCCAAATCTTCTGTGGTTGTTGATGTTAAGGCTAGGCAAGATCTAGACTTGTTGGTGGTTGAGTTGAAGAAGTTGGTTGCTGAAAATAAGATAGAGGTTTTTTCCTGGGGGGGGATGGTGTGCTTCGGTGTCAAGATCGGTTATATGTTCCGGATGTGGATGATCTAAGAGGGTGACCATGAGTGAAGCCCATAACTCTCATTGTTCTACTCACCTGGGATCTACTAAGATGTATCAAGATTTGAGGGAAGTGTACTGGGGGCATGGTTTGAAGAAGGATATAGCTAAGTTTATATCTGAATGTCCTAATTGTCAACAAGTAAAGGTAGAGCACCAAGCCCGGTATTTGCCTCAAGATATTGAAATTCCTAGTTGAATCTGGGAGGATATTAACATGGATTCTATGGTTGGTTTGACTCAGACCCAAAGGCAATTTGACTCAATTTGGGTTATTGTTGATCGGATAACTAAGCCGGCTCATTTCCAACCGGTCAATACCTTTTGTGCTGAAGATTATGCAAGGTTGTATACCCATGAGTTGGTGAGGTTGCATGGGTTGCCTAGGTCTATCACATCGGATCGTGACGTCTAATTTACTTGTCACTTTTGGAGCTTGTTTAAAGAGGATTTTGTACTAAGGTGAAGTTGGCTACCTCCTTTCATCCTCAAGCCAATGGACAAGCCGATAGGACAATTCATACTTTGAAGGACATGTTGAGGTCTTTTGTGTTGGAATTCAAAGATAATTGGGATGATCATCTTCCACTGATTAAGTTTGCTTATAATAGTATCTTTTATGCTATCATTGGTATGGACCATTTGAGGCTTTGTATGGTAAGAGATGTAGACCTTCGGTGGGGTGGTTTGAGTTTGGGAGAGATGGCTTTGATTGGCCCAGATTTGGTGTTGGATGCCATGGGGAAGGTGAAGTTGATTAGGGAGAGGTTGGAGATAACGCAAAGCAGCTAAAAGTCCTAGGAAGAGGGATCTTGATTTCATGTCGGTGATTGGAGTATGTGAAAGTCTCATCTATTAAGGGTGTGATACATTTTGGGAAGAAGGGCAAGCTAAGTTCTGGATATGTAGGACCTTATGATATTATTGTGCGGATCGGGAATGTGGCTTATAGGTTGTACTTGCCTTCAAATTTGATTTCTGTTCACCCAGTTTTCCATGTGTCCATATTGATGAAGTTGGTCGGTGATCCTAGTACTATTGTTCCTTTGGAAGGTGTTGAGGTTGAGGAGAACACGTCTTATGAGGAAGATCCAGTTGAGATTTTTGATAGGCAAGTGAAGCGGCTTCATAACAAAGATATGACTTTGATTAAGGTGCTTTGGAGAAATAAACATATGGAGAGTTCTACATGGGAGGTGGAGTTGTACAAGATGAGACGATATCCCCATTTTCTCTAACCTACTCAAGCCTAAGGGTACTAGGTTCTTCCTAATCCAAGTGCCCTAATTCTTCAACTCCGGAGTTTCATGACATGACATGTATACATGTGCACAAAAATGATTTTATGATATTTTGAGTGATTTAAATATGTTTTGATATGAGATTTAAAGACTTTATGATTTTCAAATGATGAAATATGCATAGTGCCTAGTGTTCAGATGTTTCATGTTCTAGGTAAATCCTTTCAAGCCTTGTTCTAGCATATTCGAGCACGAATGCTCGCAATGGGGAGATGATGTAAGGATTCAGATATTATATGACCTTAATAGAACTTGAAAATTTGGTTCTGGGAAATATTGGACCAACGTAATGCTTCAGGGAAGCCTTTATGGTATGTCTGAGGCTATATAGACCATGTGGAGACTCCTTGAAGTGGCCCTTGGCTTTGTAAGGGAAGTGTTGGCCTTGGTGTGGAAGTTTGATATTAAGGCATATCACACATGGACCCTACAAAAACTGTATGAGGCTTCACGGTCCGTGTGATGGACCACATGGTAGCCTTGGTCTTGAAAATCCACACTTTTGAGCCAAGGCATTTCACACGGACCCTCTCACGGGCCGTATGTTCCTTCATGGTCCGTGAGGTCCTTCTATATAGGTGCCAGTGTGAAAATATTTTATGTATTGGATCATCATCTTGGAACTTTGTAGTGAAGAACTTTTCGAAGCGGAATGGTATGGAGAAGGCATATGGGTCCGTATGCCTTGGTACAGACTGTGAAGCCCTCCATATAGATGCCAATGTTGAATTTTTCTAAGCATGGGATTACCGTCTTAGACCTTCGATAGTGAAAATTTTTTCTAAGTGTTTGATCACCGAGCAAGTATATGGACCATATACCCCTCTCTACGGACCTTGGCAACATTTTTGTACTAGTTTCATTAGTGGCATTTTAGTAATTATATTCTTCCTAAGAGTCTTTTGTGACTTTCTACTGTCTAAAGACATTCAAATGACCTATACTTTATTTCTCTCATTTAAATTCATTCCTACAATTAGAATTATATTAAACTCTCAAGAACTCTTGTGAAGACTAAGGTTGGTAATCAAGGAAAAACTCTTTTCTTCATCAAATTTCTTCTTTAATCTTCTCTATTAGCTAAGGTAATGATCAATCCTACAACGATAAATTTCTACCCCCAAATACTCAATTTCACACACACATAGGAGCATATAAGGTTCATTCATACTTAACAGAAGGTTAGAAATCCACTTGCTACAAATAAAGTCCCGAATCAGGTAGAAATCACCACTTTTCCCCTTCCACGACACTCCAATCACCACAACCTATTCAAATATAGCATCACAATCACATAGCTAATCTAATGACACTAAAATCATTTAATTATAAGGGAAATGATAAAATGGTCAAAAATATCATGTCAAAAAATGCAGTCAAAAATAGAAAATTTGTGTATGAAAATGTTCAATGGTAAAAACGGTTTATAAAATGGGGATAAGATGAGGGAGAAATCAAATGATTTATGTTTAGGGAACTCCATTCCAAAAAACCCTAAATTCCACAATTAAATCCCTAATTTAGAAGTTTAAACACATTAATTAATGAAAATAGTTGAAATAGGTTAGAAAATAGTTACCTAATCAATTTGCCTTCAAAACATTGAAAATCCTCTCTGAAAACGAAGCTTGAAATGTCAATAATAGTGGAAAATATTTAAAATTTTGTTTTAATGAAGGTCATTGTTCAGACCACGTTTGTTCTCTGTGAACGTGGAGCTCTGAGGAAAGTAAGCCTCAATGAATGTGGACCCTCCTCTTGCTACTGCAGAGGTCTAATCTCTTGACCTCCACGAATAGGAAGGTGCTGCATGCATTGGAAACAACAGAACCAGAACAATTTAGCAGCACAAAAATAGTAACTGTACCCTCGAGAATTCTTTTGGAACCCCATGAACAAAAACCAGACATAGAACTCAACCAAAAATGACAATCTGGACTTAACAGAACCATCCAAATTCGAATGCGGAACGTTCATTGCCTTGAATCTGAGAAAGATTATTTAAACAAGTTTTGGACCTAAAAACTCACAATATTCTCAGAACCTCTAAAAATTAGAACGAAGACATTTCTAGAGTTAGTTTCACCACTCAAAACCATTGGAAAAGATGAAATTCAACATGAGCTCCCAAAACCCGAATATTGACCAAAGTCAAACCTATGATCCAAATGAACTGAAAATGCATCTTTGGGCATAAAATCTCCATTTTAACTCCAAATTCAATTCTGCAAGTTCTCATAAACCCGATTCGGCATTTCGAAATTTATGGAATCGACATAATCTAATGCTGACGCTCGAAACTCAATATGATCACAAAATCCAAAATTTCCAACTTTAAACCTTTTAAAACTCTTTTCTTTGCAAAACTCCAACTTTTTATGATATTTCAAAGTTTGACTTCTAGAGTTATCCAAAAATGACTCAAGACAACTTTCAGGAAGGATGAAATGGTAGTTTGATAGAAAAAATACCAAAAATAACCTTCAAAGTCATTACAATCCATCGGACATAGGTCCTAGAATTTGGTGCATAGGATCCGTCCCTAACAATGTGAATCCCGGGTGTAAAAACGCATTATGAGGGTTAAATTTTATTTTTCATATTTTTCCTCTAAAGTTTATATTTTAGTTATGGGTGTAATGTTGTTTATACTTTATGTTATGATTTTTTTGTGTTGCACATTCATTTCTAAAATATATAGAAAAATAAAGCAACTCTCATAATTTTTAGATAATTGTCCCTTAAACTGATAGTGTAGAGATTTCTTAGTATTATACTCCTTAGGCAACTTTATTTATTTTTTGTCATTTCTCTTACTCATTTTATCCATTCCTTGTTTGAAATATATAAACATTAATCAGTGAAAATATCATTCGAGGATAGAAAAAATTAGTAAGTATGGAGATGGATGATTATTTTATTTTTAAAATTATATCGACTATTATAATTTTTTGTATTGTTACCATTTTCAAATAACAATTACAATTTTTTTCCTATATTCAAGGTGATTTATTTAAACTTATTTGCAGAATTACTGAAAGTTGTACTTTTGCTTATTTTCTTAGTATTAAAATTATAATATTTAAGATATAAGGTTCTCACCCGTTGATCCATGGGACTTACCCCTTACCCCATATTACATAAATTAGCTTGCCTTATGCCCCTGCCTTTTAAAACATTGCATGTTACTATGAAAATAGGTAAGATTCTCTAAAAATGTGTAGAAATAATTTACTAATATTATAATGCATATTCAGAAGATAAATAAATGATATCGTCATTTTTTTTAATTCTTATAGTTAAATTATCTAGTTTAATCATCATTAAGTAAAATCATAAATAAATGACGAGTAAATCAAGTATGCTTACTTTCCATCTCTCTAATATAGAACAAAAAAAATTGAAATTTTATGGATTCTATTAAATAGATATTGTTAAAAGTATATTGACAATTTTTAAGTTTCTTCATTCAGCGAAATCTAACTAACCTTATTATTTTTTTTAAAAAAAGTTATATTTCAATCTCAGTTTCAAGTTTAGTCATCATCTTTTAAAGAGTTTATTGAAGTTGTTATATGAAAAGGAGTAACGTTAAAATAAAATGAATCATACAGATTAAATGAATAGAAATTTAAAAAACTGTATCTAATATATTTTAAAAATACAAATTAGAAAGAAATGGCATAAAAGAGAAAAATAATGAGAGAAGAGAAGAATTAGAAAGGGAAGCTCAGTAAAGGGCATTGTCAGGAATCACAAGACATTTTGTATGAGGCATAGATGATTTCACAAGCTGTACAAGGTACTTCAGGAACCAGTGGATGATTTTGGCTTTTAGACTCAGTACTATGAAAAGGAGGAATATGAATGTAGCTTATTGATGGTTCATAGATCGAGTTTGTAGAATAGATTCAGAGACTAGACAAAATTAATTTGACAGCACGAAGGGGTATACAAATTGTCAAATGCTTGATGGATCATAATAAAGTGTGTTGTAGAAGGGAAGACCCAAGAAAATTAACATGGTTGGATTTACAAGCCCATGTACAGGTTGTAATGTGTTATATGGATTGTGGTTTATGATTTCATAAATTGGATTCTGAGTCATTAAAAGTTGACTTGACTTCTAAAAGGGACCAATGTACGAGTCATATATAGAATTATGAGTCGTAGAAGTTGATCCATAGAAAAACTTTAAGATACCCAAAATTTTGGCACGCTTTCTACAGACTTCCATCTACGACCAGTAGAAGTAACTCTGGATCATAGATGGCCTCGTGGTCCTGTCTATTCAATTTAAATAGGGGATATTTTGATAAATTCATACTCTTTTAAGTCCTAAACTATGTCATTTTGTCCTTATAAATCTTACCCATAACCATCCTCACTCTCTAAATTTCATCTCATTCTCACACAAGTCTTAAACACAAAAATGTGCTCTCAAGTTTCTTCCTCTTCAAGATGCCATTGAAGATCAAGCTAGGGTTTGATCTGGTATTGCATTCTCGTATACTTAGCATATTCTCACAATTTGTGTGAGTTAATATATGCATAAATTATGCATTTGTTACACCCCCTAATTCCCTCAATCTAGCTAGAGTAGATGCACATATGATGCTGAGAAAAGACAGAGAAAAAGCTGCAGAAGAAGGTTCATGAGGGTCATTTACGACTCGTAGACAACTCTATGTCTCATAGAATGGGTCTTGTAAGACCCCAGATAACTGGGTAAAATTTTCTAAGTCCAAGGCCTATGTGTGAGAAGGTATGTGACACATAAAGTATTCCACACCTCATAGATTTGTTTCATGAATTGATGGTCCAAATATCAAACTTTTCGGTATCTTGAATTATGAACTAGTAGACGACTCATAGAACAGTTTATAACTTGTAGAGGAGGTTTGACAAATTCTAGCAACTCAAATTTTAGGACCTCTAGTTTATAAGAGGTAGGTTATGATTCATAGAATGGTCTATAGATCGTAAATGGGGTATTGTAGACTCAAACGACAGTTGTTAAGAGGGGTATTTACGTCCATTCCAACCCTATTTAGTTAGATCCTTGGTTTTTTTAGGCTTGAATAGAGCCTTAAAATAGAACCCTAAGAGTACTATTCACCATAAGGGTTTCATGAGAGCACTAGAATAGGGAGAAGAGCAAGAGATTTTTATTCTAGCACGAAGATTGATTGGAGTTTGATTGTTTCTTCTATCCCAGGTATGTAAGGCTTAATAATGTGTGTAACTACATCCATTCACATGTCCCTTTCATCTTCTTCAGTCAAAATTTTGGAAAAAAGAGTTGAGATTTGGGAAATTCTATTACCCTAAAACTAAATTCTTAGTTTTATTATGAATTCTACTGATAATGTATGAAGTACCTGCTGCATTGCATGATTTTTGTTATGAAATTGACATATAGTGTATGACTTGATAGTATGAACTCTAAACTGCATAATTCTACGAAATTCTATGCATGATAGTTGAGGTTTAGTTTGATTATCTGAGTTAAGTAATTTGAGTATGATTGAATATGAGAAGCATACTGCATTTAGTCACATATACAACTATATATGATTATCTTGCTTGCATCTACATGATGAGTCAAATTGGGAGAGTCTAAATGACCATATGAGTTTGAGTCAAGTTGATTATCTATATTGATAAACTGAGTTGATAACTAACTAAGACTAGTTGAGATGCAGTAATCTAATAAGGTAAATTTGAGTTGATTGATGAGTTGAGCATATTTTAGTCTTGGGAGAAGTATCAAACACTGAGCTGGGAGTGAGTAAACATCTGCTTTAACCCATAGATCTATGTTGCCACCGTAGGATTGTCCTACAACTTGTTTTGATGACTTTTGTCCCAAAAGTTGACATTTATTATGGATCCAAGAGAGTGTTGATCATCCTAACGGGCATGGCAATGATGTCACCTTCATTATGAATCACCAAACTAAAGGTTATGGGATTGGATGTCAGTTAAGAGAAGTTCCTATGACACCTTCATTGAGCATGACATTTTAAACCGAGTCTATTCTTATTGAGTATATTTTAAAAAGCATGATTTACTTTAAACTTGCATTTATTTAGTTGAGCATGAGTTGTTGAGTTGAGATGAGTGAGTTGAGCCTTATTTTCTTGAGCTATTTTATATATTAGTATATTCCATGTACTGACTTCCATTTAGACTTGCATTCTCTTATAACAAAGATATAGGTGATAAAGAACTTCAGCTCGTGCATTGTTGAAGTCTAGATTAATGCATTTCACAGTTGGTGAGCCCTCTTTATATTTCCGGAGGAGTCCTTTTTATCTTTTACTTCCATTGAGTACTTTAATTTTTTTGATTGTTAGTGTCCATGGCCTATCATGGCACCATCTATATTGTTGAGTAAAGGTTTCATAGACATTGTATAGAGGAACTGTTGAGTATTTTATATTTCATATTTATTCATTGGAAACTGAGTTAGTTGAGTTATATTTTATTCATATGTTGCCTTTCCATTTGAGTAATTTCTTTCGATGTGATGATGAGCCCAGGTGGTTCTCTTAGGGAAATCAACATTTCTTCAAATATTGGCCACGCCAAGGGTACCCTCCCTGGGCATCATAAACTTAGTATCAGAGCATAGAGTTCAAGACTCCTAGGAAGTGAATGAGGGCATGTCTAGTAGAGTCTTGTTTATATGTGTGTTGTACACCACACTTCATAAGCTAGAGGGTATAGGACATTAAGAACTTCTACACTTTCTTGTATTTTGAGTTCGTACAATAGAGTTAAAGATCTACAAAACTCTTTTGTAACTCATGCGTTATGTGCTTACAGATCATGCCTTCCTAAAGGAACCGTGACCTAAAGGAATGTTTCAACTAACAATGTTGAGAACCCTACTGTAGAGGCCCCTCCTCAGATGGAAACGAGGGGCCGAGGTTGATTGGCGAGAATTGCTAGTGTTCCTGTGACACCTAACGCTCCACTTGCCCCTACTATAGAGGTTGATTTCAGAGAAGCTATCACTATGCTCAACCAGTTGGTAGCTACCCAGAGTGGGAACCAAGACTCACAAACTCCTAGTTCTAGATCCCAAGACCCAGGTTGCTGATGTGTTGTCAAAATTCAAAATATTTAATGCCTGAAACAAGGGATTTTTTAAGTTCTTAATGCGAATTTTTATGGCTTTTATGTGTTTTTATGTTTTTCTTGTAGAAAAGTTAGGTTAGCATGATTTTGAAGAAAAGTTGCAGATTTTTGCTGAAGCTTTGGACATACGAGCAGACCTACGAGTCGTAGCCCAAGCTACGAGTCGTAAGGTGTGTCGTAGCCCAAGCTACGAGTCGTAAGGTGTGTCGTAGCAGGAATTAGACACACAAAATTCAGAAATCTACTAAGTGGAGATCGCCCTTAGGAGGCAATCCTACAAGTCGTAAGTCCCACCGCAACACGTATACGATGATTTGTAGCAAGAATCAGAGAGCCAAAATGTTGACCCATATATTGAAGGCCAAGACTGCGAGAGGAACATATGAGTCGTAGCTCAAGCAACGACTCATACCGATGGCTCGTACCAGTTTAGTCCAAGTGTCAAGAACCTGATACGAGACCCCAATTGTGACTCGTAGGTCATCCTACGAGTCGTACCTGCGAGATTTATCAGCTTCCAGCTATTTTTTCTGTGTAAATTCTAGGGTTGTTTTGTAAATACTACATATAGTTTAAGTGAGGGTTTTAGAAGAGAGTTTGACCAATAGACATTTTTTCAATCATCTTTGAAGCTTTTCTTAGGTTTTTAGATTAGTTTTTTGTTTTGGAAAACCCATATTTGGGGATTGTGCATCTTGCTTTGTACTCATTGTTGATCAATCAAGCTTTTGTGTTTGCAACTTGTGGTGCCTACATTCTTCATTGTTGTTGGTAAAACTCTCATTTATGTCTTGTGTGTGCATTTTTATTGGTTTTTCCATAGCCATGAGTAGCTAAGAACCCACAACTCGGGGTTTTAGGAACCATGGGTAGTTTACTTGAGATGACCTAGGTTTATTGCATTTCTATGATTGGGGTTTTGCGTGTATTATCTATTTCTCTTCATTATGATTGTTGGTTGGTGGTGGCCAACACCAAACCCTGCCTACTATCATGAGCCAGATCAAGGTAGTGAAGAATCTGAAAAGGGAAGTAGATGACAGGATTTGATCGATGTCTTCTCGACTAATCAACCAAACCTGACTAAAGGGAGTTTAACTGGGACAATTGGTAAGGATTAGTTGGCACACCATTGTTGCCGACCAAGCGCTATGGTGAAATTCGACCTTTACCTTCACAAGAGGGTTGGAAGAACCTAAGTCACTATACTGCATGCAACTCTTCAATTGTAGTTATGTTACCTAGGGTAATCAAGTCAACAAACCATAGGGAACATAATTCCCAAGTTGTCCCTAATATTGAGTGTTTTCCCTTGTAGTATTATAGTCATAATTTACTTTTTTTTTGAATCACAACCCCCCCCCCCCCAACCTAATTTAGAGATTTTAGTTATGGATGCTTGAAATGGTTAGTAGTGAAATCTTGTAGTCAAGCCTCGTATTCCTGTGGGTTCGACCCTAACCTTTGGTTAGGTTAATTGCTAATAGCCACCACTTTCTTATTGGAGCGTGAACATCAAGATGTCAGTTGCCACCAGACTAAGAGACTCCCTAAGGATGAAACCACTAGTCTTCACTAGGTCAAAGGTTGAGGAAGACCACCAGAACTTCATTGATGATATATGGAAAGTGCTGAAAACCATGCATGCGACTGAGTCTACTGCTTGGGATGAGTTCGAGAGTGCCTTCCTCGATCAATTCATTCCTTAGCACTTGAGAGAGGCAGATCTTGAGGAGTTCATGTATCTCAAACAAAAAGGTCTAACTGTTAAAAGGTATAACCTGAAATTCATCCAGTTGTCCGGTATTCTCCTGACATAGTCCAGCATAAGAGAGAGGATGAGGAAATATGTATTGGGTTATAGAAAACATATGATGAGGGAGTACAAAATGGAATTGCTGATCCTAGGTGTGGATATTTCTAGAATGATGGTTTATGTATAGCAAATTAAAGAGCAAAAGAAGAAGGAAAGAGAGTAGAATTCGAGTAAGAAGGCCAAGTCAGTAGGGCCTGTGCATAATTAGACAAAGTAGAGCAAGGGAAATGAGTCATACTTCTAGAAGAGGTCCTTAGCTATGCACCATCTTCAGCTAGTGTACCAACCCTAAGCCACAAGTATGATAACAAGTCCCAAGGTTAGCCAAACGTTAGGAAACAGGTACACAATCTCAAGCTAGTGTGACTCTTGGCTCTAAAAGAAAGCCACCTTGTGTTTAATGTTGCAGGACACATCTAGGAGAATGTAGAGATAGAGGGAACAATTGCTAGAAGTGTGGCCAGCAAGGCCATTTTTAGAGGGAGTGCCTGATATGGGGAAATATGGCCTAATCCTTTACAACAACACCACTAGAGAGAGATAACCAGAGAGGTGATGCACCAGGGACAGGCGGTGGGACTAATCGTTTGTATGTGATGGCGAACCGATAGGACCAAGAGGTGCACATGATGTTGTGATCGATATGCTTTGAGTCTTTACCTTTCCTTGCTATGATTTACTTGATCCGGGTGCAACTTGTTCTTTTGTGATGCCATATGTTGCTGGTAGATTTGAGATCCTTAGTCAGTGTTTGCTTGAGCCTTCTTCTATTCCTACTCCTGTTGGTGGGTCCATTTGAGCTAAGAGAATTTATGGAAATGATGTGGTATCCATCTATCATAGGGATACTCATGCTTATTTGATTGAGTTAGAGATGTTCGACTTTGACGTAATCCTTGGTATGGACTGACTTCACGCCTGCTATGCCTCTGTTGAATGCATAACCCTAACTATCAAATTTTGATTTTCGAATGAGCCTATTATTTAGTGGAAGGGAGATTCGGTGGCACCAAATGGTAAGTTTATTTCTCACTTTAAATATTGAAGATTGATCTCCAAGGGATGTATCTACGACCTTATGCAAGTCAATTCTGACGATGTTGAGCCCCCTTCTCTTGAGTTTGTCCCAAATGTGAGTGATTTTCCTGATGTATTTCCTGAGGATCTGCCTAGTGTGCCTCTAGATAGGGAGATCAACTTCAAAATTGATGTACTTCCTGAAACCCAGCCTATTTCCATTCCACCATATAGAATAGCCTTTTTCGGAGTTGAAAGAGTTAAAGGAGCAATTGATGGATTTGTAGAAAAGGATTCATAAGGCCGAGTATCGCTCTATGGGGCGCTCTGTTCTTGTTTGTGCGAAAGAAGGATGGTTCATTGAGGATGTGTATTGACTACTATGAATTAAAACAGGTGACTGTCGAGAATAAGTTTCCTTTCCGAGGATTGATGACTTGTTTGAGCAACTTTAGGGTGCTACTATTTTCTCTAAGATAGACCTCAGGCCAGGCTATCACCAATTGAAAGTGAGAGAAAACGACATCCCAAATATGTCTTTTCAAAATTGACACAATCATTTTGAGTTCTTAGTGATGTCGTTGTGTTAACAAATGCACCTGCGACTTTTATGGACCTGATGAATAGAGTATTCAGACAGTATCTTGAAATGTTCATGATCTTGGTCATCGACAATATTTTGATGTATTCCAAAGATGAGGAGAAGCATATCAATCACCTCACAATCTCTTTGCCGATGCTCAAAGATAATGAGTTATACGCAAAGTTTTAAACTTGTGAGTTTTTGATCAAATCCGTGGCTTTCTTAGGCCAAGTGGTTTCTCAAGATGGAATGTAGGTATACACCTGAAAGATTGAGGCGGTCAAGAACTAGACAAGACCAGCCTCATTGATTGAGATAAAATGTTTTTTGGTATTGGCTGGTTACTACCAAAGGTTTGTTGATGGAATTTCTTCCGTATCTACACTACTAACTAAACTGAGTCAGAAAAAGGTCAAGTTTCAATAGTCTGACGAGTGTGAGAGAAATTTCAGGGAGTTAAAGACGAGGTTAACCACTGCACCGGTGTTGACTTTTCCTGATGGAACAGATGGATTTGTCATCTTCTGCGATGCTTCGAGGGTAGGATCGGGATACATGTTGATGCAGAGGGGAAAAGTTGTTGGCTATGCTTCTATAAAACTTAAGGTGCATGAGAAAAATTATCCCATCCATGATTTGGAGTTGGGGGTCATATTTTTTGCTCTCAAGCTATGGTGCTACTATTTATATAGAGCATATGTCGGTGCATTCACAGACCACAAGAGCTAGCAATATGCCTTCACCCAGAAAGTGCTTAACTTGAGGCATAGAAGATGACTTGAGTTGCTAAAAGACAATGACATAAGCATCCTCTACCATCCAGATAAAACTAATGTGGTTGTTGATGCTCTTAACAAGTTGTCCATGGGAAGTATTGCCCATGTAGAGGAGGTGAAGAGAGAGTTAACCAAACAGGTTCATAGCCTTGCATGATTAGGAGTTCAGTTAGACGAATCGGGCGAAGGAGGAGTTCTTATGCATAATGGGTCCACATCATCTCTAGTAGTGGAGGTGAAGGAGAAACAAGATCAAGATCCTATATTATTACAGTTGAAGGAGGATGTGCATAAGAAAAAGGTGATAGCTTTCACCAAAGGGGTAGATGGGGTATTGAGGTACCAAGTTAGATTATGTATTCCAGATTTTAAAGATGTTTGAGTGAGGATCATGGCAGAGGCCCATGGTTCTAGATATTTCATCCACCTAGGGAATACCATGATGTACCATGACTTGAGAGAAGTCTACTGGTGGAGTTGGATGAAGAAGGACATTATTAAGTTCATTTCCAAGTGCCTGAATTGCCAACAAATTAAAGTTGAGCACCAAAAGGCCATGTAGAGTAGCTCAGAATTTCGAGATTCCAGAGTGGAAATGGGATATGATTAACATGGACTTTGTCACAGGCTTACCAAGGTCGCATAGACAACATAATTCTATTTGGGTGATAGTTGATCAAATGACAAAATCTACACATTTCTTGGCAGTCAAGATGACTGACACCACAGAGGATTATGCTCGACTTTATATAAAAGAGATTGTTAGAATGCACGGAGTCCCTTTATCTATCATCTCAGATAGAGAAGCCTAATTGACCGCCCAGTTTTGGAGTATTTTTTCAAAAGTGTTTGGGTACAAAGGTGCATCTTAGCACTGTATTTCACCCGCAAATGGATGTCAAAGAAGAGTGTACAATTCAGAACACCGAGAATATGTTAAAAACCTGCACTATTGACTTTAAAGGTAATGAGGATGACCACTTACCTTTGATAGAGTTTGCTTACAATATTAACTTCTATTCGAGCATTCAAATGGCCCCAATATGAGGCACTCTATGGGAGGAGGTATATGTAGCTGATAGGATGACTTAAGGTGGGTGAAGCAGAGTTGATTTGACCAAACAGGGTCCATCGAGTTATGAAGAAGGTTAAGATCATTCGAGAAAGGTTGAGGACTGCATAGAGTTGATAGAAATCCTACATAGATGTTAGAAAAAGAGACTTAGGGTTTGAGATCAATGATTGGGTAAGTTTGAAAGTGTCGCCCATGAAGGGTGTGATGAGGTTCAAAAAGAAAGGAAAGTTGAGTCTATGACCATTGTCGCTTATCAAATCATAAAGAGAGTGGGCCATGTGGCATATGAGTTGGAAGTACCATCAAGGTTATTGGCCATCCACCCAGTCTTCCACATTTTTATGCTCAAGAAGTGTTTAGGAGATCCAAATTTGGTAGTGCCTGTCGTGAGTATTGAAGTGAAAGATATTCTGAGTTATGAAATCAGTCTAAATACTTGATTGTCACGTTCACAAGTTAAGAACAAAAGAGATTGCATCTGTCAATGTATTATGGAAGAACCAATTCGTAGAAGAGTCTACTTTGGAGGCGGAGGAGGAAATGAAGGCCAAACCCTCATTTATTCCTGCCTTTTGATGATGATACAGTTGGTGGTAATGAACTCCCTCTTAATTCTTGAATTCCTATTCCTTAAGTTCTTCTTTCATTCTCAGTATGATAGATGATAGAGTTCTAGAGTCCAAGTGAGGGTTAATGTGATATGTTCACTATTTGATTGTTTTACTTACTGAATTTCCCAATTAATCGATTGCATGAGTGAGGTGAGAGCTGGTTGATTGTTAGAGTCCATAGGGAGATCATGCCTTGACTTAAATCCCTAAATTCTCTTCATTCGAGGATGAATGATCCCAAGGGGGAGGCAATGTAACACCCCTAAATTACCTCTACCTAGTCAGAGTAGATGCACAAAGGATGCTGAGGAAAGGCTGAGAAAAAGCTGTAGAAGAAGGTTCACGAGGGCCATTTAAGACTCATAGATAAGTATATGACTCGTAGAATGGGTCTCGTAAAACCCCTAGATGACTAGGTGAAATGTCACGCCCAAGGCTAAGGCCAATATGTGACACGACGCAAGAGGAACCCGAAAGGACCCCAAGCAAGCCTCTTAGAACATCATCACACATCCTTGGTCACGGAAGCAATAAAAGAAGTATCAAGATATAACAAAGTGGGAAAATAGAGGCTAAGAGAAATAGTTTCATATCATAGACATAAAGAACAATAGAATCAAGGATCTTAACATAGATTCATAACATGTCCAACAACATCTCTAATACATAGATAAGAGCGGGGGCTATACAAAGCAATCGGGATTACCGTCATAGTCAAAATAGAACATAAGGAAGAATGTCTCATTATATAATAATAGCAATATAGACTAAAGTCCTCAAAGTGGAGGACACCCCAAAAAGCTTATGTAGTACCGATCTAGCCTTGTGAAGGAGGAGGATGATCAACTTGGGCACTAGTTCCTACATTGTGATATCATGTATAATGTAACAATAGGAAATAGGTATAATGTAACAATATGGTGTGTATGAAAAATGCATAAGTAACTCATGGTCATATAAGATATCATATGTGTAGAAGAGACCAAGCTAGATTTCCAAAGCACAAACCCCTTGGTTGGTTGATGATGGTTTCACCCCATCACCTGGCAGTTTGGTACAAACCCCACACATGGTTGATGACAATTCCACCTTATCACCCCTGTGGTGAAGTACAAACCCCTCATATGGTTGATGAGTAAAAACTCACACCTCGATTCTCAAGGTAAAAACCCTTTGACAAGGTTATCCGGGCTCTTAATCCCCCAAGATAGAGCATGGTCTAATGCCATAATTTATATAGATTATATCATATACATAATCTTCTTTCATCATCATAACATCAAACATATCATATCTCATGCTTTGGACCTTTAATTCCCTAAGAAACCACATCCGGACATTTTATCAAACACTTACAGGGTGTGTAATGCTAGTATAAAACCATGATATATAGAGATGAAATCATGTAGGATAATCTATTGTAACACCATCAATCAACATGGTATAACATCCTCAAGCAACATACACCAAAACCCCTCATCAAATCTTACAATAGATTCAAGATTTATGGCTCAAAACATAGCAAAACAGTCATAACTTTATATAGCTTTAACATAATGTGCAGGGAATTTCATAATAAAAAAACTCATTTACAAATCAAATTTAAGTCATGCAATTTAAGAAAAGGATGCCCGGTTATCAAGGGTGAAAGGAACCCATGAAAGAAACCCACATACCTTAGCTTTGGAGATGTATTTGATGAAGATTGAAGATGGAGAATTGAAGCTTAAAGAAGAACCTTAAAGGAAAACCTTAGTCCCGAATGAGGGTTTGGGACTTGTATTTGGGAGTGAAAAATATGGATAAGTGTTTAAGTGAGATTTTGGAAATGTTTATAATGATATGAGGGTGAAAATGACTAAGTATAGATAAAAATACGTTTGGGAACACTTAGGTCCAAGGCCCAAAAGCCTTGGACCGAGATAATATCACTGGCAACAAAATACACAGGTCTTCATCTATTCTGTGATGCAGACCTGCTGCAGTGGCAAAATTAACACATGCTCACGACAGCTGCGTGTCACGACACTATCACAGATCGATTCTTGATAAGAAAATTTATGAAAAAGGAAATTACTAATCGCTTGCTCTTAAATAGGGTTTAGACCCTTTTCCCCATAATTTTGACCCCCTAAATAATAATATGAAGTCAAAATTTCGATATCGACCACACAGCTTTTGAGATATATGGAATTTACAATTTTAGGCATTCTGAGGCACATTTTTGGTCAATTTTTGGGGTCGTTTCAATATCTCCCCCTCGGAAACATTTGTCCCAGAATGTAGAAGAGATGCACTACAAGAGTGAACATAAACAAATCAGCCCGAACAAGAATGCAACATTACATTTACAACACCATTTTCAATATCTCAACATAAATCTAAAATCATCAAAAATTTGCCAACTTAAACACTAATCCATATGAATGACATAGGGGCTGAAACATAAGACATGAAACAACATAAGTGGCTTAAAATTAGTACCTTAGGCTTGAGTGGAGTGAAAAAGTTAAGGATAACACTTTTTCAGGTCCACTTCAACCTCTCTAAGTAGAACTCTCGATTTGTTGGTTCCTCTAAAAGACCTTAATGGAGGCCACCTCCTTGTTCCTCAATCTCATCACTTGCTTATCCAAAATCTGGATCGGAATCTCCTCATATGTCAAGTTATCCTCAACAACACCCACAACATCAAGAGGCACAATAGCATTAGGGTCACCAACACATTTTGTCAACATTGAAACATGGAACACCGGATGAATTAAATTCATTTCCCTAGGCAACTTCAACTTATAAACTATCTTTCCAACCAACATTATCACCTCATAAGGACCAACTTATCTTGGACTCATTTCCCCTTTTTACCAAAACCGACCAGACCTTTCATTGGAGAAACTTTCAATTAAACCCAATCACCAACTTTGAATTCAAGGTCTCTTCTTCTCACATTGGCATAGGATTTTTGACGACTTTAGGGTGTTTTCAACCTTTCCCAAATCATCCTAACCTTCTCAAGAGCCTCAATAACTAGATATGGTCCCAATAAAGCCACCTCTCCAACCTCAAACCAACCAATTGGTGATCTACGTCTCTCATAAAGAGCATTAAAAAGAGCCTTACCGATGTTAGAGCGATAGCTATTATTTTATGCAAACTCAATCAAAGGAAGATGGTTATCCCAACTACCCTTAAGCTTCAAGACACAATCCCTAAGCATATCCTTAAGTGTTTAAATGCTCGGCCATCCATTTGAGGGTGAAAGGCTGTACTAAGGTAAACTTTTATACCAAGACCCCTTTTGAAAAGGCCTCTAAAAGTGTGAAGTTAATTGTGTACCATGATCCGATATGATGGACAAAAGAACCTCATGTAACCTTACTAAATCATTGATGTACAACCTTGTATACTCTTCATCCCCATATGTGGTCTTAATCGATAGAAACTGAGTCGATTTCGTCATCCTATCAACAGTAATCCAAATGGAATCAAAACCTTTCCTAGTCTTGTGCAAAATAACCACAAAATCCATATTAATAACCTCCCACTTCCAAGTAGGAATCTCTATGTCTTGGGTTAGGCGACTCGACCTTGATGTTTGGCTTTGACTTGTTGATAACTATGGCAACCGAAACAAATTTGGCAATGTCCCTCTTCATGCCTCCCCACCTATACACATATCTCAAGTGTCTATACATTTTGGTGGAATGGGGTGGATAGAATAAGAAAAATTATAAGCCTCATCAAGGATCTTCTCCTTCAACACCAGGCATACACAACCTACCTTGGTACCTAAGGGCACCATCTCCCCTTAGGAGAAAACCTTTTCTTTGACCTCTTTTACAAAGACCTTCAATTCAAGCAAAAAGGAGTTAAGATCTTGTTTTTCTATCACCTCATCAACCAATGAAGATTTAGACCCATCAATTACAACAACACCATTATCACCAACCTCTTCTAACCTAACCTTCAATCTACCCAATCAGTGCACTTCCTTAGCCATCTCCTTATCACCACCATCAATATAAGCTAGGCTACCCATAGACACCCGTCTCAAAGCATCCGCCACAACATTTGCCTTACCGGGATAAACACTCATATCATAGTCCTTAAGAAGTTCTAGCCACCTTCTTTGTCTTAAGTTGAGATCTTTTTGAGTAAAAACATATTGGAGGCTCTTATGATCGGTGAACACATCAACATGCACCCCATACAAAAAGTGGCGCCAAAGATTTAATGCAAACAAAACGGCAGCTAACTCTAGATCATTGGCAGGGTAGTTCCTTTCGTACACCTTGAGTTCTTTAGAAGCATAAGCTATGACCATACAATTTTGTATCAACACAAAACCTAAGGCAACCCGGGAAGTATCACAATACACCACAAATCTCTCAACCCCATCCGATATTGACAATATTGGAGAGGAAACAAGCTTTTCTTTCAATGTTCGGAAGCTCACATCACACTCATCGGTCCACAAACTTAACCTTCTTTTGAGTCAATTTTGCATAGGGGAAGCAATGGAGGAGAACCCATTCACAAACCTTCTATAATAACCAGCTAGGCGCAAGAAGTTCCTAATATCCAATGGGGTAAATGGTCTAGGACAATTTCTAATTACATCGATCTTCTTAGGATCCACCTTAATACTATCCACCGATACCACATAACCTAAGAATGCAACCTCCTTCAACAAAAATTCACACTTTTCATACTTGGCATACAATTCCGCCTCCATCAATCTTTGCAACACAACCCTCAAATGACCCATATACTCCTACCAACTATGTTAATAGTTGATAATATCATCAATGAAGACCACAACAAAGGAATCAAGATAAGGTTTGAAGACCCTATTCCTTAGGTCTATGAAGATGGTTGGTGCATTGGTAAACCGAAAAGACATCACAACAAACTCATAAAGCCTATATCTAGTCTGGAAGGCCATCTTGGGAATATCACGCTCCCTTATCCTCACTTGATGAAACTCGGACCAAAGATCAATCTTAGAGAAAAAGCTAGCCCCTTGCAATTGGTCAAACAAATCATCAATTCTTTGAAGAGGATATATATTCTTTATGGTGACCCTATTGAGTTTCCCATTGTCAAAACACATTCTAAGTGACCTATCTTTCTTCTTTACAAACAACATCGGAGCACCCCAAGGTGATTGGCTAAGTCTAACAAACCCCTTCTCCAACAAATCTTTTAATTGTTCCTTTAACTACTTCAACTCTGCTGGGGCCATATGGCAAGGGTGAATGGAGATAGGTTGAATATTAGGGAGGAGGTCTATACCAAATCTATTTCCCTTTCAGGAGGATCACCGGGAAGGTAATTTGGGAAGTCATCAAGAAACTCAGTTAGAACCCAAATAGATTTTATGGAAGGGACTCTAGACTCCACATCTTTAACCCTCACTAGATTGTAAAGACACCCCTTAGAGATCAATTTACGGGCTTTAAAACAAGAAATGAATCTACCCTTGACCAATACATCTTGACTTTCCCACTGAAGGATGGGTTCATTTAGAAAATGAAATTTGACCCTACGGGTTCTACAATCAATAGTAGTATAATAGGAATGCAACCAATCCATTCCAAGAATGATATCAAAATCCACCATGTCTAATTCAACAAGATCACAAGACAACAACTTATGCAAAATGCAAATAGGACAACTTCTATAAACTTTCCTAGCAACAATAGAGGCAAATAGGAGTAGACACTTCATATGACTTATGCAACAACTCAGGGTTAACGTGAAACTTTTTAGCAACAAGTGGGGTAACAAATGAAAGATTGGCAACCAAAATCAATCAAAGCATATACATCAAAGTCAAAGATTTTCAATGTACGAGTAATAACATCAAGAACCTCACCAACCCCTTCCCTCCCATGTCGAGCATAAAACTGATTGTGCCTTGGGGCGCAATCTTGAGGACCACCTCTACCCAATGGAATCGTATTTGCCCCCATCCCATTCCTTGCCTAGGTTTCTTGGACAATCCACCTTCTTCTGACCAATTTCCCCACATTCAAAGCATGCATTAGAACCTTTGAAACATGAGCCTCCATGGCTCCTTCCACATTTAGGGCACACATCCATAGGGACTACACCATCAGCACCTTAAGGCCTGGAGAAGTCATTGTCAAACCCACTATTAGAAGCATAGGAAGAGCTTTGACCTTGACGAAATCTAGCACCCTTTTGGAATTTACCCTCAAATTGGGCCCTCTTGGCCTCAGTTCCCCTTATCCTCCTCAATTTCTCCTCCTCCATTTGCTTGGCATAGGTCATCAATGAAGACAAGTCGATATCACTAATTAGCATGGCGGACAGACATTCTTTACTTACCAAGTTGGAGAACCCCATCATGAACTTATTCATCCTAGATCTAGGATCGACCACCAAATGAGGAGCATACTTTGAAAATTGATTAAACTTGAGGGCATACTCCCTCACACTCATAACACCATGTTTCAAGTTCATAAACTCCACCAACTTAGCTTCCCTAAGCTCTAAAGGGATGAACCAATTAAGGAAATCCAATTTGAACTCCTACCAAAGAACCACATTGCAAATTTCCTTCTCACTCTTCCATTGATCATATCATAATTGGGCTACCCCTTGAGTTAGTACGCCGCCAACTTTGCCTTTTCATTTAGCCGAACACTGATGAAATTCAAGATCTTGTACACTTCATCAATGAACACTTGTAGATCTTCCTCCACCTTTAACCCATAGAACACTGGAAGATTCATCCTCATGAAGTCCCTAACCTTAGCTCCCAGGGTAGTAGCATAAGGGGCTTAGGTCCTTGATTGACTTTGTTGGCCACCACTTAGGCAAGCATAGTGAGAGCATCCTGGAGCTCACCATTGGTAGGTTGTCCGTCCGGAGTTTGAGCCCTTCTTCCTTGAGTGTTTGGTATGATCTAGCATAACAAAGAACAATCTTTAGGGGGTAAAAACTAACCACAACTCTATAGAATGACTTATAACATAAAGAAGGGAATCATTTCCTAAAAAGTCTCATAGCCTCCTATTCATTGTCATGGCGCAACTCACAATCATGAATAGGACTGTAATCGACGCAGTGTGTTGGACTCTAAGGATCTATCAACCTAGGGCTTTGATAACAAGTTTGTCATGACCCAAGCCTAGGGCCTAGATGTGACACGGCCCATGGGAAACCCAAAAGGGACCCCAAGCAAGCCTTTATAACATAATCACACATCCTTGGTTGCATAAGCAATAAAACAAGCTTCAAGAGATAATAAAGTGGGACAACCGGGGCTAAAGGAAACACTTTCATATCATAGAGATCAAGGAAAAAATAGTCAAAGGCTTTTAGCGTAGATACGTAACATGTCAACAAACACCTATAATATATAGATAAGAGCGGGGGCAAATACTAAGTAACCGGGTTCACCCTCATAGTCAAAATAGAATATAAGGATGAATGTCTCAATGCATAATAAGAGCAATATAGACTAAAGTCCCTGAAGTGGAGGACTCACCAACAAGCTTGAGGAGTACTGATCTAGCCATGTGGAGGAGGAGGATGATCAACTTAGGCACCGGTTCCTACATGGTTATATCATGAAGGCAAGAGTATGCATTAGTATGTTTGAATGTAATAAGTATGTAGGATGCAATGCAACAAGAGATATGCACCTTAATCCAAAATGCACAACAATAGGCAACAGATATAATATAACAATATGGCATGTATGATCAATGCATAAGAAACATATGGTTAAGTAACTCATGCTAATATAGGATATCATATGTGTAGAAGAGACCAAATTAGATTCGCAAGCACAAACCCCTTGATTGGTTGATGATGGTTACACCCAATCACCCTGGTGGTGTTGTACAAACACTTCACATGGTTGATGATAATTTCACCTTATAACCCTAGTGGTGAAGTACAAACCCCTCACACGGTTGACGAGTACAAACCCCAACATCAGTTATCAAGGTACAAACCCCTCGACAAGGTTATCTGGGCTCTTAGTCCCCCCGGATATGGCATGGTCTAATGCAACACATTATATAGATTATATCATATACATAAGATTATTTCATCATCATAACACTAATTATATCATATCTCATGCTTTGGACCTTCAATTCCTTAAGAAACTACATCAAGACATTTTATCAAACACTTAGAGGGTGTGTAATGCTAGTATAAAATCATGAAATATAGAGATGCAATCATGAAGGAAAATCCATTGTAACACCATTAATCAACACCTTGCAACACCCTGAAGCAACATACATCAAAAGCTCTCATCAAAACTTACAATAGATTGAAGATTTATAGCTCAAAATATTGTAAAATACTCACAACCTTACATAGCTTTAACACTGTTGCAGTGAATTTCATAATAAGAAATGCCCATTTATAAATCAACTTTAAATCATGCAATTTGAGAAAAGGAGGCTTGGGTATCATGGGTGAAAAGAACCCATGAAAGAAACCTCATACCTTAGATTTGGAGATGAATTTAACGAAGATTAAAGATGGAGACTTGAAGCTTGAAGAAGAACCTTGAAGGAAAACCTTAGTTCTTGATGAGGGTTTAGGACTTGAATTTGGGAGTGAAAAATATGGATAATGTTTGAGTGAGAATTGGGGAATATTTAAAATGATATGAGGGTGAAAATGGCTAAGTATAGATAAAAACATATTTGGGAACACTTAAGTCGAAGACCCAAAAGCCTTAGACCGAGATAAAATCACTGGCAATAAAATACACTGGTCCGTATCTGGATCGCGATGCAGACCTATCGTGGAGGCAAAATTAACATATGTCCGCGACAGCTATGCATCGCGGTAGTGTCTTGGATCGATTCTCGATAAAAATAATTACGAAAAAATAAATTTCTAATCGATTGCTTTTAAATCGGGGTTAGAACCTTCACCCCTTAATTTTGACCCCCTGAACAAGAATATGAAGTCAATTTTTATATCGTCACGAATTTTGAGATATATGGAATTAAAAATTTTGGGCATTTTGAAGAATATTTTTTAGCAAATTTTGGGGTTGTTTCATGAAATTTTCTAATTCTAGGCATACATTCAAGAAGGTATATGACTTGTAAAGTATTTCGTGGCTCGTAGATTGGTTTCGTGAATTGATGGTCCAAATATAACTTTTTAGTATCTTGAATTATGAGTTAGCAGACGACTCATAGAACAGTTTATGACTCACAGGGGAGGTTTCATGATAAATTGCAATAACTTAAATTTTAGGACCTCTAGTTTATGAGAGGTAGTTTACAAATCGTAGAATGGTCTGCATCCCATAAACGAGGTCTCGTTGACTCAGATAATAGTTGTTAAGAGGGGTATTTTCATCCATTCCAACCCCTCTTTAATTAGATGCTTGGTCGTTTTAGGCTTGAATAAAGCCTTAAAACAAAACCCTAGGAGTATTATTCACCATTCCTCACCACAAGGGTTTCTTGAGAACACTAGAGGGGGGAGAATAACAAGAGTTCTTGATTCTAGCACGAAGTTTATTCTATCCCCATTTATGTAAGTCTTACTAATGTCTAGAAATACATCCGTTCACATGCCCCTTTTATCTTCTTGAGTCAAGATTAAAAGAGTTGAGATTTTGGAAATTCTATTACCCGAATACTGAATTCTTGCTTTTATTATGAATTCTCTTGATAATGCATGGTGTACTTCCTGAATTGCATGATTTCTACTATGAAATTGAGGTAAAGTTTATTACTTGATAATATGAACTCTAAATTGCATAATCGTATGAAATTTTATTCATGTTACAGAGTTGAGGTTGAGTTTGAGTATCTAAGTTGAGTAATTTGAGTATGATTGAATATGAGAAGCCTGTTGAATTTAGTCACATACACTATTATATATGATTATCTTGCTTGCACTTACATGATGATTCAAATTAAGTGAGTTTAAATGACCATATGAGACTGAGTCAAGTTGATTGTGGGGAAACCGTCACGACAGGATGCCACTTCTATACCCTCTAGGCTTACATAACACTCACTAACATACGAAGAATTTAACATATGACATATGAATCATAATTAAATAATGTATTCAAAATAGTTAAAGGTATAGGATTTTGTTCTAAAGGTTGTTTAGCTGATTTCTAGTCCAAATATTTTGCATAAGTACCTTGCAAGTAATTTAAACCACTATCTTGCAAGATATTTGTATATTGCCCCTACTGTTTTAGCACACCAAAAAGTATTACCAATGTTAAAATACAAGAAAATAAAATTAAGTATGTTTTGTTTCATACAATCATTTTAAAATAATTGATATTTTAATATAGAAACAAGCTCGTCGACTCAAAGTTAACTAAACAAGCCAAAACATAAAGTTGCAAACCATGGTTTCATACTTACACAAGCCTTTCAAATTTATGCATACATATGTAATAGGAGAATTATGTACAAGTACCAAAACTACTACAATACATATGTGTAGTTGCAAATGTGATCTTTTGCACAACTCCCAAAATTTAACTTGAATGGACATCCTCAAGCATTATCTCGGGTTCTCCCTATGATAGAAACAACTATCACTAAGCGTGAAGCTTAGTGGTGTAGAAGCTAAAAGATGAGAACATTAAATCCCTCAATTTACTCTTCTTAAGTTAAAGGGAAACACAATTGGAATACAATAAATAGACCCAGTGAACAAATATATCAATAGTATCAAGTAGGATACTTAAAGATCTAAGTATCAAGAGTTCCTGGAGCAATTTTACAAGAAATTCGAATGACAAGTTTTTCCCATTATGTAAGTAATGCCATCACACCAAACCTAATCAAGTATAAAGAAGGACCGAAGAGTTGTATCACCAAGGGTGGAAACCTAATTATCTAGAGAACTAAGAACCATATTAAGAGTGACTTTCTAGTTCTTGCATAAAATGGATTGCTCCCATACTTAGGATGAGCCCAAATCCACAATCAAGATGACAATTATCTGAAAAATGGGATGCTGATAGTGACAAAGGCACAACTACAAGAAGGACAAAGTGCACAACAATGTCGAGTGATCAGGCAATTCGTACAAATGGGCGAATTAAGCGAGTTCCTTGCAAGTCCCAAAATATATCAACACAACCAAGTAAGAATAGAAGAATATAGCTGAGATACTAAGATAACATTCAAATGTTCCAGAAGGTAAAAAAAGTACAAGAACAAGTCTTTACACGAACCTGAACCTTTTATCACGCAACCAACCCTACCGAATTTAAGTCGTGGATCAATACGACATCCATTTCTTCAATAAATTTCCTTAAGATTATACAAGAGTGTAAGTAACTTAATACTTATTTACATGCTCACTTAATATTAAGCACTTTTAACAGGTGAAATTAACAAGATAAATAACCAAACTGAGTCCTATTTCTACAAATAACACTCTTCTCGGCAGCTTTATTGCCTTGCAACACAACTAGATTTTGATTTTGTAAATGGACAAACTATGTTTTCTAGTCTACATAACAATTGTAGTTATATGAATGTAGGTTGAAAAATATCAAGAATCACTTCAAAATACTCTTTGTACAAGTATTTATAATCGGAACACTAACGTCACACCCCCAGGGGTTTTTATCTTAAACTCTAGACAAAACTTGTCCTAACTTGCTCCACTATTTTGAATCTATAACTACCAAATTAGGTCCCACATAAACATAAGAGTTGTAGATAAATGTCTTGGGCTGTAAAGAACTATGAATGATCAAATTTACAGCTCACACATCATGATATGATTAAAATACTAACAACAGTACATAGAAAGTTTCTTAGACAGAAAACTGGCCAGAACTTTCATTGTGTTTCATGCCTTTTTTTGATACCATTCAAGCAGATTAAGATTTTCACGTAAACATAAAAGTTATAGGTATGTACATTATCTTTCCTAAGTATATTTAACCACTAAAACCAAAGCAATATAAAATGCGATATTCCACAATTACTACACATTATGCAATTTAAAGGAATAATTTATCGACTTACCAAAAGGTAGGGGATTTCTTCACTTTGCTTTAATGAACTTATTTATAAGGTTTTATACGATCCTGAAACTGAATTATTTGGGGGAAAATGTATTTTTTGTTAAAACAACTTAAAAGAAAACTGTCCAATAAGGTGGTTTCCAAAATTTTCCCTTTTTCACACCTTATTTATTTTTTCCATATATAATAATAATTATTAAATCTTTATTAACATTTATTATTGCATAAAAATAAATAAATTGCATAAAACAAACCCTCCCCTCTTTCCTTTCTACGATTCAAGAAAATTGATTTCTCTAACAACACAAACTCAAGTTAAAGAGTTGTGAAGTAAGAGTTGATTTTATCTTGAGGGAATACCCTTTTGAAAGTAAATACATTTTTTTATAATAAGGGCATTACAACTGTCTCCCTCTAAAGAAATTTCATCTCAAAATACCTTATAATAGTCTCAAAATAAGTGCGGATGTTGGGTCCTCATATCTTCTTCCCTCTCTAGGTGGCTTCTTCTCCTAATGGTTTCTCCAAAGTACCTTTTCTAAGGGAATTTTCTTGTTTCTAAGTTCTTTCATTTCCTGAGCTTGAATTTGGATAGGTTCCTCGTCATATGTCAAGTCTTGATTAACCTCAATAGATTCAACTGGTAGGACATTAGAGGGGTCAGATGATATCTTCTAATCATTGATACATGGAAGACATTGTGGATCTTGTTCAACTCAGGTGATAATACCAATTTACATGAAACTTGTCCCACTCTATCAAATGCCTTATAAGGTCCAATAAATCGGGGGCTAAGTTATCCCTTTTGGATAAATCTCATAATCTTCTTCCATGGAGATACTTTTAAGAATTCCTTATCACCAACTTGATACTCAATATCATGCCTTTTAAGATCAGCATATGATTTCTACCTATCCAAAGCAATTTCCACACAATCTTTGATCACCTTTACCTTTTCTTCTGTTCGCTGCATAATATGAAGACCAATAAGTTTTTGTTCACCAACTTCCCTTTAACAAAGAGTAGTCCGACATTTTCTTCCATATGAAACTTCATAAGGAGGCATTCCAATACTCGATTGATAGCTATTTTATTGTAAGCAAATTCTACAAAAGCCAAATATTTGTCCCAACTACCCTTATACTCCATGATTCATGCTTGAAGCATATCCTCCTAATTTGTATTACTCTTTCTGGATTAACAATCTATCTTAGGATGAAATGAGATGCTGAAATTTAACTTTGTACCCAAGGCCTCTTGCAAGCTAGACCAAAATCTAGAGGTAAAACTTGGGTCTCTATTAGAGACAATATAGATGGGGATTTCGTGCAACCTTACAATCTCATTAATGTATAGTTTTGATAACCTCTCAAGCTAATAATCCCTAAACTTCTAAGAAGTGAGCACTTGTTGTTAATTTATCCGCTATCACCCATATTACATCATGGTTCTTTTGAGTGCGAGGAATTCCAAAAACAAAGTCCATTGTTATTCTCTCTTATTTCCATTCAGGCATCGGCAAGGGTTGGAGTGGCCTAATTTGAACTTGATTTTCTGCTTTTACTTGTTG
The DNA here is from genome assembly GCA_025774065.1 of Solanum ossicruentum. Lineage (NCBI taxonomy): Eukaryota > Viridiplantae > Streptophyta > Magnoliopsida > Solanales > Solanaceae > Solanum > Solanum ossicruentum. The sequence goes on from JAOTQR010000100.1 coordinate 9,227,789, forward strand.
ACAAACAAAACATTTTGAAATGTACTCCACAATGTCTTTCTTCATACCATTCCATAATAGTGTTCTTTAAGGGTATGGTACATTTTTATACCTCCAGGGTGCATGGCATATGAAGAAGTGTGTGCTTCCTTCAAGATTTCTCCTTTCAATCACTCATCATTAGAGACATACAAACTATTTTTATAAGATAAGATACTATCCTTTGTTAATGAAAAATCATGTTTTTCTCCATCTTGAACCTTTTTGGTCAGCTTCATGAGTTTTTCATCTAACTTTTGAGCTTCTTTAACTTCTTCAAGCAATATGGGTTTAACTTGCAGTTAGGAAATAGTCAAGCTAGATGAGTGAAGTGCAATACGAGCATTCATTGCTCTTAACTCAACAAACAAAGACAATGGACTCAAGGACAGCCTTGCAAAGGACTTGTGACTTAAGGCATCTGCAACCACATTAGCTTTTCCTAAATGATAATCGGTTGTGCAATCATAATCCTTAATGAGCTCAAGTCATCTATGTTTCCTTACGTTCAATTGCTTTTGTGTACCCAAGTATTTTAGGCTTTTGTAAACGGTGAATATGTAACATTTTTCTACATATAGATAATGTCTCCATATCTTTAAAGCCAATACTTTAGCAGCAAGTTCCAGTTCATGAGCAGGATAATTCAATTCATGTGATTTTAATTTCTAAGAGGCATAAGAAATAACTTTCCCTTCTTGCATCAGAACACACACTAGACCACGATGAGATGCATCACTATGTATCACGTAATCCTTCGCCTCCATTGGTAGAGTAAGTACAGGAGGTTGCATCAACAAGGACTTAAGAGTTTCAAAGCTCTATTGGCATTTGTCCCTCCAAATAAACTTTTCCTCTTTCTTCAAAAGTTGTGTCATGGGGAGGCCATAATGGAGAAACCTTTCATGGACCTCCTATAGTATCCCGCCTAGCCTAGGAAGCTTATTACTTTGGTCGGACTTTTGGGAGGTTTTCATTCAACAATTACTTGGATTTTACTAGGATCCACCTTTATACTTTCAGCTGACACAATGTGCCCCCAAAAGGTCACTTTATTTAGACAAAATTCAAACTTGGAAATTTTTGCATAAAGTTCTTTTTCCTTCAAAATTAGTAAAATATTTTGGAGATGCTTATCATAATCTTCACTACCTTTGGAATACACTAGAATATCATCTATAGAAAGTACCACAAATTGATCTAGCTATGGCTTGAATATTCTATTCATTAGATCCATAAATATTGCGGGAGCTTTAGTCAATCTGAATGGCATCATCGAAATTCATAATAAGCATACCCGAGTTCTAAAAGCAGTTTTAGGAATATCTTTCTCTCTAAAACGTAGTTGATGATACCTAGGCCTCAAATCGATCTTTGATAATAGATTAGCACCCCTCAACTAATCAAATAAATCATTAGTACTTGGCAACGAATATTTATTCTTGACTGTTATTTTGTTGAGATATTTGTAGTCAATATACAATCTAAGAGTTCCATCCTTCTTCTTTACAAATAAAATAGGGCTCCCCTAGGAGAGACATTGAGACGGATAAACCCTTCTCAAGAAGTTCTTGCAACTAAGTTTTTAGCTCATTTAGTTCTACTAGAGCAATCCTATAAGGAATAATGGAAATAGGAGAAGATTCAGGAATAAGCTCGATTAGAAATTCCATTTCCCTTTACGGGGGTAACCCAGGAGGATTTTTTGGGAAGACTTCTTAAAAATTGCACACAATAGGTATATCTTTAAGACTAGGGCTCTGCAAGCGTGTATCAACTATGTGAGCAAGATACACATCACAACCTTGCCTGATTACCTTTCTTGCCAACGCTGCAAAAATAATACTAGACGTCAATGATCTTTCACCTTGTACAATAATGTAAGAAAATGTAGGGTCCTTAAAAGTCATATGCTTTGATCTACATTCCACTACTACATGATATTTATAAAGCCAATTCATCCGAATAATAACATCAAAATCTTGGCAGGGCATTTCAATTAAATCTGCCAGGAAAACTAGGTCTTCGATTATGAAGGGACAAGGTCGGTAAATTCGACTACAAACAACTCGGTAGCACAAGGGACATTCAACTAGCACATTATAATCAAGGCTCACAAATGTCATATTTCAGGAAGAATCCACAAATAAATATAAGAATATGTAGAATAAGGATCAAACAATGTAAACAAACATAAGTGAAATAAGTGAAATTTACCAACAACCACATCTTGGCCATATTGATCATCCTTCTATTTCATAGAATAAGCTCTTGCAGTAGCCCTTGGCCTATTAGGTTGATTTGCTCCACTTGCTCCAACTACTTGGATGTTTTTTTGGTCTTGCGCCCCTATTGGTTTGAGGAGTGGTAGTAGAAGGCTATTGAATGTAGCTTTCAGTGCGCACGGAGGGATCCTATTTAGGATAGTTTTTCAGTTTTTGATCAAAACTGTTGCAGTTAAAACACGCACCAAAAGCTCTCCTGCAAAAACCATAATGATTCTTCCCACATTATTCACTCGTAGGAATACAGGTCTTTCCTTGACCATTATTTGGAGTGCTACGTGTAGAATAATTTCTTCTGCTTTGCTTGTGCTGAGGTTACCTATTAATATCAGTAGCCTTAGGATCACCAAGCCTTCCCATTTTGTATGGACCTCCGAAATTTGATCTATGTTTTTGGAGTTTATTTTCATGTCTACTGGCTTTTTCCTTATCAAGTCTTTCCCAGGTAAGAGCAGCGGAAACTAGTCTACCGAAGTTCTCATGTTGCAAGATTGCCACATTCTTTCTGATAGAATCATTTAAGTCGTCTTCATATCTCCTGCACTTATCTTTCTCCTCTTTAATAATAACTCCAGCATAATGAGAAATCTTTAGGAACTTTTGCTGATATTAGATAATAGACATGCCATGCTGCCTCTAACTTAGAAACTCCTTTTTCTTTACATATAGATGGAACATATTTCATACAAAAATCCTTAACAAATTCATCCCAAAGACAGAACGGGAGGTTTTACCTTGGAATTTTGAATACTCACCCACCAATCATAAGCATCCATTTGTAATGGAAAAACAACATACCTAAGTTTTGCAACATCTGACTACTCCAATTGCTCAAACACACTCTCCATGCGTTCTAGCCATTGTGCAGCATCAATAGGATCAACAAAACCTTTAAATTCTACTCCAACCATTTCCTCATTTTCTCTATGTTTATCCCATTAGGATCATGCATCGATTCAATTTTATGGTGAAGAATTCAGCCATTTTTTAGAAAGCAGGATTCTTAACACGAGTATTATGGCTCATATGAGGATGTAGGATAGGTATTACAACGTGGTTTCCCACTTCAGACCCGTTAGTACGGGGGACGTATTGATCCAAGAGATGTTCTCCAACCCCTTCAAGTGGACAAGGCTAGGAATAAGAGTTATCTGATCGTTGTTGTACTGCTTCCATAGGTCTATTAGAGGAAGTGGCCATAATTTAATTCCTTCAAAAGAGAAGATCATATTGTATTAGGGACATATACATGATGCATATGCCCTTTACAGGCACTAACAATATTAATCATGTAAATGAACAAATTGTCACACCCCTCCCTGGGGTCGTGACTGGTGTCCGATAGGGACACGTAATCACCTAATAGGTCGAATTCCTTTCCACTCTTATCCTAGGATTCTACCGAAATTTTGGCAGAGTTTCCTCTGTTTTACTGACTCCACCTGCAGGGAAAAGCCAGCAGCGACCAGACAACATAGATATAACTTATAATCATAATCAAACAAAAGAGCGGGCCTACAAGGCCTTCGCTGTGGCCCTGTCACCTAAGAAAGTGGTATGTATACACAATCACACCACACTCTATCCTGACTACACCAACACATGCCCACTGGCCTCTACATAACAGAATAAACATTGACGAGACAGGGCCCCGTCATACCCTCAAAATTTACTAAGGAACACGCAGTGACAATAATGTAAATTCCTGCCTTTATGTCCAAAAGATTTCTCCTGGAGTAAGGAGCGCAAAACTGGTAGGTACAGAATCCTAGCTGAAAGGCTTCCTCACCTGTACGTCGGTACCTGCGGGCATGAAACGCAGCCCCCACATAAGGGGGTCAGTACGGGATATGTACTGAGTAAGAAAGCAGTAAATATAAAACAGGATGACGCCAATAATCCACCACAAAGATAAGAGACTCATATCAAGGCATCTGTGGGATATATTTCAAAAATATAAATGCAACCATATTTATCAACATACCTGTCACAAGTGTCATCAACATAAGGAGTGAGCTACAGGCGTTACGTATCGCCGTCCCTGTAGTC
>JAOTQR010000100.1:9241251-9251561 GCA_025774065.1 Solanum ossicruentum
ATAGTTTGAGGCAAGTTAAAGAGTATTTTCTTGAAGATTTCTTGACACTTTAGTTGAGTAACCTAGCTTGTTTGAAAATACGTGAAAGATACTAGTTTTAGTAGAGTTAAAGATTTCAGTTGAGAAAGCTAAGTAGTAAGTTGGGGCAACTTCCCGAAAAAAGCAGATTTTAAGAATTCCAAGTCTTTAAGTATGAGCTATATAAAAGTGTTTTGGGAGTAGAATTGAGCATCGATATGAGTGAGAGTAGAATTAATTACTTGAACTCATAAACTTTGTATCAAATATAGGATAGGATAGTATCAAGGTACATTCCTCATTAGCCATAAAAAGGCCCAGTTTAGGATGGACCCACTCCCCTAGTTCTTCGTTCCCTACCCCGACAAAGTACGGGACGACTTTAGCAGTGTGGGCAAGACACTGTATCATCACGAAGCTCATAGTGGTGGTTGTCGGTTAGAGAAACTCACTAAGCTAAGAAATTATGATATACTTACCAGTTTTCAGCATGTTACTTTTTGCATAAAAAGTATTTACTATTATTGTTACTTTATTATGAGTTATGTTTATATCCTTTTTGAGAAATATTATGTTATCCTGAGTTACTGTTTTGTCCATCTTACATACCGTACATTCCACGTACTGACATCCTTAGGACCTGCATCATTTTATTATGCAAATGCAGGTGAAAGATTTCTTCAGCAGCTGCTTCGTTGAGAACTTGACAGCTTCCAGTCTTGTGGTGAGGCCCTTCTCAGTCAGGGGCTCTTGAGTTGTTATATTTTAGTTCAACATTTGTTTCTAGTTCTGGCTACTTGAAGCCTGTCACAGTAGTCCTTTCAAACAGTTTCAATAGTGGTTCCATAGATTATGCATTAGTATTCTGGTTCTGATTATTCAGTTATTGCTTGTACACTTTTATATTTAGCTTATGCAGATAGTTTATGAATTAGTTGTTGCTTTTATATCTTTTCCACCATTGTTTAAGTCTTCCGTTGAGTAAGTAGCCAGGCTAAGTAGTTCGCTTGGAACCAGAAATAGTTTTTGAGTGCCGACCACATCCAAGGTGTAGGCTCGGGGCGTGACATAATGCTTTGAATTAAAGAATAAAAAAAATATAAAAATATATCAAATCCTGCTTAGATTGACAAATCCAATCGGCATGATACCTCTTCAATAGAATGGGGCGTGACATGATGCTTTGAATTAAAGAATAAAAAAAATATAAAAATATATCAAATCCTGCTTAGATTGACAAATCCAATCGGCATGATACGTCTTCAACAGAATGTAGTCCATGTCCTATAATTTTCTATATAAAAATTTCGATCTAAGCTCACCTCTTGTCCTCTATTAGGTACATACATCAGTTTGTAATCTTCAAACATATACTAAATTAAGAAATGAGTATTCTTCGTAGAAAGATGAAGAGTCACTCCTATAACATTTGACAATGCTAAAGTTCCTTCATATAGTGAAGTCAATCCATTCCAAAATCAATCTTTCCATATTGAATAAGAAGAACTAAATATAGTTTCACATATATTCTGGCTGTCAGCTAGTGAAATTATGTTTGAAATTTGATCGATTATTGATTTATCAAGCTAGTTATGACAATTTTTAGCTCATTCAGACTCATAAAGACAAACTTTTATTAAGTCCCTCTATATTTTTTCTTTTACATAAAATTCATACCTCTCTCTTTCTACAACTATTGGCTATAAAAATTCTTTTCCCTTTTATATCTTGACAATATTTAATTCTTGATCGTGTTTCTTGGTCATGAAGAATTGGTAAATTGTTTTTTGCAAAAATTGATAAAAGATGATGACTGCATTTTCTTCTAATAACGACTAACTATTATTTTTGTTAATATAATTTTATTAATGTAGTTTCGATAGTTTCACTTTATTTTTATCAAAGTTCAAATATTTATTATATCTATAAATATCTTTATTATTATTAAATAACAATTTTTATTTTTTCTAGACTAAAGTTTTTTCTAACAATTTGTTGATGTAATATTTAACTACAATTTTATTAGAAGTATAATGTTTATTGTGTTTATATTGACAAACTATTTATATTCATATGTTTAAAATAAACAGTCTTAATCATTCAACGCTGAAATCTAAAGACAAGATTTTATTCTTTCAAATATGCAGGATCTTATTTATTAACATGTCCATCAAATTCAAACGTCTTAATCTTAATGAAAATAAATAAGGGCTAAAGCTCTTTTTTCTAAATAATCTTATAATATTATACAGTTTATGGTAAAATCACTTATAATAGTGTCAATAATTAAAATAAGAATATAATGTTTTAAGACGACTTAATTATTTTACATAAAAAGAAAATGATCAAAATTAGAACAAAGTATATGTTAATGTTTGCATTTCTGTCAATAAGAAAATTTAGCTACTCAACTTTTCAATATTAGATTAAAAAAAAAGACATAATAACTGAATAATATCCTAAATAAAATGACTTATGAAATTTGATACGGAGCATTAATATTACTTAATAAGGAGATTGAATAAGCAGACAGTTTTCCTAACAACATGTCTGTTTGAGCTGTCTGCTTCTTCTTCAATATTATATGGGATCCATAAAAATATTTTAAGGACTTTTTAATTTAATCTTTTTAAGATATTTCAAGTGTCAACTATGATTTAACAATATCAGCCATAATAAATTATTTTTCAACTACTTCAACTGTGATTTTCTTATATCATTCTAATCAATTATTGTAAGTCACGTAAATGCTAGAACTAGGATAAAATAAACACAAAATTATAAATTAAATCTTTCTATTTAAATTGAATAGATAAAATTAAATAATTATTTTAATATTTTTCAACGATTATATTTGTGTCAAAAAAGGGCACTTTTAGAAAAAATATATAGTACAAATAAACCAAAAACCTTGTATATTACTTGAAATGGTATAAAATATACTATAGGTCGTTGTAATTGTCAATTTAAATTTTGGGAAAATGCATAAATTCCCCCTGTAGTTGTCCCCAAAAGTAACTTACACACTTTAACTGTTTAAGTGACCTATTACACACTTATACTTCTCAAAAGTGAATTATTTTAACCCTTCTTAGCCCAAGCCCCAGATATTATGTAGAGAGTGAGACATACTCGCCTCGTTGGGATACCACGTATTAAATGAACCTAACCCATATCCTTTTGACCCATATCTATTTTTTTCACCCATATCCGTTCATTCACCCATATCCATTCAATTTTTACCCAAACCCGTTCATCTTCTCTAAGAACAAACACACATAATCATCAGCTTTTTACCATAATTCGAGAAATTTCTAAAAACTTCTTCAATTTAATGGAGTTTTAATTGTTTAATGGAGGTTTCACTATCATATTTGGCCAAAGTTAGTGGTTACGATCGAGTAGGGAATCGTTCTTATGGAAGATTATCAGTTATACTAGAATTTGGTCATTGTAGCATTGTCAATAATGTTAAAAGGTTAAATTCATATCTCACTCCATTGTTTCTACTAATAGTACAATTTAACCTAGGGTTTGGTCAATTTAGGTTTTTATAAGTTTACAATACCTAAAAAGGCATTAACTTGTTAACCTAAGATTTTTTTTCATCCTTAGTTAGATTCTTGATAATACGATCTGACACTTATGCTTATATTACAGCTTAGTATGACTTTTTGTTATTGTATGTATTTGTCATAGTTGAGGTTAATTGTAATTGCACAAATAACTTGTTACTATTGTTTTTAGGTTGTTAAAATATCTTTTGATTTGATTACATTGGTATTTTACTATGGGAGTGTTATGAAGAATTTAAAAAACGGAACCAAGGAGAAAAATTCATATGATGGTGGACAAGTTACTGAGTTTTTAGATGTTGATATAGATAGGTTGTCTTATTTTGAGTTGAGGGATTATGTGAATGGATTAGGGTATAAACCTGCACAGTACTTATTATATGTAAAAATGCCTAATACTACTGTTATGTTAGACATTAAATTAGACTATGATAGTAATTTAATTTCTAAGTGTTTATGTAATGAGGATATTTTGGAGGCATTTGTCTGTCATCTGGTTACATATCCTATTATGGTTCAACCTTTATTGGAATTTGGAGAGGGGAAAGGTGTAGTAATTGAAGGTGAGGGACCATTTCAAAATAGTGGGGCCTAAGAAATGTTTCAAACCTAAATCCTAGCACTGTTGCTTCCATTACTTCTTCTCCTCAACACTCTTTTACTGCTCCAAATATTCCTTCCTCTATTGATCCAACTCTTACCCCTGGCCATCTTTTTACTAATCCAACTCTTGACCTTGTATATCCTCGTGTTGATCCAACTCCTGCTCTTGACCATTCTTCTACTAATCCAATTCTTGAATTTGTACATTTTTCTAATGATCCAATTTTTACCCCTGACTATTCTACTACTGATCCAGTTGATGAACCTTTCCATCCTTGTAATGATTCAACTGATGAACCAATCAATCCTTCTTCTGAATTTGTAAACCCCTTCTCTGAAGAAAATTCTGATATAGAATCATTAAATGGAGGATTAGATGATGGAATTGATGTAGATGAAGAGCTAAAAATTTTCAGAGATGAAAAGAGGAAAAGAAAGAGAAGAAGAAGGAAAGAAAGAGCTCCATTTCCTGATCATGTGAAGGTAGGAATAGAAAAAAAAGGGACCAGATGTTGGGTATGATGAATATGCAAGTGGAAATAGAAACAATGTAGAAAATAGGCTAGTTGGTGATGAGCCTTACTATCCCTCAGATGAAGCTGCCAGTTTTGAAACAGATTCAGATGATTTCAGTGATGATGAAAGAGAGGTTCAGTAGAGAGTTAAAGCAAGGAGGAGAAAGAAGTTGAAAAGAGTTGTATTTGATGCAACTTCTCAGAAAATAGTGTGGGAACCGATTCTTTTATTGAAAGTGGTAAGGAATTTAGATCTGCTGTTACCAGATATGTTGTTAATGAGAATGTTGCTATTGAAATGTACATTAATGAAGGAAGAAGGGTAAGGGTTAGGTGTACAGTTGGTTGTCCTTGGCTGCTATTTGCTAGCTTTAACTCCAGCACAAATAATTTTATTGTGAAAACATACAATCCAGTTCAAAAATATGATCCTACTATAGGAACAAGCTTTGTAATAGCAAGTTCTTATCCAGTTACTATAATGAGAGGATAAAAGAACAACCCAATATTATAATTTTTGAGTTTCAGGAACTTATTAAGAAAGAATTAGATTTATATGTTGAGAATAGTGTGTTGGAGAGCAAGAAACAAAGTATTACAAGAGTTAATGGGTGACTATAATCTTGAGTTTGAGAGGATGTTAGACTATAGAGATAAATTTTTAAGAACTAATCCAGATAGTATATGTGTAGTCAAGCTTCATGAGGAAATATTTGAAAATGGTAAAAAAAAATATTTCAAAGCTTCTACATATGTTTTGATGCAATGAAGAAGTCTTACTTGGTCGGTTGCAGGAAGTGCACTGGTTTGGATGGTTGTTTTCTAAAGGGAGTATCCAAAGATCAATTAATGGTTGCTGGTTTTAAGGATTGGTAACAACCAAATGCTGCCACTAGCTTGGGCAGTGGTGGAGGTTGAAAATCAATACACTTGGAGTTAGTTTGTCAGGCTTCTAAAGGAATATCTTTAGCTAGGAGATGGAACAGACATGACTATCATAACAAATATATAAAAAGTTAGTTTTATTATTAACTTATGACTCTTTTGATTACTTACTTTATAAATGTTAGTTTGATTCTTGGTTTATGACCGTTATGTTATAACTTTAGTTTGATTCTTTGTTTATCTCTATTATATTAGTTAGGCTCTTGATTTATAACTATTATGTTATAACTTTAGTTTGATTCTTTGTTTATAACTTTAGTTTGATTCTTTGTTTATCACTATTATGTTACTTAGATTCTTGATTTATGACTAAAGTTAAGTATATTTACTTTGTTAGTTTGCTTATTGCTTTATAATTGCTGGTTTGGTTCTTGATTTATGAGTGTTAAATAAATTCTTGGTTTATGACTATTTAGTTTGATGAGTTATAGGGTCTTGAAAATGCCATAAGTACTCATTTGCCAAATGTTGAGCATAGGATGTGTGCTAGACATATCCATGCTAATTGGTCCAAGATTTGGAGAGGTATTGAGAGGAAAAATTATTTGTGGAGATGTGCAAGGTCTACTTTTGAGGCTGAGTTAAAAGATAACATTAGTTATATGAAAAGATTAGAGAATAAGATAGTTGATGGTTTAATGTATTATAATCCATAAAGATGGAGCAAGGTTTACTTCAGTTTCACCATAAAATGTGACATTGTTAACAATAGCATGGTTGAATGCTTCAATGCATGGATATTAGCAGCAAGGCACAAAATTATAATTACCCTGCTTGAAGAAATTAGGGTGAAAATGATGAAAAGGATAGGGCAGATGAGAGAGTTTTGCAATTGTTGGATCAGTGATGTTTCTCCAATGTCAATGAAGGTTCTGCAAGATAACACTGGTAAGTCAATGAAATACAACATTGAATGGAATTTAGATACAGGGTATGAGGTACTTCATGGAGCATACAGACATGTTGTGGATACTTATAGACAAACTTGTAGTTGCAGACCATGGATTTTGAAAGGCATACCATGTCCTCATGCAATCGCTACCCTTCATCACAGGAAATTGGACCCAACTGACTATATTTCCCGTTATATAATAAAAAACTTACGTAAAGACATACAACCACTTTATTCAGCCAGTTTTGAATATGAAAATCTGGCCAAAATCATAAAACATCTTTGTTATATCACCTCATGTTAGGAAGATGCTAGGAAGACCTAGCAAGGTTAGCAGAAAGAGCAAAGTGAAACTAAAAAAATTGGAAAGCTATCCAAAAGAGGGATTGAGATGTCATGCAACAATCGTCATAATAAGGGTCATGATAAAAAAAAGTGTCCTCTTAGTGCTCCTACTAGTGCAAGTTCACCACATGTTGCTACTTGAAATGCCCCAAAATGTGCCTGAAAATGTGCCCAAAAAAATGCCCATGATTGTAATTTCCATATATCTTAAAATTTGTGTGTGATATCAAAAATCCGATTTCATATTCTTTACGCCAAGATTTCAATTTCTAGTAGCAGTCCGCGTTGGCTCCACAATGCGGAGCCCTCACGGAGCAGTATATTTTATTGTCAGTTTTCTTATTTCGGCCCAGGGTTATGGGGTCTTGGGCCTAAGCCTTCATATGTATAAAAGTACCAATACTTAGTCATTTCTCAATCCCATATTATTCAAGACATTTGCCAAAACCCTCTGAAACACTTAGCCTAATATTATACTCAAATTCAAGTGTCCCAAACTCATTTTGAATTCAAGAAACTCAATCAAGCTTCAAGTTCTCATTCAAATCTTCACCAAGGAAATCTCCAAAGTTGAGGCATGTGGGTTTCAACCATTGGGTGCTTTCACCCATGGTGCTCAACCTTCCTTTTTATGTAAATTGCATGTTCTTAAGTTGATTTATCTATGGGTACTTCCTATTATGAATTTGACTATGAACTATGTTAGAGTTTCATAAAAATATTGACTATTTAAGCATGTTTTGAGCTATGAATCTATGGTCTATGATGAGATTTGATGAAGAGTTTCAATGTATCTTACATGAATGTGTTACCAAGTGTTGGTTGGTTGATTTACTTCAAGTTTTCTCACATGATTTTACTCTTGAATTGTATGATTTTGAATTAGCATTACACACCCGACATGTGTTTGATAAAATATCCGGTTAAGGATTCTTGAGTTAATAAAGGTCTATTATATGACTTATGAGCTAAATGACTTTATGATGATGAAAGGAATGTATATATATGTTGATTTCTTGAAAAGTATCTATAGTGTTGCAAGTGACCACACCTTGTTGAGGATGTGTTATGTCTCAATCACCTTGTTGGGGGGTGCTAGGCTCGTACTACCATGTTGAGGGGTATATACCTTGACCACCTTGTCAGGGGTGCTAGACTTGTACTACCAATTAAAAGGTAGATACCTTAATCACCTTTCAAGGGGATGCTAGGCCTTGGATTCCTAGTATTAGGTGTTGGGTCTATGATGATGGTTTCTTCCTACATATGTAATATGTTCTATACAAGAATGTTTTACTTTGAGCATTGATTATACATGCCATGTTGTTATAGTACTTCCTATTGCCTATGTATATGCATTTTCACCATGTTGTCTATCTCTAAATTGCATGGCATCCTACATACTTAGTACATTCAAATGTACTAACACATACTCTATGCCTACATGATGTTACTATGTAGGAATCGAAGCCCCTCATGATCATCCTCCACGTGGCTAATACTATTTCATGAAGTGAGTGTGGTGAGTCCTCAATTCCTAGGACAATAGCTATTGATCTTATGTTATGTAAAGACTCATTTCTTTGTTTAGATGCTTATGACTATGAGGGTGAGCCCAGAAAGTGTCGTGACCCCCGTTCAGTTCCATGTTTAGAGGTGTTATTGGACAAGTTATTTAATTATGCTTCAAGCTTTGACTATTTTGATGACTTATGCTATTAAAGACTTCCCTTAGTCCCTTAATACTTGTTTATACTCTCTTATTTTTGTTTATTTTACTTCCGCGACCAAGGATGTGTAAATGATATGATAAGAGGCTTGTTTGGGGTCTTTTTGGATTCCAATTCGTCGTGTCACATCTACGCCCTAGGATCAGGTCATTACAAACTTGGTATCAGAGCATTAGATTGTTAATAGTCCTCGGTATCCAACACACGTTTCGATTAGAGTCTTATTCATGGTTTTGAATTGCACCACAACTATGAGTAAGAGGCTATAAGATGTTTTTGGAAATGTTTCCCTTCTTTTTGATCTACGTCATGCTATAGAAGTTAAGATAAGGTTTTTCCCTAACAAATGTTCTTTGCTATTCTAGATAATGCCCGCACTCCCGAAGAACAACTGGATCATTAAGGGTTATGGGCTGCTATTGCCATGGTACCTCAAGCTATGACTAATCAAATCAACCAAGGGGTCCAAGCCCCTCATGCTCCTACTCCTGCCTCTAGAGTGAGGAATTTTATGAGGATGAACCCATCGGAGTTCCATGGGTCTAAAGTGGATGAGGACCCTCAAGAATTTATTGATGAGGTGTACAAAGTATTGTCTATTATGGGGGCTAGATCGGAGGAGAAGGCAGAGTTTGCGGCTTAGAAACTCAAGAGGGGTGGCATAAATATGGTTACATAATGGAAGGAGGAGAAGGGGAACAACAATGTGATCCTTTGGGAGGAGTTTAAGGCGGCATTTCTCAATCAGTTCTTCCTTCTTGACCTAAGGGAGGCAAAAATGATAGAATTCCTGAATTTGAAGCAAAGATCAATGAGTGTGAGGGAGTATGTGCTCAAGTTCAACAAACTCTCCAAATATACTCCACAATTGGTGAAGAGCCAAGATCTAGGATGGACAAGCTTGTGATGGGTGTATCCGATTTAGTGAATGAGGAATTTCATGCTGCCATGTTATATGGATTTCTCCTGCCTCATGACTTATGCCAAACAATTGAAGGGGCGAATGTTGAGGAAGAGAAGAGGTAATGACACAAAGATGGCCGATTGTGAAGATAAATTCCAAGGTCCCAAGGAAGGTCGGTTTCATCAAGGCCAAGGGTCTTCAAACGCTCCTAATAGAAGGTTTGCTAATGATAACCCAAGGGTCCAAGGAGGTGTTGGTATGGCTCCTAATCCTATATGCCCAAGATGTGGTAGAGGCCATGATGGCGCATGCTTGAGGGACACTAATGCTTACTATAGTTGTGGAGAAGTGGGTCACAAGAAGATTGATTGCCCTTAAAATCGCAACAAAGGTAGAAATGGTCATCCACAAGGCCGGGGTGTAAATGTGGTTCCTATGGGAAGAGGATGCCAACAAGGTGGTGCTTCATGGCACAATCAGTTCTATGCTCTTCAAGGGACACAAAGGGTAAATAAGGTGCCCAATGTCTTCACCAGTATGTTAAAAGTCTTTGATTTTGATGTGTATGCATTAACAAACTCGGGTGCCACTCTTTCTTTTGTTGCCAAAAAGTTTCATATTAAACCCGAATTGTTGTGTGACTCTTGCGAGGTTTATATTCCCGTTGGTGAATTCGTTATTGCTAGAAGTGTCTATAGAAATTATCTCATTTTCATTTTGCATAAAATATTGCCTTGTGATTTTGTTGAGTTGGATAAGGTAGACTTTGATGTCATTATTGGG
>JAOTQR010000100.1:9251661-9269582 GCA_025774065.1 Solanum ossicruentum
GCGCTTCTTTCAATTGTGAAGTAGCAGTTAGTCAATGCAACTTTCGACGCTCATCATGGGTCATTCGGAAACAGTCGTTTTATGTTTAAACATATGGGTCAGGCTGCGTACATTCGACCGTCCCTTACCTCGCAATGGGCGAGAGCCTTTGAGCTATTGGGGTAATACTGTTGTTGTATATAGTAATTAGGTAATTAATTAATCTAATTACATTTATAAATTTTAATATTAAAATTAATAACATATTCTAAAGTTACTAAATTCTTTCTATATAGAAAATTTAGTGTTATCAATTTATCTCAAAAACTTCTATTAATATAATATTGTCAAGGCCCAATTTATCTTTAACAATATTTTTAGTATAATTGGCTTGTCAATAGTGCTTGAACTCCCTAACTTGAATATTAAATTACTATAATACTCTCAACTTAAAAATTAATTTAATATACTTTTTTATTTTATATTATATTTATTTAATTATATTATATTATATTGAAAACAGAAAATTTTTTACATTGAAGGATTGTGACTTTTTCGAAAGGTTCTGACTTTTTTGATGAATTGTGACTTTTTCGAAAAGTTGTGCCTTTTTTGAAGAGTTGTGCCTTTTTCGAAGGATTGTTACTTTTTCGAAGGGTTATGACTATTTTCAAAAATTACAACTTTTTCGAAAAATTACAACTTTTTCAAAGAGTTGTAACTTTTTCGAAGGATTGTGACTTTTGCAAAGAGTTATGAATTGTGACTTTTCGAAAGATTTTGACTTTTTCAAGGAGTTGTGATTTTTTTGAAAAGTTGTGAATTTTTCAAAGGGTTATGTTTTCGAAGGGTTATGACTTTTCCAAAGAGTTGTAAAATTTTTGAAAATTTGTGACTTTTTCGAAGGATTTTTTAAAAAGTTATGGCTTTTCTTTAAAGGAGTTGTGATTTTTTCAAAAACCTATGACTTTTTTCTAAAGGGTTGTGACTTTTTCAAACGGTTATGTCTTTTGCAAAGAGTTGTTACTTTTGCGAATGGATATGACTTTTTTGATGGTTGGAACATGCTAAAGTATAGTTTAATCAGAAATCATGCCTTTGAATTTTGTTAATGTCTATTGTGTTATTTAATTGGTATTAAAATATTGAATTATTTAAAAATAATAAATAAGAATTATGTGAGAATGTCACGTAAGCAGACTTGACTAATTACTAAATTTTGTATTATAAAAAAGAGAACCTCCAGTACTACCTCAATGAATAATATTCGGTGTAACATCCAACTACTGTCTTCACTTCTTTTATCAATATCGACTATGGATGCATAACTGATAAAGTATTAATTTCACCCAACTGACTTTTTACAATAATACTAATCGGTCGTTCTTTAACTTAGGTTGTTGTATTGAACTGATTAAATGATGATTTCATTAAAGTCAGACGATCTTAAACATCAACTACAGGGATGTTACACATGTAAATGATCAGATAAAGAGCAATTTAATCACCAAACCAACATGTTATAACAGAACAATATTGTCATTTTCATTAGTAAATAAAACAAAGTATCCTTAAAATTTAGAATATATGTTTGCATTTGGAGAATTAAAAAGCAAATTGACCACCAACTAATAAACTCTATATATTAGTTTTTCTTCCTCTATATTGCACTGAATGAAAATATTAATTGATCTATGTTGTTGTGCTAAATTTTCTTAATTATCATATAGAAGTGTTAAAAAAAATCACGTACAAGTGCAAAATGACCAAAAAATAGAAAATTTAAAATATTAAGAGAAGGAAATCTCTACTTCAATTTTGAGTTCTTTAATTGCAAAAATCTACTCCATTGAATGTTACTCCAACAAGTGGAGAGAAAAAACAAAAGGTTGCGATTTATTAGTTAAAAAAGGAAAAAGAAAAGTAACAAAAGTATAACTTGAGAAAAAAACTCAATCAAAAATTTCTGATGCAACTAGGGTGTTCTCTGAGCTGCAATCTGTGAATGTTGTGGTTCTCGATTCATACAAATTCTCGACTGCGTTCAGTTTCTTCTTTTCAATAACTTAAAAGATGTGAATCAATGCGGCTTTTGTATTTCTAATCTTGATTATTAATTTATTTATTTTGTACTGGGCATGCTTTGTAATGGTATCTTTTGGTATTGAGAGGGAAAAAAATAAACAGTATTGCAGGAATGAGATTTCCACCCAAGAAAAGTTATAGTCCTAATCATTAAGAAGCTTGTTTTCTCAGAGAAATATTTAGACGAATTCAACATAAAAAAAAATTAAAAATATTTTTGGGAAAAGACATAAATTTCCCCTTAAAGTTGTCTCGAAAAGTTATTTACGCACTTTAACTATCTAAGTGACCTATTACACACCTATACTTCTCAAAAGTGAATTATTTCAACCCTTCCAACCCCAAACCCCAGATATTAAGTGGAGAGCGAGACACACTCGCCTCATTAGGATGCCACATATTGTGTGATATTAACTCGTCTCCTTTTTATCCATATCCGATCTTTTAACCATATTCGTTTATTCAACCATATCCATTTATATTTTCACCCAAACTTGTTCATCTTCTTTAAGAACAAATGACCCTAATCATCGATTTTGTTACCGTAAATCGAAGAAATTTCTAAAGATTTCTTCAATTAAATGAAGTTTTATTTGTTTAATCGAGGTTTCACTATCATATTTAGCAAAAGTTGGTGGTTACGATCGAGTCCAAAAGTCATTTTTGTGGAAGATTGTCGATTATACTAGGGTTTGATCATTGTAGCATTGTCATCATTGTTAAAAGGTCAAATTCATATCTCACTCCATTCTTTCTACTAATAGTATGATTTAACCAGGGTTTGATCAATTTAGATTTTATAAGTTGACAACACCTTAAAAGGCATTGACTTGTTAACCTACGATTTTTTTTGTCTTTAGTTAGATTCTTGATAGTATGATTTGACACTTATGCTTATTTTATAACTTTTTGTTATTGCATATATTTGTCGTAGTTGCCACTAACTATAATTGCACAAAGAATTTGTAACTATTGTTTTCAAGTTGCTAAAATGTCTTTTGATTGATTACATTGAGATTTTGATTATGGTGTGTTATGAAGAATTTTAAAAAAGAAACCAAGGAGAAAAACCTATATCATGGTTGACAAGGTACTGAGTTTTTAGATGTTGATATAGATAGGTTATCTTATTTTGAGTTGAAGGATTATGTGAAAAAATTAGGGTGTGAACTTGCACAATGTCTATTGTATGTAAAATTGCCTAATACTACTGCTATGTTAGACATTAAATCAGACTATGATACTAATTTAATTTCTGAGTGTTTAAGTAATGGGAATATTTTGAATGCATTTGCGTATCATCAGGTTGCAAATCCTATTTTGGTTCCACCTTTATTGGAATTTGGAGAGGGAAAAAGTGAAGTGATTGAAGGTGAGGGACCATCTCAAAACAGTGGGCCCAGGAAAATGTTTCAAACCTAAACCCTAGCAGTGCTACTTCTAATACCTCTTCTCCTGTCACTCTTTTACTGCTCCAAATATTTCTTCTTCTACTGATCCAGTTCTTACCCCTGACCATCTTTTTACTAATCTAACTCCTGATCCTATATATCCTCCTATTGATCCAACTCCTGCTCCTGACCATTCTTCTACTAATCCAACTCTTGAACCAACTGATGAATTTGTCCATCCTTAGTAATCCAACTAATGAACTTGCCAAACCTTGTAGTGATCCAATTAATCCAACTTGATCCAATCAATCCTTCTTCTGAATTTGTAAATCCTTTCTCTGAATAAAATTCTGATATAGAATCATTAAATGGAGAATTAGATGATGGAAGTGAGGTAAATGGAGAGCTAGGAACTTTTAGAGAGGAAAAGAGGAAAAACAAAACAAGGAGAATGGGAGAAAGAGCTTCATTGCCTGATCATATGAAGGTAGGAACAAAAAAAAGAGCCAGATACTGGGTATGATGAATTTGCAGGTGGAAATAATAACAATGTAGAAGGTAGGCTAGATGGTGATGAGCCTTACTATCCCTCAGATGAAGCTGCTAGTTTTGAAATAGATTCAGATGATTTCAGTGATGATAAAGAAGAGGTTTAGCAAGAGAGTTAAAGCAAAGAGAAGAAAGAAGTTGAAAAGAGTTGTATTTGATGCAACTTTTTAGAAAATAATGTGGGAATTGAGTCTTGTTTTTGAAAGTGTTAAGGAATTTAGATTTATTGTTACCAGATATGCAGTTAATGAGAATGTTTCTATTCAAATGTACATTAATGAAGCAAGAAGGGTAAGGGTGAGGTATACAGTTGGTTGTGCTTGGCTGTTGTTTGCTAGCTCTGATTCCAGGACTAATACTTTTGTTGTGAAAACATACAATCCAGTTCACAAATTCAATCTTACAAATAGGAACAAGCTTTGTAATAACAAGTTCTTAGCCAGTTACTATAATAAAAGGATAAAGGAACAATCTAACCTTAAAAATTTTAGTTTCAGGAACTCATTAAGAAAGAATTAGATTTATACGGTTGAATACCAATGTGTACGAGAGCAAGAAACAAGGTATTACAAGAGTTAATGGGTAACTATAATCTTGATTTTTAGGAGGATCTTAGACTATAATGATGAATTGTTAATAACTAATCCAGGTAGTACATAGATAGTCAAGCTTCACGAGGAAACATTTGAAAATGGTAAAAAAATATTTCAGAGCTTCTACATATATTTTGATGCAATAAAGAAGTCTAACTTGGTTGGTTATAAGAAGTGCATTGGTTTGAATGGTTATTTTCTAAAGGGAGTATATAAAGGTCAGCTATTGATTGCCGTTTGTAGGGATGGTAACAACCAAATGCTACCACTAGCTTGGACAGTGTTGGAGGTTAAAAATCAATACACTTAGAGTTGGTTTGTCAGACTTCTAAAGGAAGATCTTCAGCTGGAAATGGAACAAAAATGATTGTCATAAGAGATATGCAAAAGATTAGTTTTATTCTTAGTTTATGACTGTTTTGATTATTTACTTTATAAATGTTAGTTTGATTCTTGATTTATGACTGTTATGTTATAACTTTAGTTTGGTTCTTTGTTGATCACTGTTATATTAGTTAATTCTTGATTTATGATTGTTATGTTATAACTTTAGTTTGATTCTTTGTTTATCACTGTTATGTTACTTAGATTCTTGACTTTTGACTGAATATATTTATTTTTGTTATACTTCAATAAATTGTTGTTAAAGAATCAAACTGATAAAGTATTCTTATATTAAAGTATATTATAGTAAACTTTAGTATTTCTTTGTTTTGTTATTTATATTAAAGAATCAAACTGTTAAAGTATATTTATTTTTGTTACTTTGCGTATTGCTTTTATAACTGTTAGTTTTGTTCTTGACTTATGAGTGTTAAACAGATTCTTGGTTTATGGCTATTTAGTTTCATTCTTTATAGGGTGTTGAAAATGCCATAAGTACTCATTTGCCAAATGTTGAGTACAGGATGTGTGCTAGACACATCCTTGCTAACTGATCTAAGATTTGGAGGGATATTGAGAGAAATAATTGTTTATGGAGATGTGCAAGGTTTACTTTTGAGGCTGAGTTAAAGGATAACATTAGTCATATGAAAAGATTAGGGAATAAGATAGTTGATGATTTGTTTTATTATTACCCAGAAAGATGGAGCAAGATCTACTTCAGTTTCATTACATAATGTGACCTTGTTGACAATAACATGGCTAAATGCTTCAATGCATGGATATTAGCAGCAAGACATAAAACTATAATTACCATGCTAGAAGAAATTTGGATAAAAATGATGAAAAGAATAGGCCAGATGAGAAGTTTTGTAATAGTTGGATCTGTGATATTTCTCGAATGACAATGAAGGCTCTACAAGATAACACTGCCAAGTCAATGAAATACAACACTGAATGAAATTCAGATACAGAGTATGATGTACTTCATGGAGCATACAAACATATTGTAGATATCCATAGACAAATTTATAGTTATGGAGCATGGATGTTGAAAGGCATACCATGTCGTCATGCAATAGCTGCCTTTCATCACAGGAAATTAGACCTGATTGACTACATTTCCCATTGATATTATAGAAAAACTTACATGAAGACATACATCCACTTCATTCGGCCAGTTTTGAATATGAAAATGCGGCCAGAATCACAAAATATTTTTTTATACCACTTCATGTTAGGAAGATGCCAGGAAGGCCTAGCAAGGTTGGGAGGAAAGAGTAAGGTGAATCTAAAAAATCTGGAAAGCTATCCAAAAGAGGGATTGAGATGTCATGCATCAATTGTCACAGCAAGAGTCACAATAAAAAAATGTCCTCTTGGTGCTTTTGTTAGTACAAGTTCATTACATGCTGCTGCTGGCACTGGTCCAAGAGCATCACCTGTTGCTGTTGTTGGCCCAAGAGCATCACCTGCTGCTGCTGTTGGCCCAAGACCATCACTTCCTGCTGTTGCTGGCTAAAGACCATCATCTCCTACTACTAATACTGGCCCAAGATCAATACCTGCTACTGGAACAAGATCAACACTTGCTGCTCCAACTGGAAGAGGAAGGGGTAGGCCAAAAAGTTCAACAGAAAAGGTAATATAGTTCTACTTTATGTATAAGTTATATATCAATTGTCTTACCTAATATTTTGAATATTTTGTTGCTTTTTAGGGTTGTGTTGCTAGTAGAAAAAGAATTATTAGAATGGGGTTATTACACAACAATTATTAATTTAAGTATTTGTATTCTTAACTATAATTTACTGTATTTTATTGACACAAACTAATATAGTTATTTTCATTTAATTGGCTCGGAATGTCTAGTGAAAGGTTTACAAATGTCAAGTCTTCAGCATTTTATCACGGAAGATCTTGGATATAGACCTACAAGTGATATGAAATGGAAGAGTAAACAAGCTATGACCTCAAGTCAACTTCAACAAATGAGAACAAGAAAGTAAATTGAGAAAAGGTCCAAGGACGCACATTTAAGCCAAGAGAACTCCAATGTTCAATCCAACAACATTTAATGTTATTTTGATAGTTTCTTGACAATGCAATGTAAAGGTTTATTTTGTTGATAGTTGTAACTATTTAAGACAATGAATTGACAGTTGTGACTGTATTTTAACAGTCTTGACGGTGTTAGCTGCATTTTAGTGCTATTTGTTTTATTATGCCACTTGTTTTGACAATGAACTTAGCAGCTGACTGTGGTTGTGAACTGACAGTTGTTTTGTATTTATAAAAGATTGTATTGTAAATTATGACTAGTCAATCTAAATTGTCAAGTAAATTGCTTCTGCATTTTAATAGTTTGGACAATGAAATAGTAGCTGAATTTATTTTATCATGACATTGAAACAACAAACAACTTGGACAATGAAACATCTAACAGCTTGTTCTGTGACTGCAATTTAATTGGTAAAATCAAGATGAAAAAGAAAAAAAAAGGACCTTGCAACCATTAACTTTTCATTACGCAAAGAAAAAGGGTCTTCATTACAAAACATTATCAATACAACATTCATTTTCAATCCCTTACAACATTGTCAATACAAGAAAGATGACATAAATTTTTCCCTAGATCTCCTTTCAAAAGGCATAAATACAGACATCATAGAATAGAATGTGTTGATCATGTCAACTTCCTTGGTTCTCCTTTCAGGTACCATATACTTTGAAATACAAAACTTATACCTAAAATACAAATACACAATAGAGCAATCCAAAGTTGTTTCTCCCTTTTCTTAGACTTGACCAACTTAATTTTTCATTTCTTCTCAATTACTTTCATCCTCTTCAATTCATCATCAAAATTGTTCAACTTCGACTCTATCTTGTTCATATCTATTTTTCTATCCATAGAATTGATCAACCTAGTATGGTTGTTGTCAACCTTTTCAAAAGCTTCATCATTTTCAGTAGCTTCAACTCTTCGCTCAATCTCACAAATCCTTCTCAACAACTTCGAAATAGTCATCCTTCCAAAGTGAAAAATCACACGATCTAACACTCTAAAGTGAACTCAACATATGATTCTTGAAGATGAATATATGACTCTTTTGAAAATCAACTTTTGCAAAAAAAAAAAAAGAGAATTAACTTACCCTATAGTAAAGACAACTCCAATATCTTCTACTAAGATTTCTTGGGGTCCAAGATGTCAATAATGACAGAACAAATCCATACTTGCATTGCAACTCTTCTAATTTATGGTTTTCCTCTTGCATGGACAACTTAGTCAAGCTTGTTCAAACCATTATAGCAGCTTGAATAAAAAAAGTTTCAATCAAGCCACAATCTAAAAAAAAAGAAATTTTTAATGAAAATAGAGAGAAAGAAATCAAAATGGAAAAGAGATGATTATGGAAAAAAGAGAAAAAGGGATTAGAAATTACCTTTGATTCTCCTTCAATTTGGAGCTTGAATTTGGTTGAACAATTAGGGTTCTAACGTTCCATTTTTTGATTGAGGAATTTGGGTCGGGTGTTCCTTTTTAAAAAATGATAATTTCAATTAAAAAAAATCAATTATATTAGTGTCACAACGCGCTAAGAGATGTGGGTTGAAATGCGCCTGGGGCTTGGGGTTGAAAGGGTTAAAATAATTCACTTTTATTTTTTGAGAAGTATATGTGCAATAGGTCACTTAGATAGTTAAAGTGTGTAAAAGGCTTTTCGGGACAATTTTAGGGGAGAATTTTTGCCTTTTCTCAAATATATTTCTCCACACCAAACACATTACACTCTCTATATCAATTTATATTACTCATTTTTCTTTTTCAATCAATAAAAGAGAATGAGATTTTTCTATATTTAGTAATAATTTAACTTTAAAATATACATTTTATCGTTAATAAAATAATTTAACAACAACAACATATGCAGTGTGATCCTACAAGTGGTGCCTGGGGAGGATGAAATGTACACAAACCTTATCATTACCTCATAAATATAGAGAGACTATTTCTGGAAAATTCTCATTTCAAGAATCAAGCCCCATAAGCAAATATCACACAAATATCTATCATTTATTTTGGACTATTTATTTTAAAATAACTCATATAAAATGATACAGAGAGAGTATATTTTATATTTTAGAAATAGAGAAAAGTATTAAAAACAATCCTAAATTTGACACGAATTATTAATTTTATCCCTGAGCTATTGACAATATTAAAAACATCAATTTACTTGACTAACTAAACTTAAATACATCATTGATCTTTTGACATGAGTGAAATATATCCCTAAATTTTTATCAAATTAAGAAGTATTTTTAACATTTATAATAAATTAAGAGTATTTTTTTATTTTAATTAATCAAAATATCTTAAAGTTGTCAATAGTTTGGAATGAACCAATACGTTATTGGTACCAAACAAGATAAATAAAGAAATGTTTTTGTCTTATGCCTATACATGCTAAAAAAGAAAAAAGATTTGTTTATGGCCGTAGAACCCCGTATCTCAACTGAAACGTCATCTTCTCTCCTCCCCTTCTTCTTCTTCTTCTTACTCAAAATCCCTTCTTGTCTAAAGAATCATTTCTCTCCCCAATTTCATCTTCCTCACATTGTCTCATGTCTACCATTTTCTTGGCACCTCCACTTTTACCAACTGCAAAACCCACAAATGTTTCTATATTCACCTTATCCTTCACACATTCCTTTATTTTTGTTAAATTATTCTTTTATTTTTTTTAATTAGAAAAAAATACGTGTTTGCAAGTTTCGCGTACATGTACAACTGATATTGGTTGGGTTTTGGGTGATAAATTGATTTTACCGGATCTGGGAACATTGTTTGTTTAATCCTTTTGATGAAGGGCTAATTGTTGTTACGAATTCAGCGATGGATTCTGTCGTTGGTGGTAGGTATAAGCTGGGCCGGAAGATCGGCAGTGGATCTTTCGGGGAACTTTATTTAGGTAATTCCAATTTCACTTCCTTGATTGCTCTTCATGTGTTTCTAGGCTTGTATTCACCTTGTATGTATCATCAGGTGTGAATATACAAAGTGGAGAAGAAGTTGCTGTTAAGCTGGTGAGTTTTTATGTAATTATGGTGTAAAGTGTATGAAAGATGATTCTTCTGAAATCTAGATAAAGGAAATGTATTTCCAGTCAGCTTTGTTAGTTTGCGATGGTTGTTTGTCTGTACTAACTACTGGCTTAACTACAACTAAGCCTCAATCTCGAACTAGTTGGGTCCAGCTATATGTTAAAGTTGATTATTGGATATGGCTAGTATATCAGTTCTGAGTATTGAGTAATATTCTTAATTGAAATTAAGCATATGGGTTGGGTGGCACCTCAATATGGTATATTATCACCTTCAAATGTGTTTTTCTTCTTTTGTCAATGGTTAAGTTTCTCACAAATGCTTTGCTTGTATATGTTGGACTAGTTAGAATGAGAAAAGTTATAGAGCTTTTGAAGACAAATACAATTACGATAACAACCTGCTTTATATAGCCTCATAAAGTGGGGTCTAGGGAGGGTAGAGTGTATGCAAACCTTAACCCTTCCTCAGAGATAGAGAGACTATCTCTGGTAGACCCTCAGCTCAA
The DNA here is from genome assembly GCA_025774065.1 of Solanum ossicruentum. Taxonomy (NCBI): domain Eukaryota; kingdom Viridiplantae; phylum Streptophyta; class Magnoliopsida; order Solanales; family Solanaceae; genus Solanum; species Solanum ossicruentum. Next base: position 9,262,263 of record JAOTQR010000100.1, read on the forward strand.
GAAAAATAGTCACAAAAGAAGTAAGGAAAATACAAGAAACAACAACACAAATAGCTGATTGTAATATAACTGCAACAAAATAATTCAATAATCGAGGTGTAAGAAACAATAGGAAGTAATGACAATCAAAGGACAAGAAACATAAGGAGTAATACTACGACTGCTAATATATACGAACAAGAAGACAACACATTGCTACCTACAAATAATCTATCTTAATTCATGTTCTCCATCCCTCCTATCTAAGGTCATGTCTTTAGTAAGCTAAAACTGTGTCATGTATTGTCCAATCATCTTTCACCCAGTGGTGAGCTAACATTTTCGTCAAGGGTGTTCATACTTTTAGAACATGGGTGAGTGATGTTTGTATCAAGGGTGTTCAACAGTTGATGTATATATCAAAATATCTATATTTAACCTATGTATTCAAAAAAGTTTTCCGACAAGGGTGTTCATCTGACCACCCTTGGGTGAATGTAGCTCTGCCTTGCTTTCACTGATACTTCTTTGATCTACCTTTACCTCTCTTAAAACTGTCCTAAATCAACCTCTCACACCTCCGCGTTAGGGCATCAGGGCATCTCCTCTTCACGTGCTGAAACCATCTCAACCTCTCTTCCCGTATCTTGTCCTCCACCAAAGCTGTTCCCACCAATAAAGACAAATACAATTCTGTGCATACAATCAAGTTGAATTGTATTTTTTTGGTTTTATTTTTGGTGTAAAGAAAGCTATTCTAAGGAGGCTGAGTCACTAGTTGATATGATAGGATCCATTGAAGCAGTAGCCTAGTCTTGGTTGGGTTTTATAAAGTCTTTCTGCACTTTTATAGTGCAACTTTATTATATGTATGTATATTTATTGTCATGACCAGTCTCAAAAGAAATTTCTCATAAATGCTTTATGTTACAATTTTTGTAGTTGTGTGTTTCAAGTACTATGTTTAGTCATGGGGCTTAATTCTTTGATGTGGGCTTTACTATTTCCAGAATCTAATTTATTGCTTCTCAGGAATCAGTTAAAACGAAGCATCCTCAGCTGCATTATGAATCAAAGCTGTATATGCTTTTACAAGGAGGAAGTGAGTAATGACTTGTGCCATTTTGCTTTTCATCATTGGTGATTTTTTTTTTAAAACTTAACTGATCTGGCTTGGTATTGTTTATTTTGTTACCTTTAAGCGGGAATTCCCCACCTCAAATGGTTTGGAGTTGAAGGTGAATACAATGCCATGGTTATTGATCTTCTTGGGCCAAGTTTGGAAGACTTGTTTAACTATTGCAATAGGAAGTTCACATTGAAAACAGTCCTAATGCTGGCAGATCAGTTGGTCAGTAGTAAACCATTTGTATGATTGTTGTAGTTGGCTTGTCTAAGGCTCATTATAATCTATATGCAGATTAATAGGGTTGAATATATGCATTCAAGAGGATTTCTTCACCGTGATATTAAGCCTGATAACTTCTTAATGGGTTTAGGGCGTAAAGCTAATCAGGTATGCTACTTCCGCCAAAAAGCTAACAGCTATGCTCTTTATGATATTCTTTATAACTTTATGAGTATGTCGACGTTTACCTGCCGAGGATTTAGACATGTTGTCGATCTTAGGTTTAGGGAATTTCACTCTAAGAGTCTTGCAGGTTTCTTCATCAGTGAAGCTAAACATTACTTGTGGATAAAGGTGGAGCTAAACATATTTTGCTTTGTGTTCCACTTAAACTTTGGAATTTTTAATTTGGGATGGAGGAGTAACACTTTTGCTACCCTCTATGTTTGACACAATTTTAGTGATCATCGGTTGAAAATTATCATTCTTTTGTTGATATTTTTATTGTATTTATATATCATCATTGCTTTCCACTCTATATCTAGTATCTTCTGCTTTTGGGGCTTGATATTTTGAGACGAGGGTCTTCTGGAAACAACCTCTCTATCTCTATGAGATCATGGTAAGGTTTGCGTACATTTTACCCTCTCCTAGACCCCACTTGTGGGATTCCATCGAGTGTGCTGTTGTTGTTTTAAGTTGCATTATGAGTATGTGCTTGTCGACAGAACTCATGATGTCTTCTGTGGGATTTTAATAACAGTCTTGTGTTTTCTTATTTTTTCTATTCTTTTCTTTTTGCTGAGCTAATCTTTCGAGCCCTTTGAAATTTCACTGATTGCTTAAGACTTAGAAGTGTATAGCTGAACTTCTCTTTCCTTCTTTTTTCTATATCTACTCATGGATGTATCCTATGATATAAATCCTGCATAGCTTAATGAGTTTTTGTTTTTCATTTTTCTCATTGTGCTATAACAGGTATATGCCATTGACTATGGTCTTGCCAAGAAGTATAGAGATCTTAATACACATAAGCACATACCCTACAGGTATAATGTATGCTCTTTTCCTTAAAGAATTGATATGCAACTAAAGTGGAATTTTTCCTTCTACAGTGATTAGATATTTGGACAATAAAAAAAAGACGTGTTTGGTATTGAAAATGATTACCTGATAACAAAGAGAGATGCTTTGAATCTTTTCTGTAGTCTTCTTTTTTTCTGTTACTGCATTTTCGGACCTGTTGGAGTAGTGAACATTTGATTTTATTGTCCTGCTTCAGTATTGGTATTTTTCATTTGGAGAGTTCCATGGGGTAAAACATATCTGCTCGGTGGATATTTGAAAACCTGTTTGGTAAAATCTGATAGAGCTTTAGCCTTTCATAAGTTAATGGAGAAATGGGTAACATTCTATTTATAGGTGGAACTCTACATTTATCAAGGAATGGAGGACCTACTTGCTGATTTTTAGACCAACTATTAGCTTCTCAAATATTGACTTTTTTGAAATGCCAATATAAAATTTAGTAGCGTTTCCTTAAATACTAAATTATTTTAAGAAATGAATGTTGGGCTTGACTCATTCTCCAAAGCTAGTTCATGAGAGAGGATAACGCAAGATCAAATGATGGAGACCAATTATCTATCCCACTACTGATGTGGGACTTAACACTCCTCCACAACCTGAGCATAATTGACTGAAGTGGGTACAATTTAATAAGGAGGCCGAACATAGGTGAATGTATAGAATTGAGATGGACCTAGCTTTGATACCATGTACAGTGTAGCCACACCTTGATCGAGGTTTTCCAGAATGGCCTCCACGTTGCCGATGTGAAATGTAGTCTGATGCTAGAACAAATGAGTCTATAGGTGTGATGGGATGACTAGAGGGGACATAGGTGGTGCATCCAGTCATAGTAATCGAGCAAACAAGTCATCCACAATTGGAACAGTGGGGCTAGTCAAAATTTGATCTCGCACCAAGTCAAATCAGATGGCAAGTTAGAATGAATTGTCTTAGTCTTTTGTATTTTTTTTGTGTAAACAAGATATAGTGGGGGATGTAGAATTTTTTGTTGATTTCATAGGTAATTTGTAATCACCCATAGGGTTGCTTTGACATGCTCTGATGAGATTATAAGTGACCTATGCTCATCATTTGTTTGATGATGAGTCTATTGTGAATACACAATACCTTTATCTCAAAAGAAGATCAGATGGAAGTCCAGCAAGCGTAACGATTAAGAACATCTTAGCACGTTGCTCCAAGTTTTTTCAATAGTCGGAGTAGCGGACATCAGCTCATTAAATTCTTCCATAGCTGCCTGAACCTGTCCAAGATAGGCAGACATACCCGAATCCTGCTTTTTAGGGTTAGTCAACTGAGAAATAACATTATAAAAATGAGGGAGGTCATTTGTGTATGGCCCACGAGCCTTTTCCAAACTAAGAAGTAAGTTCGGTTTTGGAATGGTTGGAATGGCATCAACTTCATCTTAATAGATTTCCTTAGTTGACTACACAGTTGAGCGTCAGTCTACTCCTATTTGCCCCTATCTTTTTCATCGACACCCTTACCTTGTTTAACCAAGTGGTCCTAAATACCTCGTCTCTTGCACCAAAACTGAACAGAGGAAGATCAAGAGTAATTCGTTTGCACTAGCTATCAAGGGTTCAATGGTGAGGTTGCTGGAAACCATAGGTTTAGAATTAAAGATATCTGAACTGAGGGACACAATCTGGAGTCTGCAATTACCGTAATCTGGAAGCAAACAGTTGCTGGAATCTGGAAAAACTGGACGGAATTAGGTCAGGAGGCAATCCTGCTAAAACAAAAGATGTTGGAAGATCGCCGGTAAAATCATATCTGAAAACCTGAAACATGTCAGATTCAAGTGCAATCAGTGTCGAGCTGCTCAGAAATGAAGGCAACATTGCTGAGATGTATTCGGACAACCAAGACAAATAGTCCCAAAAAAATGTGTTCAGAATTTCTCTTTTATTGTCACTGGCCTTAACCATGCTCTATTACCATGTGAAGAAATAAAAATTGGTCTTAACTCATCCCCAAAGCTAGCCCATGAGGGAGAATTACCCAAGATCATATAAGGAGACCAATTATCCATCTCACTACCAATGTGGGACTTCTAACAAATTAAAAATAGAAATTCTTTCCTTTTGCGAGCCTTAAAGAAAATTCTGGCCTTTCGTGAGATTTTCCTTTTATCACTGAAGGAGGAAGAGTGTGTCTGGATCATTTAAATTTCTAAGCTTAAATATCCAAAGCACTGACCATGCTTTGTCAGCACTTAAGGGGTCATTGGGTTACAAGGATAAATGATACTAATCCCTCAATAAAATGAAGGATTATTTTATCTCTTGTTTGGTTTTAGTTTTTTGTTCTGGTATAAGCAATCATGTGATAGTTTATACCAGAATTATGGTATTACTTCTACACCAGACTCTATGTTGGATAACAATTCCAGTATTACTAGCGCTGAGTTTTTTTTGAAAAACACATTTTCCCTTCTAGTGCTTGTCTCCCAAGATGTCTATTATTTGGCAGACTGATGAACATAATGAGAATCTTTTTTTACACTGTACGTCAACTACAAATTTCTGTATCTTGGGTGTCAATTGGGTTATGCCTGGATTGACGTTGGGCGTTCTTAACAGTCGGAAGAGTGTACGGAAAAGAAGTAGAGATGAAGATTGGTGGCAAGTTATCCCCACTTGTATATGGTGGGTAATTTGGAAGGAAAGAAACTCAAGACAATTTGAAGACATTAGCCATCCTATCCAAAAGATTAGGATGAATTGTCTTAGTCTACTTTTTTTTTTTTTTTATGTAAATAGAATAGGTGTGGGGATATAGGAGAATTATTATATCAATTAAATCTACCAATTCTCCTATATCTTTTTATTTTTTTTAATTTTATCAGTTAAAAAAAAAGATATAGAAAAATTAGTAGATTTAATTGACAATTTATAAATTTTCACCTTTGAATAGGGGCTCCTACTTTGGTTGCAAGTATATCTTTGTTAAGTTCTTAGCATTTTTTTTTCAGGTGCTAAGTTATGGTTTAATATAATTGGTTAGCTTAGCTCAAACGAAATGCTTATCTCCCTGTGGGTTTGCACTTTCTGGTTTTATTTTGTGTCGAACACCAATGGACCTTATAAGCCAAGTGCTTTTGCCAAAATCCCTAAGTTGGGGTTGACCAACTTATAGTTTTTTAGCTTGAGGCTATTTGGATATGACCAAGTAATTACATTGTTTCCCTTTTACACTTTTTCCAAATTCCAAAATGTCCTTCTGTACATAGAACTGTAACCCCAAGGGCTTATTTGGTCGGAGGGATTAGGGATAACTAATCTATGATTAGTTTTAGGAAGAGTTTATCCCATGTTTGTTGGGTTACAATCACGGGATAACTTATCCCGAGGTTGTAGTGTTTTTATCTCACAATGAGGATGGGATAACAGTCCTGGGATAACTTGTTCCCAACCAAACGAGTCCTCATGTCTTCGTTTCTTTCCTTTCTTCTTTCTTCCACTTTTCTTTTGTCATTTCCCCCTTTGGACCAATTGTGGGAAAAAAGAAGAGTATTTTATGCTTTGCGAAGTTTTTTGATCTATCTTGATTTTCCCTTATCGTATGATATGATGTGGATTTTGTTTTATTGGTTATTCTTTTATCTTCATTCTTTAAATTAGAAGGAACTTTTTTCTCTCTTTTCAATATGGTGCTTTGAGTTGGGATGATAGAAGCTTTTAAGATGGAAATTAGGATAATATAAAATCCATTACTAAAAATAGTATTGATAATCAATTTAGAGTTGAAATGGAATGAGACATAAATTAATTTGTATGTGAATCAGCTTAGAATTAAAAATCTTATAGCAATCAACTCCCCTATAACGTTAACATATTTAAGGTAATCTCAGACACTTTAATAGAAAAAACACTTTGAAACCTCACATATTAACATATTTTCAATTTTAATGCTTCCATTCAAACACGTAAGCGCATATCTATGAAATGAGCTCTAGCTCTCAAAAAATATTTCTTCAACACTTGGTACTTAAAAGCCACTTATGTCCAGCTAAGCCAAATGGGCCCTTTTAAGAAATCGAAGGTTAAAATTGGAAATAAAAGTTTATCCAAGTTTATCTTGTGTTAAAATCAAGCACATGATTTATATTAACCCTGTATATCCCATTCGTCCAATGAAACCAAACATTCTATCACTAAAGTATAGCACTAAATAATCGTATCGTTATTTCATCCCATATTATGATCCCCACATTATAATCTTAATATAGCTTGTTTACAAACCAAAGTGTTAGAATAGTGTTGTACTACGCTTGTACTACATTGTACTCACTTGTACTACATTGTACTCACTTGTACTACATAGTGTAGGTTAGTTTCCTATAAATAGGATCTTGTACTTATGTAATAGATACAACAAAAAATTCTCTCAATTTAATTTTCTCACTTTTTTCTCTATTTCTCTCCTGGTATCAGAGCTTCCAGTGAGAAAATTATAAATTACTGCTGAGTATCTTTGTCCAGCAGTATCAAAACCCATTTTCTTCTTTTTTTTTCGGCCATATCTCCTCCACTACTGCCACTGGTTGACCACCAAGGGTTATCATTTGTCAAAACTAACCCTATCACGGTGTTCACCACCTCCGGCGTCATTGGATTGCTCTCCTCGAGACCGACCTGCCCATCTAGTTCCAACATCATTGCCGCTGTCACGCACCGCTGCCACTGTCAAAAATTCCAAAATTGATCTATTTGATACACTTTTCTCATTCCTGGTATTTGTTTCCTCAATAAAAATTCCAATTTGTATCTAATTCTTACTTGGAACCTTCAATATGTCTTTTATAGCCGATGTTTTCACTACTCCCGGTGCTTCATCATCATCCCAACCATTCACCCTATCTAACATAGGGACCCCTGTTATCACCACTATCA
>JAOTQR010000100.1:9314114-9348743 GCA_025774065.1 Solanum ossicruentum
TATTTGAATCCAAGATGCTTAATTCCTTTTTTTATTAAGATTAAGACAAAAGTGATAAATATTTCTTTATGCTTGTTTCTGAAGTATAAAATGGTCCATTTGTTCCTGAATAGCTTCCTTCAAAAGGTCTTTTGCTTCCTCAGTAAATGACATGGTAGAAGATATGATTTCTTAGAACTGACGGTTAATAGTTTTAAGTACGTACGTAGCTCAACAAGAAATTTCCTTACCTGTCCAACTTCTAATGAATCAAGATAGTAGTTTGTTCTGATAAAAATAGTCATTATCTGCTCTTCTATCGTGAGAGGAGCTGATTAGGATTGTTTAAGCAAGTCACATAATCGTTGACCTCTTGCCAATTGATTCTACGTAGCTTTATCAAGATCAGAAGCAAATTGTGCAAAGGCTTCTAATTCTGTGAATTACGCTAGTTCTAATTTTAATTTCCCAGCTACATATTTCATGGCTTTTATTTGAGATACGACCCCACTCTGGAAATGGAGATACCCACATTAATAGCAGGTCTGATTTCAGAATTGAATAGGTCAGTGGATAAAAGGATTTATCCATCAGTAATGGAAATTACATCAGTAGGAATGTAAGCCAAAACATCTATGGATTGAGTTTCAACTATTGGTAAGGCAGTCATACTTCCTTTACCTAAACTAGAACTTAATTTAGCATCTCTTTCCAAAAGGCATAAATCCACAGGCAAGAGATAAGTTCATAATCAAAAAGCATAAACATAGCCAATGATTAGCATATAGCAATATGACATGTATAAATGATGCTTGAAGTAAAATCATGCTCATATAGAACATAATATGAGTGTAAGGAGTGACCATTATAGTGTAAGCCAAGGCCTACCACCCCCTTAGATAGGCACATGAGGTACAAACCCTTTCATGAGGTTGATGGAGTACAAACCCCCCATCGAGGTTGACGGAGTACAAACCCCCCAACGGGTTGATGGAGTACAAACCCCCAACGGGTTGATGAGTACAAACCTCCAACAAGGTTGATGGGTACAAACCTCCAACAAGGTTACCTGGTCCCATAAGCCCCCGAATTATGCGATCGAGGTACTAACCCCTCAAAAAGGTTACCTGGGCCTACAACCCCCCGAGTTAGGCTTGGTTATCCCTAACACTTTAGAGATAATATCATATATGTGCACTCCTTTCGTCATCATATACATACATTTCCTTTCATCATCATTCCATCATTATTTCATCATCATCTCATCATCATAAAGTCATATCATCACCTCATCATCATAAAGTCATTCAACTCACAAGACATGCATAGATCCTTCAATTCCTCAAGAACCCATAACCGGACATTTTATCGAACACTTAGAGGGTGTGTAGTGCTAGTGTAAAACCATACAATTCAAGAGTGAAATCATGTAAAAATTCAATGTAAAGCATTCAATAGATACTTAGTAACACCCTCAAGCAATATGTATCACAATCATTCATCAAATCTTACAATAGAGCTTAGATTCATAAGTCAAAACATAGTAAAATAGTCACAATTTCATAAGCCCAACATAGTGTGCAGTGATTTTCATAATAAATAAGACCTATGAGTAAATCATCTTTAAATCATGAAAATTAAGGTAAAAGGAGGTTTGGGCATTATGGGTGAAAGAAACCCACATACCTCAGCCTTGAAGATAAACTTGAAAAATATTGAAGGTGGAGACTTGAAGCTTAAGTGCATTCCTTATGAATCTGGAAATGGTTTTGAGACTTGAGTTTAGGAGTAAATTATTTGGCTAAGTACTTGAATGAATATTAGGGAATATTTAAAATGATATGAGGGTGAAAATGGCTAAGTATGGGTATATTACATTTGGGGACACTTAGGCCCAAGACTTCGAAGTCTTGGACTGCAAGAAAAATAACTGGATAGAAAATATACATATCCACATTGCGGATAGGACGTAAGACTAGAGTTACTTCATCTACGGGCCCTTGGTGCGTCGCGGCAGGGGCACGAAAAGCTCTTTGTAAGTCATCACTAGGAAAACTGAAATTGCTAATTTTTTGCTCATAAATTGGGGTAAGACCCATGTTCCACTCAAAATGAACCCATGAACAAAAATATGAAGTCAGATTTTTGATATCAAGCATGAATTTTGAGATATATGGAAATTACGAGTCTGGACACTTTCGAGATACATTTTCTGGCACTTTTGGGGTTGTTACAGTTTTACATTAAGTTTTCTTGCATGATGTCCCTCTTGAATTACATGATTTTATACTAGCATTATACACCCACCAAGTGTTTGATAAAACATCCAATTAATGTATCTTGAGTTGTTGAAGGCCTAATGTTTGGCATATGAGTTAAGTGCCTTTATGATGATTAAAGGATGTTATGTATATGTTGATTCCATGAGAAGCATCTATTGTGTTATGAGTTGACCATAGCCGATTGAGTGGTGATGCCTCAATCACCTTGGATAGGGACGGTAAGCCATCAACCAGTTGAGGGGTTGGTACCTCAATAATCTTGGATGGGAGTGGTGAGCCATCAACCAATTGAGGGTTTAAAATCTCAATCACCTTAGACGGGGGTGGTAAGCCGTCAACCAATTGAGGGGTTGGTACCTCAATCACTTTCGGCGGAGGGTCGTCATGTCCGTCAATCAATAGAGCGGTTGGTACCTCAATCACTTCTAAGGAGTGGTCTACCTTATATTCCAAGTACTAAGTTACTAGGTCTTTGATGATGGTCTATTTCCACACATGTAATATGTTCCATATATAAACATGATTACTTCAATGATCATTCATGCATATCATATTATTATATGATTATTTGTCGCTTAATTATGCATTTTGACTACGTTGCTTATCTATTGTTGCATTGCATTTTACATACTTAGTACATCTAAACGTATCAATGCATATTCTATGCTTACATCATGTCACCATGTAGGAACCGGAGCCCCACTTGTTCATCCTCCTCCTCCACATGGCTAGTGAGATATCTCTCAAAGCATGTTGGTGAGTCCTCAACTCTAAGGATATACTTTTCTTGATTTATGTTATATATAGACTCTCTTTTCTTTGTTGTATGCTTTGACTATGAGGGTGAGCCTGATTGTTTGTCTTGATCCCCGGTAAGTTCTATGTTTAGAGGTATTGTTGAACAAGATATATAATGATGCTATGAGCCTTGACTCTCTTTGACTCAATGATGTTTATTATATGAAAGATGTCCCTTGACTCTCTTTGACTCAATGATGTTTATGATATGAAAGATTTCCCTTAGCCCCGTGTTCCCTTATTCTTACTCTCTTATTGCTATTCAATTGCTTCCTCGACCAAGGATATGTAATGATATAGTAAGAGACTTGATTGGAGTCCCTTCGGGTTTCCTTATTCGTCATGTCATGTCAAGGACCTAGGCTTGGTTCGTGACAAACTTGGTATCAGAGCACTAAGTTTTTAATAGTCCTCGGCATCCAACACACCGCGTTGATTATAGTCTTATTCATGGTTATGTTGTGCACCGCAATTACGAGTAAGAGGCTATGAGACATTTTATGAAATATTTCCCTTCTTCTTACTCTATGTTGTTCTATAGAAGTTAAGGTAAGATTTCCCCCTAATGATTGTTTTTTGCTACACTAGATCATGCCTAACACAAGCAGAAGAAGAGCTCGCATACCCGAGGAATAACTGGCTCATAGAGAGCTCCGGGATGCTCTCACATTGCTAGCTCAAGTTGTGGCTAATCAAGCCAATCAAGGTGCCCAATCTCCTCATGCTCCTACTCTGGCATCTCGGGTAGGAGACTTTATGAGGATGAACCCATCGAAGTTCAATGGGTCTAAGGTAGATGGGGACCCTCAAGAATTTACTGATGAGGTATACAAAGTGTTGGCTATCATGGGTGTGAGTTCGGAGGAAAAGGTGGAGTTGGCGGCTTACCAACTCAAGGGGGTCGCCAAAATATGGTATACTCAATGGAAGGAAGAGAAGGGGAACAATAATGTGGTTCTATTGGAGGACTTTAAGGCGGCTTTACTCAATCGGTTCTTTCCTCTTGAGCTTAGGGAGGCCAAAATAATGGAGTTCATGAATTTGAAGCAAGGATCTATAAGTGTAAGGGAGTACACCCTCAACTTCAATCAACTCTCAAGCTATGCTCCACACTTGATTGTCGACTCGAGGTCTAGAATGAATAAGTTTGTGATGGGTGTATCCGATTTGGTGAGTGAAGAATGTTGTACCACCATGTTGATCAGTGACATACATTTTCCCCTCTTGATTACATATGCCAAACAATTGAAGGGGGAGAAATTGAGGAAGAGAAGGGGTCATGAGGATAAGAGGGCCCTTTTTGATGGTAAGTTCCAAAGTCACAAGGGTGGTTGCATTCACCAAGGTCAAGGGTCTTCTCATGCTCCTAGTGGGAGATTTTCCAATGACTACCCAAGGCCCCAAGAGGGTGGTGGTGTGATGCCTAGACTCGTGTGTCCAAAGTGTTGAAGGGGCCATGGTGGTCCATGCTTAAGGGATACCAATGCTTGTTTTGGTTGTGGGGAAGTAGGCCACAAGATGATTGATTGTCCACAAAATCGCAACAAGGGTAAGAATGTTCATCCTCAAGGATTGGGTGCTAATGCGGTTCCTTTGCATAGAGGAGGACAACAAGGTAGTGCCCCAAGGCACAATCAGTTTTATGCTCTACATAGGAGACAAGGGATTGATGAGGTATCCGATGTTATCACTAGTATGTTAAAAGTCTTTGATTTTGATGTGTATGCATTGATAGACCCGGGTGCCACCTTTCTTTTGTTAGTCCTCTTATTGCCAAAAAGTTTCATGTTAGGCCTGAATTGTTGTGTGAGTCTTATGAGATGTCTACTCCTATTGGTACATCTATTGTTGCTTGAAAGGTCTATAGAAATTGTCCCCTTTGCATCTTGCATAAAATATTGCCTCGTGATCTCGTTGAGTTGGATATGGTTGATTTTGATGCCATTCTTGGGATGGATTAGTTGCATGCATTTTATGCCTCTATTGATTTTAGGACCCGTAGGGTCAAATTTCAATATCCAAATGAACCCGTCCTTGAGTGGAAAAGTCATGATGTGGTAGTCAAGGGTAGCTTTATCTCTTGCATTAAAGCCCAAAAGTTGATCTCTAAGGGGTGTCTCTATTGTCTTGTGAGGGTTAGGGATGCGGAGTCTAAAGTCCTTCCTATAGAGTCAGTTTCGGTGGTTAATGAGTTTCTTGATGTCTTTCCAAATGACCTTCCTGGTGTTCCTCCCAAAAGAGAAAAGACTTTAGTATAGACCTCCTTCCTGATACTCAACCTATTTCTATTCCCCCCAACAGTATGGCCCTGGCGGAGTTAAAGGAGTTGAAGGAGCAATTGAGTTATTTATTGGAGAAGGGTTTTATTAGGCCTAGCCAATCACCTTGAGGTGCACCTGTGAAGAAGAAGGATGGATCTCTTAGCATATGTATTGACTACCAACAACTTAATATAGTTACCATAAAGAATAAGTATCCTGTACCAAGGATTGATGATTTTCTTGACAAACTTCAAGGGGCTAGTCACTTCTCCAAGATTGATCTTTGGTCCGGGTATCATCAAGTGATAGTGAGGGAGTGCGATACTCCCAAGACGGCCTTCCGAACTAGGTATAGGCCTTAAAAATTTGTGGTTATGTCTTTTGGGTTGACCAATGCACCGGCTATCTTTATGGATCTTATGAATAGGGTCTTTGATCCCTACCTTGATTTGTTCGTAGTGGTTTTCATTGACGATATTTTGATCTTTTCTCATAGTGAGGAGGAGCATGTGGCTTATTTGAGGGTAGTGCTTCAAAGATTGAGGGAATTGAAGTTGTATGCCAAATATGAAAAATGTGAATTTTGGTTGAAAGAAGTTGCCTTTTTAGGTCATGTGGTGTCGAAGGAGGGTATTAAAGTGGATCCTAATAAGATGAATGTGATTAGAAATTGGCCTAGACCATTGACCCCATCAAACATTAGAAGCTTTTTGGGCTTAGCGGGTTACTACCAGAGGTTTGTGAATGGGTTCTCTTCTATTGCCTCTCTCATGACTAAGTTGACTCAAAAGAAGGCTAAGTTTGTATGGACTGATGAGTGTGAAAAGAGTTTCCAAACCTTGAAGATAAGCGTGTGCCACTCCTATCTTGTTAATACCAAAAGTGTTTATAGTGTATTGTGATGCCTCCCAACTTAGTTTGGGTTGTGTTTTGATGCAAAATGATAAGGTGATAGCTTATGCTTCTAGGCAACTTAAGGTGCATGAAAAGAATTATCCTACTCATGATCTTGAATTGGTTGTTGTGGTATTAAATTTTAAAATTAGGCATCTTTATTTGTATGGGATACATGTTGATATGGTTACCGATCATAAAAGTCTTCAATATGTATTCACTCAAAAAGATCTCAACTTTAGACAACGAAGGTGGTTAGAGCTTCTTAAGGAATATGATATTAGTGTGCATTATCATCCCGGTAAGGCTAATGTTGTGGTCAATGCTTTGAGTAGGGTGTCTATGGGTAGCCTAGCTTATGTTGATGATGGGGGCAAAGAGGTGGCTAGAGAGGTTCATCGGTTGGCTAGATTGGGAGTTAGGTTGGAAGAGGTTGATAATGGTGGTATTGTGGTTGTTGATGGTTCAAAATCTTCCTTAGTTGATGAGGTAAAATCAAAGCAAGATCTTGGCCCCTCCTTGTTAGGGTTGAAGGCCTTGATGAGAGAGGGCGAGGTGGAGGTTTTCTCCCAAGGGGGAGATAGTGCCCTTAGGTACCAAGGTAGGTTGTATATGCGCCTAGTGTTGATGGCATGAGACAGAATATTCTTTATGAGGCTTATAATTCTTCCTATTCCATTCACCTCAATTCTACAAAGATGTATAGGGATTTGAGAGAGGTGTGTTGGTGGGGAGATATGAAGAAAGACATTGCTAAGTTTATGTCCAGTTGCCATAACTGCCAACAAGTCAAAGCTGAACATCAAAGGTCGGGTGGCCTAATCCAATACATAAATATTCCAACTTGTAAATTAGAGGAAATTAACATGGATTTGGATTGTGGTTGATAGGATGACAAAGTCGGCTCATTTCCTACCGGCCAAAACTACTTACAGTGCCGAAGATTATGCTAAGTTGTACATTCATGAGTTGATTAGATTGCATGGGATGCCCTTGTATATCATATCGGATCGTGGTGTTCAATTCACTTCACACTTTTGGATGTCCTTCCAAAGGGGTCTTGGTACCAAGGTTATGCTTAGTAAGGACTTTCATGCTCAAATGGATGGCCAAGCCAAAATAACTATCCAAACTCTTGAGGATGATCATCTATCGTTATTTGAGTTTTCTTATAGTAGCAGCTATCATGCAAGCATTGATATGGCTCCTTTGGAGGCTCTTTATGGAAGACATTGTAGGTCCCCGGATAGATGGTTTGAGGTAGGGGAGATGGCCTTGTTAGGTCCGGATTTGCTTATGGAGGCCATGGATAAGGTGAGAGTGATTAGAGAAAGATTGAAAGCCACCCAAAGTTGATAAAAGTCCTATGTCGATGTGAAGAGAAGGGATCTTGAATTCAAAGTTTGTGATTGGGTCTATTTAAAGGTCTCACCTGAAGGGTGTGGTTTGGTTTGGCAAAAATGGTAGGTTGAGCCCTAGATTTGTGGGTCCCTATAAAGTGTTGAGAAAGATTGGTAAAATGGCCTATGAGTTGGAGTTGCCCAATGACATGCATATGGTACATCCGATCTTCAATGTGTCGATGCTAAGGAAATGTGTGGGTGATCCTAGTACTATTGTGCCTCTAGATGTTATGGGTTTGAACACAATTTGTCTTATGAGGAGGTTCCAATAGAAATCTTGGATAGGCAAGTGAAGAGGTTGAGAAACAATGACGTAGCTTCCGTCAAGGTTCTTTGGAGAAACCAACAAGTTGAAAGTGTCACATGGATAATCGAGATGGACATGCTGAAGCAATATCCATATCTTTTCCACTCTACTCAAGCCTAAGGTACTAATTCAAGATTCCCTATGTGATTTCAAGTCTTATGATTTGGCCCTGATGTCATTGCATGCATTCATGTTTATATTGATAAGTTTTATGTTGATTTTGATGTTCATGTTGAGACTTTTTGAAAATAATGTTTAAGTGCATTTGTTACATCAATGTTGGGTTAAAATCTTCATGATTACCTTCTTTGTGTACGTTTTTTTGATATTCAGGAATGAATGTTCCTAAGAGGAAGATATTGTGACACCCTGTAACTCCATGCTCTTATGTATCCATATTTCAAGCTTTATTTGTGTAGGTGGGGAGTGTAATAGGGTCATGGGAGGCTATAGTACTTAGACGAGTTCAAAAATTCTCTACGAGTTGAATTTTGGGTGTTAGTTCATGCAAGGGTCAACTTTAAAAGAGCATAACTTTAGCAAACTTGGAACTGGATGGCTCCCATTGTCAAATGAAATCCCTTTGAGTTAGCTTTCCAACACACTTGGCTTCACCTCATTTTGAGTTCGGATGAAGAAGTTATGATCGTTTTAGTGAGACCCTTTCATGTAGTGAAACCACACGGGCAGCTTGACGGATAGTAAGATGTTGGATGGGCCATGTGGGAACCCTTGAGATGGAAAAGGCCATTTTTGGCCTAAGGTATGGGGCACAGCCAGTTGCACGGGTCGTATGGCTTGCCACTGACCGTGTGATTGGTTGTGGAGTGTACACAAGCGAGGAAGGTGAGCGTGGGAGGGAGTTTTTGACTAAGTGTGGTGCCACGGGCACCTTTGACGGGTTGTGGTAGGTCAAACAGCTTGTGAGCCTTGGCGTGGGGTGGCCTACAACATTTTTCTCTAAGTTTAGTTGGACAGACCACTACACGGACCGTGTAACACCACATGACCGATGAAAGTGGCCCATCAAAGTGACAATGATGATAACTTTTTCCCAAGCGTTCCAATTAAAAAATTTAGACTAAGTATCATCTCACGGGCACTTCATATGACCCGTGAAGTGCCACACAGCCAGTGTAACCTTATGTGAGGTGACACTTTGCCAATTTTCCCTTCGTTTCACTAATATTTTCATAAATTTTATTCTTTCTAATATCTTTTTGGATTTCTAATGATATTTTAACCTCCCTAAAAGACCTAAACCCTATTCCAAATGATCAAAGTCATTACTCTCATCTCAAATACACTCTCAAATTCTCTCAAGAACCTCCATCAAAACCCCAATACAAATTCAAGGAAACTCAAGAACAAGGTTGGATTTTAAGACTCCATTCCAAGCTCTCATTCTTTCCCAACTCAATTTCAAGAAACTCAAAGTCTAAGGTATGTGGGTTTCAATCATTGGGTCCTTTCATCCATGGTGCCCAAGCTTCCGTTTTACCTAAATTACATGTTTCTAAGTTGATTTTTATAGGTCTTCTATTATTGATTTGACTATGAACTATGTTGGGGTTTTGTAAAAGTGTGATTGTTTAAGCATATTTTGAGCTATGAATCTTAGATCTATCTTGAAGTTTGATAAAGGGTTTCGATGTTACATGAGGGGTATTACCAAGAGTTGGTGGATGGTTTTACATTAAGTTTTCTTATATGATTTCACTTTTGAATTGCATGGTTTTACACTAGCATTGCACACCCACCAAGTGTTTCATAAAATGTCCAGTTAATGTATCTTGAGTTGTTGAAGGCCTAACGTTTGGCATATGAGTTAAGTGACTTTATGATGATGAAAGGATGTTATGTATGTGTTGATTACATGAGAAGTATCTATTGTGTTATGAGTTGACCATAGCTGATTGAGCGATGATGCCTTAATCACCTTGGATGGGGACGGTAAGCCATCAACCAATTAAGAGGTTGGTACCTCAATCATCTCGGATGGGGGTGGTAAGTCATCAACCAATTAAGGGGTTGGTACCTCAATCATCTTGGATGAGGGTGGTAATCCATCAACCAATTGGGGGGTTTGTACCTCAATCACCTTAGATAGGGGTGGTAAGCCATCAACCAATTGAGGGGTTGGTACCTCAATCACTTCTGCTAGCGGAGGGTGGTCATGTCCTTCAACAGACTGAGGGGTTGGTACCTCAATCACTTTTAAGGGGTAGTTTACATTAGATTCCAATGTAACACCCCACATTTTACATGTACTAATGCTATGTAAATGAAACATGATATAACTATTCAGATTAGCGTTAATTTTTAAAATGTGCTTAAATCTCATGTTAATGGGTGATATGTGTGTCTAACCCTTAAAAGGGTCAAGTGTATACATGTTTTGTGTTAAATTGAGGAGATCACATCCCTTATAAAGTGAGAGAGTTGAGGTAATTGTAGGACTTAATAAGCTAGTAGGTGAATCACCTACTTTCTTAGCTTAAAATTGCTAGCTAAACGGAGACAAGGCCCAATGTAGAATTTGCCCAAGTCCGATTATGAATAAAGTCTGTGTTAAGGGGGTAAATTTAGCCCATATTGTAGCATCATAAATGGATCTTATTTTCAGTTTGGGAAGCATAGAAAATTGGACCAAGCCCATCCCAATTCATTTGAAAATTTCGCCCAAAGTAATTAAAGTGAAAGGAGAAGAATGGGCAGCAAAAGACCCATTAAGTTGGAGACCCATTTAGGTCCAAGTCTAAGGGATAAGATGTTGCATCACAAGTGTGTTGATAGGAGTCATTATTTGGTCAAAAGTGCAAGCGAAAATTAGCCAAAAGAGTCTTTAAAATTGGATCAAAAGCAACCCCTAAAGTCATTACACTTGAAATAATTTTTCAGCTTTCCTAAAGACTCTTGTCTTCTATCTATTTCACTTTGCCAAACTGCAAATACAATCCTCTAAGGCTCTTGAAGGAAAACCTAAATCTTGAAGGAAAAGTTAAGAAATTATAGTTGTGTATTTAGTATGGTTTCTTCATGAAAAACAAGAAGTATTTGCTAGTATGTTGTGGTAGAAATTTGGGACAACTGGTGACCTAAGGATTGTTGTGAAATTTTCTTGTTGTTTAAGAGGATTTTCTCTTCTTGGTTGGCGAAATTATGAAGTAAGAATTATGTTGATAGCAAGGGATAGTTTTTTAGTCATGTAATTAAGCTGCTGCACTACTTTTACAGCCTGCAAAGATGAATTACTGCACAACGTCGTAAGTGTACTCTTAAAAGAAACTTGTAAATTTATAATTGTAATATGTTGTTCCACGACCTTCCCCTGATTTGGGACTATTTGTGGACTATCTTAAGACTTGGTTACATGGTACAAATGGTGGATAAAATATAGGTAAAGTTAAAATAGATTCGGGATTGTTGAAGTCGAAGTGTGGAGAAGGGACGTAGCGTTATGTCGCCTGTTTGTATGTTGTGAAGAATTGTTATGTGTTCTGCCTTGTGGGAAATTGTAAGACTATTAATTGTCTGAAATAAGGTGTACAGAACATGTACACAAGAATGGTTGTTAGAAAATATGATTATAAGTGAAAAGGTTGAAGAAATGTCTTCGCATCGTTAATTAAACGTTTGCTGCCCGGGTGTTAGTTTTTATGATATTGGGCTATGAAGAAGTGTTTTGTAGCTGCTAATACTAGTCTTGTTGCCTAATATACTGTAGATAAATATTTGAGGGAAAAGTAGCCACTCCAAGGTAGTAAAGAGGTCATATAACTAGGTATGTAAGGTTACTTGATTTCGTATCGTTTGGCATGAATCATAGATCCCTCCTTGGTATATAAAGGCATTTACCAAAACTCTGACACAACTGTTAACCGTGTCTCCACCCTTGCATATGTTTACATGCTGCCATATATAATCACCTTCAAATATGCATACATACGTAAACACAAGGTTACATGGGTTCTTATTGTTAAATAAAGTTCATGAGTTGTTTCATCCCGTACACATTTCATTATTTGTGTATCATACTCATTTCATTGTCATATTTTCTTGTATGATTATTTACATGTCACATGTTACATCTACAGTCCTATAGCTCTAATATTATGACTGCCAAAAGCATAATCTCAAAGGTAATTGAAAGATAAAGTGTATTTATTTATTGATGGGTGGTAGCCCGAGGGGTGGAAGCATCACCTAGCCAGGGACGATCCTATCACGGGTGGTAACCTGAGGGGTTAAGGAAGAACCTAGCAAGGGACAATCCCGATATAGTTTTACCACTACTCAGCTGGTTACTTATATTACATGTTATCCACAGATTATATAGTAAAGGTAAAGTAATATAAAGAACATAAAGTACATGATTCCAAAATATAACCAAAGGTGGTCTCTTATCCTACACTAGTGCATAGTTTCATTTGAGTTGTTACTTCATATACAGTATTTCCGACCTTACATATTCAGTACATTATCTTGTACTGACGTCCCTTACGGGGGACCTGCATTTCATGCTGTAGGTACAGGTGCTAGTAGATCTCCCCAGTAGAGTACAGGACATCCAACTGCTGTTACAAGCTCCAGGTTGTTTCGGAGCTTTATGTGTTTCTAGAGCTTATATGCTTGTATTGTACAGTTAGTCGAGGCGGGGCCTGTCCAAAACCTTGTCAGATACTTTCTCTTATCTAGAGGCTTTGTAGACTATATAAATTAAAGTGTACCACATCTCGTACCTTAGACACCGTGACCCAAATGGCCTAGGCATATGCATTTTCCTTTTGGATTATTATTACTGTTTTCTTTCTTAAAAGCACAATGAAGGTAGAAATCCCTTATAATATGTCTAGAAAGTGCATAGATATAGTTTGGTTCTCCCGAGCTTATCGGCAATAGGTGCCGGTCCGCCTTAATGAGACTTTGGGGCTTAACTGAAGTGGTATCAAAGCGGATCATCCTAGGGAGTCTACAAAGTCGTGTCTTTGTAGAGTCTTGTTTATCGATGTGTTATGCAGCACATTTATAAGCAGGAGGCTACGTGGCATTTAGGAGTTGTTACTTTCTTTTCATTATTTAGATCGTGCCATAGAGCTAAGTGTAATAGGTAGATTGTGTCTAACTCCTAAATTTTTTTGTACAGCGAGCAAGTATGTCAGAATCAAGGAAGAACAAAGGTAAAGGAAAGGCAGTAGAAGTGGTGGCTGGTACACCCAGTCATGTGAGACAACAAAATGAGGCTCAAAATAAGTCTCTGTCATGGACATCTCTAACCCCTCCCCAGCTCCTGATGAACTCGGAAGTAGTGAAATCTCCCCAGAACCACCTATCGATGCTATAGTGCAGGATTTGAGAAATGCAGTCCAATTATTGACTCGCATAGTTGCTCACCAAGGCCAAAGACAGGAAGGTACAGTTATAGGTGCAGGTGGTGCAAATAGGGCAGCTGGCAAAAAAATGCCTTTTTCACCCCATAGGGGATACTATAATAAAATGCCTTTTTCACCCCATAGGGGATACTATAATATATTATAGTATATTATAATATACCTTAATTTGGACCCTCCATTCTTCAATGGATCTGATCCTAATGAAGATCCCCAAGACTTTATGATCAGATTCAGTGCACTTTAGATGTTATGCATGTGAGTGGTACATAAACTGTCGAGTTAGCGATATATAGGTTGTGGTATAAAGCTTGGAAGCAGTCCAAAGGTATAGATGCTCCCCCAACTACTTGGAAAGAGTTCAAAGAGGCATTTCTTGACCATTACTTACCATTAGAGATCCGAGAGGCCCGTGCAGATCAGTTCTTGAACCTCCACCAAGGGAATATGAATGTGAGAGAGTATAGCCTCCAATTTAATTCCCTGTCCAGGTATGCTCCTAATATAGTTGCTACTATGGCAGATAGCGTTCATCGATATGTGGATAGATTGGATACGTATCTGTTCAGAGACTGTACCATTGCTTCATTGTTAAAGACATGGATATAGAAAGAACGCAAGCTTTTGCATGGAAATTGGAGGATCAGAGGCAAAGGAGAAGGACACAAGAGTTAGAAAGGGCGTAGTCCAAGAGGGCCAGATCTTCAGGCTAGTTTACACCATCCCAAAGTGAGTTTACACCTCGGTTTTCTAATAGACTTCCTAGGCCATCATCCTCCTACTCTGTAGCCAGTGCTCCACCACAACTTCAGGGGTCTAGGAGGAATCAGTTTGGTCCATGAAGTGAAAGGCAAGGTGCCCGAACAACGCGATATTTAGTAGGATAGCAAATGACTCCTAGCCAACCTTGTAACCAGTATGGGAGGAGTCATCTGAGTATATGTCATGTTGGGAAAGATATTTGTTATTGGTGTGGTGCGCTAGGGCACATGATAAAGGATTGCCCAAGGAGACGTATGGGTGATATAGCACAATCTACTAGGTCAGCTATTGCATCATCATTGTCAGTTCCTTCATTAGGTATGGCTCAGCAAGCACCTAAGGGTCGTGGAAGAGGTGTTAGAGGAGCAGCTAGCTTTAGTGGAGTCCTGAATCGCAGGTATGCTCTAGGGAGTCGAAAAAATTTGGAAGCTTCACCCAATGTGGTCACAGGTACATTGTCCATCTTTTCACATAATGTATATGCATTAATTGACCCTAGTTCTACACTATCATACAATACCCCACTTGTTGCTAGGAAGCTTAAGACAACACCCAAATTATTGAACACACTATTTGAAGTGTCTACACCAACCGATGAATCTATTATGGCTAGAAGGGTTTATTATGACTATGTAGTAACTGTTTTTTATCGTGCCACATTGACTAACCTTATTGAGCTAGAAATGGTGGAATTTGCTGTTATAATGGGTATGGATTGGTTAGCTTCTTGCTATGCCACCGTGGATTGCCGAACTAAGAAAGTGTACTTCCACTTTCCAAATGAGGTAGTTCTTGAATGGGAATGCAATGTTGGGGCACCAAAAGGGAAGTTTATCTCTTATTTTAAGGACAGAAAGATGATATCTAAGGGGTATATATGTCATTTAGTTTGAGTAAGGGATATGGAAGCAGAATCGACAACTCTTCAATCAGTTCTAGTAGTGAATGAATTTGATGTGTTCCCTGAAGAACTCCTAAGCTTACCTCCAGAAGGAGAAGTAGATTTTGGCATTGACTTACTTCCAAGTACGCAACCTATTTCTATCCCTCCATATAGAATGGCCCCAGTAGAATTGCATGAATTAAAAAAACAGTTAATAGACTTATTGGAGAAGGGTTTTATAAGACCTAGTGTGTCCCCATTGGGGTGCACCAGTGTTATTTGTACGCAAAAAGGCACCTTGAGAACGTGTATCGACTATCGACAATTAAATAGGGTGAAAATTAAGAATAAATATCCTCTCCCTAGGATTGATGACTTGTTTGATCAGTTACAGGGTGCCAAATGCTTTTCAAAAATTGATTTGAGATTGGGGTATCACCAAGTGAGGGTGAAGGAGGAAGATATACCCAAGACTGCTTTTAGAACATGCTATGGTCACTTTGAGTTTCTTGTTATGTCACTTGGGCCAACGAATGCACCAGAAGTTTTTATAGATCTGATGAACAGTGTATTTAAGTCATCCATTTTGGTATACTCAAGATCAGAAGGGACCACACAAAGCACTTACAACAAGTGTTACAGGTTCTTCGTGACAGACCGTTGTATGCCAAGTTTTCTAAATGTGAACTTTGGATAAAATTAGTGGCATTCTTGGGTAATATTGTATCTGAGGAAGGAATAAGGGTTGATTCACAAAAGATTGAGGCTTTGAGAGATTGGCCAAGACCAACGTCACCCATGGAAGTTCGAAGCTTTCTAGGTTTGGCAGGTTAGTACAGAAGGTTTGTTGAAGGTTTTTCTTCTAATTCTGCACCCCTAACCAAATTGATACATAAGGTAACCAAGTTCCAATGGAATGATACATGTGAAAGGAGCTTCTAGGAACTGAAAAATAAGCTAACTTCTACACCTGTGCTAGTACTTCCAGAAGGATTTGTGGGGTATACAGTGTATTGTGATGCTTCAGGAGTTGGCTTAGGGTGTGTACTGACACAACATGGTAGGGTAATTGCTTATCCATCTAGACAACTATGACCATATGAGAAACATTACCCAACTCATGATCTTGAGCTAGTAGTAGTTGTATTTTCTTTGAATATATGGCGCCACTATTTGTATGGGGTTCACGTTGACATATATACTAATCATAAGAGCATGCAAAATAGCTTTAAGAAGAAAGACCTAAACTTAAGACAATGGAGATGTCTAGAGCTAATAAAGGATTACGATGTTGATATACTATACCATCCAGGGAAAGCAAATATGGTAGCCGATGCTTTAAGTCGTAAGGTAATGGTGAATACTGGTGATCAGGTCATGGTGAATCAAGCAGTGGCTAAGGATCTATGACAACTAGCTAATTTGGGATTTCGCCTTCTTGAAACTCCAAAGGAAGGGGTTATTGTACATAATGCAATTATGTCTTCATTAGTAATGGAGGAGAAAGAAAAACAGTTCTAGGATCCTATTCTACGACAACTTAATGAAAAGGTGAGTTAAGGTACGATAAAGAGCTTTGACCTTACACAAAATGGAGTACTTTACTGCTAAAATAGAATATGTGTGCCTAATATTAATTGGTTAAGAAAAAGGATAATGGAAGAAGCCTATCTTTCCCGATATTCCATCCATCTGGGATCAACTAAGATGTACTATGACCTGAAAGAAATGTTTTGGTGGGGAGGCATGAAAAAGGACTTGCAGAATTTGTGGCTTAATGTCCAAATTGCCAATAGGTGAAAGTAGAACACCAAAAGCCAGGAGGTTTTATGCAATGTATAGAGCTTCCCACATGGAAGTGGGATATGATCAATATGGATTTTGTTGCCAGTTTGCCTTGCTCATTTCAAAAGTTTGACTCCATATGCATAATAGTTGATAGACTCACAATGTCAACACACTTCTTACCTGTCAGGAGTGATTATACAACTGAAGAGTATGCCAAGCTATACCTCAAAGAGATAGCCAGACTACATGGAGTTCCAATCTCTATTATATCTGACCGAAGAGTTCAATTCACTGCGAAGTTTTGGAAGTCCTTCCAAAGGAGTTTAGGGACACAAGTTAATTTGAGTATAACATTCCACCCTCAAATAGACAGTCAAGCAGAATGAACCATTCAAACACTTGAAGATATGTTATGCGCTTGTGCATTGTACTTTAAAGGTAGTTAGGTAGACCATTTGCCACTTATTGCATTTATAATAATAGCTACCACTTAAATATCAAGATGGCAGCTTATGAAGCTTTGCATGGAAGGAAGTGTAGGTCGCAAAATTGGATGGTTTGAAGTGGGAGAAAAAACCTTGTTTGGGCTAGATTTAGTACAACAAGTCATGGAAAAAGTTAAGGTGATACAACAATGGCTAGAAACAGCCCAAAGTCATCACAAATCATATGCGGATACTAGAAGGAGAGGAATAGAATTCTTAGTAGGATATTGGGTATTTTTAAAGGTGTCTCCAATGGAAGTGGTTATGAGATTTGGTAAGAAAAGAAAACTGAACCCATATTACATAGAGCTATATAAAATTACTAAAAAGTTCAGGCAGGATGCATATGAACTAGAGTTACCCCAAGAGCTTTCAATGGTTCATCCAGTTTTTCATGTCTCAATGCTTCCAAAATGTATAGGTGACCCATCCCGTATAACTCCTATTGAGGACGTGCAGATTGCAGAAGATCTCACCTATGAAGAGGTACCTATTGCTATTTTAGATCATCAAGTTAAAAAGCTAAGGAATAAAGAGGTAGCTTTAGTAAAAGTACTTTGGAGAAACCAGCAAGCAGAAGAAATAACATGGGAGGCCGAGGAAGTGATGATATCAAAATATCCTTACTTATTTGAAGCTAAAGAGGAAGTTCAACATGTAGAATCAGAACATTAATAGGTACGTGTGATTGAATACTTAGTGTGTTGTCAAAGGTTTGTCTAAGTAAAGGTTTATACATGCTTAAGTTATTCATTTGTGCTGACATTCGAGGACGAATGTTCCTAAGGGGGGGAGTATGTAACAACCCACATTTTACATGTAATAATGCTATGTATATGAAACATGATATGACTTTTTAAATTATCAACTTTTTAAAATTTACTTAAATCTCATGTTAATGGGCGATATGTGTATCTAACGCTTAAGAGGTTTGAGTGTATACATGTTTTGTGTTAAATTAAGGAGATCACAGCCCTAATAAAGTGAGAGAGTTGAGGTAATTGTAGTACTTAATAAGCTAGTAGGTGAGTCACCTACTTTATTAGCTTAAAATTGCTAGCTAAATGGAGACGAGGTCTGACGTCGAATTTGTCCAAGTCCAATTATGAATAAAGTTTGTGTTAAGGGGGTAAATTTAGCCAATGTTTTAGCATCATAAATGGATCTTATTTTCAATTTGGGAAGAATAGAAAATGGGACCAAGCCCATCCCAATTCATTTGAAAATTTGTCCCAAAGTAATTAAAGGGAAAGGAGAAGAATGGGCAGCAAAAGGCCTATTAAGTTTGAGACCCATATAGGCCCAAGTCTAAGGGATAAGATGTTGCACCACAAGTTATTGATAGGTGTCATTTTTGGTCAAAAGTACAAGAGAAAATTGGCCAAAAGAGTCTTTAAAAACGGATCAAAAGCAGTCCCTAAAGTCATTCCAATTTTAACAATTTTTCAGCTTTGCTAAAGACTCTTGTCTTCTATCTATTTCACTTTACCAAGCTACAAATACAATCCTCTAAGGCTCTTGAAGGAAAATCTAAATCTTAAATGCAAAGGTAAGCAATTACAGTTGTGTATTTAGTATGGTTTCTTCATAAAAAATAAGAAGTATATGCTAGTATGTTGTGCTGGAAATTTTGGACAGCTTGTGTCCTAAGGATTGTTGTGAATTTTTCTTATTATTCAAGAGGCTTTTCTCTTCTTGGTTGACTGAATTATGAAGTAAGAATTATGTTGTTAGCAAGGGATAGTTTTTAAGTCATGTAATTAAGCTGTTGCACTACTTTTGCAGCCTACAAAGATAAATTGTTGTACAATGTCGTAATTGCAGTTCCACGAACTTACCCTACTTTGGGACTATTTGGGAACTATATTAATATTGGGTGTATGTTGTAAATATTATTAGATACAATGTAGGTAACGTTAAAACAGATTCGGGATTGTTGACGTCGAAGTGTTGAGAAGGGATGTAGTGTTATGCCATTTGTATGTTGTGAAGAACCGTTATGTGTTCTGCCTTATAGGTTGTTTTAAGACTGTTAAGAGTCTGAGATAAGACTTATATGACATGTACACAAGAATGATGTTAGAAAATAAGATTATAAGTGAAAAGGTTGAAGAAATGTCTTCGCATTGTTAATTAAACGTTTGCTATCTGGGTGTTAGTTTTTATGATATTGGGATGCCAAGAAGTGTTTTGTCACTGCTAATACTAATCTTATTACTTAATATACTGTAGATAAATATTTGAGGAAAAAGCAGCCACTCCAAGGTAGTAAAGAGGTCATACAATGACGTATGTAAGGTTACTTGATTTCGTATCATTTGGCATGAAACATAGATCCCTCCTTGGTACATAAAGGCATTTACCAAACTCCGAAACAACTATTAATTGTGTCTCCACCCTTTCTTATGTTCACATACTGCCATATATAATCACCTTCAAATATGCATACATACGTAAACACAAGGTTACATGGGTTTTTGTTGCTAAATAAAGTTCACGAGTTGTTTCATCCCGTACACATTTCATTATTTGTGTAACGTACTCATTTCATTGTCATATTATCTTGTATGATGATTTACATGTCACATGAGCTCCAATTTTATGACCACCAAAAGCATATTCTTAAAGGTAATTGAAAGATAAAGTGTATTTGTTTATTGATGGATGGTAGCCAGAGGGGTTGAAGCATCACCTATCCAGGGACGATCCTATCACGGGTGCTAGCCCGAGGGGTTAAGGAAGAACCTAGCTAGGGACGATCCTGGTATAGTTTTACCACTGATCAGCTGGTCACTTGTATCACATGTTGTCCACAGATTATACAGTAAAGGTAAAGTAATATAAAGAACATAAAGTACATGATTCTAAAATATAACCAAAGATGGTCTCTTATCCTACACCAGTGCATAGTTTCATTTGAGTTGTTACTTCATATACAGTATTTTCGGCCTTACATATTCAGTACATTATCTCATACTGACATCCCTTACGGGGGACCTACATTTCATGCTGTAGGTACAGGTGCTAGTAGATCTCCCCAGTAGAGTACAGGACATCTAGCTGCTACTACAAGCTCTAGGTTGTTTCGAAGCTTTGTGTGTGTCTAGAGCTTATATGTTTATATTGTATAGTTAGACGAGGCGGGGCTTGTCCCGTCCCTTGTCAGATATTTTCTCTTATCTAGAGACATTGTAGACTATGTAAATTAAAGTGTGGTCATGTCTCGTACCTTAGACATCGTGGCCCCAACGGCCTAGCCATATGCATTTTTCATTTGGCTTATTATTACTGTTTTCTTTCTTAAAAGCATAATGAAGGTAGAAATCCATTATAATATGTCTATAAAGGGCATAGATATAGTTTGGTTCTCCCGAGCCTTGTCGGCATCGGGTGCCGGTCCGCCTTAATGAGACTTTGGGGCGTGACATCCGAGTACTAAGTTGTTTGGTCTATGATAATGGTCTATTCCCTCATATGTAATATAGTCCATACATAAGCATGTTTACTCAAGTATCATTCATGCATATCATATTGTTATGTAATCATCTATTGCTTAATTATACATTTTGACTATGTTGTTTATCTATTGTTGCATTGCATCCTACTTACTTAGTACATTCAAATGTACTAACGCATACTCTATACCTATATGATGTTACCATGTAGGAACGAGAGCCCAACTTGTTCATCCTCCTCCTCCACGTGGCTAATGTGATACCTCTCAAAGCAAGTTGGTGAGTCCTCAACTCCGAGTATATACTTTTCTTAATTTATGCTATGTATAGACTCTTTTTTCTTTATTATATGCTTTGACTATGAGGGTGAACCCGATTATTTGTTTTTGCCCCCGTTAAGTTCTATATTTAGAGGTGTTGTTGAAAAAGTGACATAATGATTCAATGAGCCTTGACTCCCTTTGACTCTATGATGTTTATAATATGAATGATGTCCCTTAGCCCCGTGTTCCCTTATTTCTACTCTTTTATTGTTATTCAACTGCTTCCGCGACTATGGATGTGTAATAATAAGATAAGAGAATTGATTGGGGTTCCTTCGAGTTTCCCCATTCCCTGTGTCAGTCTAGAGAAATTACCCCAAAAAAGGTGCCCAAAAATGTGCCTCGAAATGCCCAGAATTTTAAATTCCATATATCTAAAAATCTGTGCACTATACTGAAATCTGACGTCATATTCTTATTCAGGGGGACAAAATTAGGGGGAAAAAGGCCTAACCCAAATTTTAGATCAATCGAATCACAATTTCAAAATTTCAATTTCAAAAATCGATTGGCGACGGTGCTGCGACACGCAACTGTAGCGGACATATGTAAACTTGGTCTCCACGACAGGTTTGCGATAGGTCCGCGACGCAAACTAGTGTAAATTCTTCCTAATTATTTTTCTTGCGGTCGCGGAATTTTGAGTTTTAGGCCTAAGTGTTCCCAAATGTGTTTTTACCCATACTTTACGATATTTCACCCTCATATTATTCTAAACATTCCCCAATACTCACTCATACACTTAGTTTTATATTTATCTTAGAATCAAGTCTCAAACCCTCATCCGAATCTCAAGATTCTCCTTAAGATTCAAGTCTCCATCTCCAATCTTCTTCAAGGTTTCTCCAAAAGCTAAGGCATATAGGTTTTAGCCATTGGATTCTTCCACCTATGTGCCCTAATCTTCTTTTTACTTAACTTACATGATTTAAAGTTGATTTTACAAATGGGTTTACTAGTATAAACATGTCTATGAACTATGTTAAAGCTATGTAAAGTTGTGACTGTTTTGCTATGTTTTGAGCTATAAATCTTGGATCTAATGTGAGATTTGATTAGGGGTTCTGATATATATTGCTTGAGGGTGTTGCAAGGTGTTGATTGATGGTTTCACAATGTATTTTCTTGCATGATTTCATCTCTATATTTCATGGTTTTATACTAGCATTATACATCCTCTAAGTGTTTGATAAAATATCCGGATGTGGTTTTTTGAGGAATTGAAGGTCCAATGCATGGGATATGATATGAATAATGTTATGATGTTAAAATGAGCTTATCTTAAAGTGTTGCAGTAGACCATGTCTAATCCGGGGGGACCAAGAGCACGGGTAACCTAGATGTGGGTTTGTACTCATCAACCTAGTGAGGAGTCTGTACTTCAACACCATGGTGATGGGGTGGCATCATCATCAACCTAGATGGGGGTTTGTACTCATCAACCTAGTGAGGAGTTTCTATCTCAACACCTGAGTGATGGGGTGGCATCATCACCAACCTACCAAGGGGTTTGTACTTCGGAAAGCTACCTTGGTCTCATCTACACATATTATATCCTATATGAGCATGAGTTATTTAAGCATGTTTTACTTATGCATAGACCATACATGCCATATTTTTATATTATATCTATTGCCTATTGTAATGCATTTTGATTATGATGCCTATCACTTATTGCATTGCGTCCTACATACTTAGTATATACAAACATATTAACGCATACTCCTGCCTACATAATATCACCATGAAGAAACTGAAGCCCAAGTTGATCATCCTCCTCCTCCACGTGATTAGTTCGGTACTACTCAAGCTAGTTAATGAGTCCTCCACTTCGAAGACCTTGGTCTATGTTGCCCTTATTATGTATTGAGACACTCTTCTTTATTATCTATTTTGACTATGAGGGTGAGCCTAGTTGCTTTGTCTTGGCCCCCACTCTTATCTAAGTATTAGAGGTGTTTGTTGGACATGTTATGTATCTATGATACGAGCATTGACTCTTTGCCTCTTTATTATAATGTTATGAAAAGCTTTTCCCTTAGCCCCTATTCTTACTCTTTATGTCTTTTATGTAATTCTGCGACCAATGATGTGTAATGACAAGTTAAGAGGCTTGTTTGGGATTCCTTTAGGTTCCTCGTTCAGCGTATCACACTAGGCCCTAGGCTTGGGTCGTAAAAGCCTCCGATATTACTTCACTCAAAAAGATCTCAACTTCAGGCAAAGGAGATGGTTAGAACTTCTTAAAAATTATTATATGAGTGTGCACTATCATCCGGGTAAGGAAATATGGTGGTGGATGCTTTGAGTAGGGTGTCTATGGGTAGCCTACCTCATGTCGATGGTGGTGATAAGGAAATGGCTAGGGAGGTGTATCAATTGGCTAGATTAGGGGTTAGGTTGAAAGAGGTTGGTGATGATGGTGTTATGGTTGCTGATGGGTCTAAGTCTTCATGGGTTGATGAGGTGATAGAAAAATAAGATCTTGAATTCTCCTTACTTGAATTGAAGGCCTTGGTGAAAGAGGGAAAAGTAGAGGTTTTCTCCCAAGGGGAGATGGTGCCCTTAGGTACCAAGGTAGGTGCGTGTGCCTTGTCTTGGTGGTTTGAGGGAGAAAATCCTTGATGAGGCCCATAATTCTTCTTATTCTATCCACCCTGGTTCCACCAAAATATGTAGAGACTTGAGGGATGTGTATTGGTGGGAAGGCATGAAAAGGGACATTGCCAAATTCACTTCCGATTGCCATAGTTGTCAACAAGTCGAGACCGAACATCAAAGGTCGGGTAGCCTAACCCAAGACATAGAGATTCCTACTCGGAAGTAGGAGGTGATTAATATGGATTTTGTGGTTGGGTTGTCCAAGACTAGGAAAGGTTTTGATTCTATATAGGTGGTGGTTGATAGGATGAAAAAATCGGTTCACTTTCTACTGGTGAAGACCACACATGGGGCTGAAGAGTATGCAGGGTTGTACATCCATGAGTTAGTGATGTTACGTGGGGTTCCTTTGTCTATCATATCGAATCATGATGCATAATTCACTTCATACTTTTGGAGATCTTTTCAAAGAGGTTTTAGTACGACCTTTCACCCTCAAACGGATGGTCAAGCCGAAAGAATTCAAACACTTGAGGATATGCCTAGGGCTTTTATCTTGGAGATTAAGGGTAGTTGGGATGACCATCTTCCTTTAATTGAGTTTGCATACAACAATAGTTAGCTTTCTAGCATCGGTATGACTCCTTTTGAGGCTCTTTATGGAGACGTTGTAGATCATCGGTTGGTTGGTTTGAGATTGGAGAGGTGGCTTTATTGGGATCATATCTGGTTATGGAGGCTTTTGAGAAGGTTAGGATGATTAGGAAAATTTTGAAAATAGCCCAAAGTCGTAAAAAATCCTATGCCGATGTGAGAAAAAGAGACCTTGAAATCCAAGTGGGTGATTGGGTTTATTTAAAAGTTTATCCAATGAAAGATGTGGTCCATTTTGATAAAAATGGGAAGTTTAGTCCAAGATATGTTGGTCCTTATGAGGTCTTGAGAAGGGTTGGCAAGGTATCTTATGAGTTGAAGTTGCCAAATGAAATGAATTTCATTCATCTAGTGCTCCATATTTTTATGTTGAGAAAATGTATTGGTGATCCTAATGCTAGTGTGCCTCTTGATGTTGTGGGTGTTGTTGAGGATAACTTGACTTATAAGGAAACTCCGGTTCATATTTTGCATAGGCAAGTAAAGAGATTGAGGAATAAGAAGGTGGTATTCGTTATGGTCCTTTGGAGGAACCAACAAGTTGAAAGTGATACATGGAAGGCCGAGGCGGACATGCAAAAGCGGTATCCTTATCTCGTCCACCCACTCAAGCCTAAGGTACTAACTCTAAGTCCTCTATGTGATTTCAAGTCCTATGTTCTAGCCACTATTTCATTCATATGCATTCATGTTTAAGCTGACAAATTTATGATGATTTTACACTTATGTTGAGGTTTTGAAAATAGTGTTTAAACGTAATGTTGCATTCTTGTTGGGGCTGATTTGTTCTTGATTAGTATTGCCTCATACATCTCTTTTACATTCGGGAACGAATGTTTCCAAGGGGGAGATATTTAAACGACTCCAAAAAAAGTGCCTGAAAATTTTCCTCGGAATATTCAAAATTTTAAATTTTATATATCTCAAAATCTGCACATGATATCAAAAATCCGACTTCATATTCTTGTTTAGGGGGTCAAAATTAGGGGGGAAGGGTCTAAACCCGATTTTAGAGTAATTGAATCACAAATTTCAAATTTCTAAAATTTTAATTTTTAGAATTGGTCCGTGATGTTGCCGTGCCACGCAGCTGTCATGGACATGTGTAAACTTGGTCTCCGCAATAGGTCCACGACGTAAACCTGTGTAAATTCTGCCAAGTTATTTTTCTTGCGGTCCAAGACTTTTAAGTCTTGGGCCTAAGTGTTCCCAAATGTGTTTTTATCTATACTTCACCATGTTTCACCTTCATATCATCCTTAAAATTCCCCAATACTCATTCAAATACTTAGTCTTATATTTCTCTCAAAATTCAAGTCTCAAACCCTCATCTAGATCTCAAGAGTCTCCTTTAAGCTTCAAGTCTCCATCTCCAATCTTCTTCAAGATTTCTCCAAAGCTAAGGTATGTAAGTTTTAGCCATTGGGTTCTTCCACCTATGGTGCCATAATCTTCTTTTTACTCAATTTGTCTGATTTAAAGTTGATTTACAAATGGGTTTACTAGTATGAACATGTTTATGAACTATGTTAAAGCTATGTAAAGTTGTAATTGTTTTGCTATGTTTTGATCTATAAATATTGGATCTAATGTAAGATTTGATGAGGGTTTTGATACGTAGTGCTTGAGGGTGTTGCAAGGTGTTGATTGATGGTTTTACAATGAATTTTTTTGTATGATTTCATCTCTATATTTTATGATTTTATACTAGCATTACATACCCTCTAAGTGTTTGATAAAATGTCTGGATGTGATTTCTTGAGGAATTGAAGGTCCAAAGCATGAGATATGATATGAATGATGTTATGATGATAAAATGAACTTATGTATATGATGAATTCTATATAAAGAGCCCAATTCGGGGGGACCAAGATCCCGGGTAACCTAGATGGGGATTTATACTCATCAACCTAGTAAGGGGTTTGTACTTCACTACCAGGTTGATGAGGTAGCATCATCATCAACCTAGATGAGGGTTTGTACTTATCAACTTAGTGAGGGGTTTGTACTTCACCACCTAAGTGATGGGGTGGCATCATCACTAACCTGCCAAGGGGCTTGTACTTTGGAAAGCTACCTTGGTCTCTTTTACACATATGATATCCTATATGAGCATGAGTTATTTAAGAATGTTTTATTTATGCATTGACCGTACATGCTATATTTTTATATTATGTCTATTACCTATTGTTATGTATTTTGATTATGATACATATCTCTTGTTGCATTGTATCCTACATACTTAGTACATACAAACATACTAACGCATACTCCTGCCTACATAGTATCACCATGTAGGAACTGAAACCCAAGTTGATCATCTTCTTCCTCCATGTAGCCAGTTCGGTACTACTCAAGCTAGTTGGTGAGTCCTCCACTTCGGAGACCTTGGTATATGTTGCTCTTATTATGTATTGAGACACTCTTCTTTATTGTCTATTTTGACTATAAGGGTGAGCCAGTTGCTTTGTCTTGGCCCTTGCTCTTATCTAAGTATTAGAAGTGTTTGTTGGACATGTTATATCTATGATACGAGCTTTGACTCTTTGCCTCTTGATTATGATGTTATGCAAAGCTTTGCCCTTAGCCCCTATTCTTACTCTTTATGTCTTATATGTGCTTCCATGGCCAATGATGTGTAATGACAAGTTAAGAGGCTTGATTGGGGTTCCTTCGGGTTCATCGTTCGCCGTGTCACATCTAGGCCCTAGGCTTGGGTCGTGACATCTAGGCTCTAGGTTTGGTTCGTGACATGTGTCTTCCTAGAGCGGTTCTTTCTGGTGGAGTTGAGGGAGGCCAAGGTCCAAGAGTTCATCAACCTATGCCAAGGCAACATTAGTGTGAGGGAGTATTCCCTCAAGTTCACAAAATTATAAAAGTATGCCCCATTTATGGTTGTTGATCCTAAGATTAAGATGACCAAGTTTATCTCCAATGTGTTGGATTTGGTATCCAAGGAGTGAAAGATCGTCATGCTAGTGAAGGAGATGTGAAGCGCGGACATTTTATCTAATATAAATAAATTAGAATAAGTGTTTTGTGAGTTGCACAAAATTTAAAGGAAGAAATACAACTCATGATAATACTATTTGATCAAGTGTTAGCACCATTACAATCAAAATTATAAGTAAATTTCTATCAATTGAAATTGAAAGAATATTCCTTCATTTTCTAAGAAGAAATAAAGTTTCTATGGCATTGTTGGATATTATAATATTTTTAATTATATACAAGTAATTTGAGTTTTATAATCTTCACTTATACAATTTCTACTAGTATGTTAATTATTCAACTTACCAATTTCATTGTTATTCATACTTCAATAACACACTATCTTAATGTAACATATGAACAACTATATAGATTTATGACATGATAAGTGTTAAAAGTGGGAGACTACTTCAAGTAAAAGACTCAAGATATTAGTGATGTTATTAAATTGAGAAATTTTCTAAATTAAGTGACTAAGAATAATAGAGTCACTGATTCAAGAACGAATACCCTTCCAAACGAGCTAATGGGCAAAGTATGTTGTTCACCGTGGTTACAAAATAGGAAATATGAGTCCGAATACGCGGGAAAGGAATCAAAGCTGTCAAGATTGTCAACACCATTATCAAATACTATTTATAGGCACACAATAAGAGACTATCTACATGATCATATATACCAAATGTTTTCAATTTTTTCTGAAAGTGTCAAAAATTTTCAACAGTTACACACATTAGATTTCTCTCATAAAAGAAGACACCCTTAACTATAAAATCGACTAAAGTTACATAAAAGTAAAAAAAATTTTACAAATATATTATTCCAATGAGGAAACAAAAATATTACATAATGGACGAAGGTTATATGTCTAAATTTATAATGGAAGTTATTATATGTAGACCATTTGCCTCAAAACTAATGTTATACTTGCTTTCTTAAACTCTAGGAAAACAAATAAAAAATCTTTCATGTGTGAACCGTCTCGGCTAATATAACTAATAATCTTCCTATGATATTTGAAATTTGAAAGAAAGCTTTAGTAGAACCCATAAAAATGAGAGAGCAAGACTAGAGGGATATGGACCCTTTTTTGTTCTTTATATATATATATTTTTTTTGTTGATTGATGTCTCTTTAGCTTCCCTTAATACATTTATTATTTGAAATTATACACATTTAACTTTACAATGTAATCCGTTAAATTCTATCAATAAAGTGGTTGGAAAATTAATTGGCTAATTAACTTATGATTAATGCATTGAAGAGACGTAAAATTTCTTTAACTTTATAAGGTTATTATTACTTCTTACAATTTTGATTTGGAATACCCACTTATATGATAACATAAATTATATATAATTTTAATTTTGTAATGAACTAAAAAGAATAATATAATTATATTAATTTTAGTTTTCTTGATAAATTAAAAACATGATTTCCCTATTGTTAAGTCAATTGTGAAGCAAGAATTCGAAAAAAAAAATAGAGGGGAAAACTTTTTTTTTTTTTTACAATAAATAGATGACAAACGGATTTGGAAATAATTAGAGGAGAATGAATTCCCTCAATCATCTAAATGAATTCAACGAATTTTCATGGTGTGAAGCATTAAAGTGTTTTTGCTTTATTTTTAATTCGCCTTAATGTAATAAATTATTTATTTAATTCAAGATCCCTTTTTTAAAAAATTGATAATTTAAAGGATATAATAATATTAATACTTTATCCTTATTATAATACTAAATAACAAAATAACACTAATAAATAATATGAGATTTAGTATGATATGATATCATTACTATTTAATGTTTACTAATTAATTAGATTTGTATAACATTTTAATTAACAATGAGGGTAAAATGGTAATCGAATTTTGAAGGTTGCAGCTTCTCATTTTAAATAATACTATAGAGTATAATATTGATAGATTTATAGATTAATTCAAATTGAAGTGATTTAGACAATTTAAGATATATAAAGTATCTATAATTATAAACAATAAACTATTACATTTTTTAAATTAGTAATAACAATAAATACGTAGTTTTTTTTGTTTTTTTCTTTTTTAAATATATACTAGGGTATTTTGTTTCTTGCAAATGTGCTGTTGGTCTGGTGCTTCTCACAATTTACATCGGCTATATCAGATCTGGTCGTCTCCTTTTATGTATGTATGTCCTCCTCCTTTTAGTCTGCGTCTTCACTCTTCTGCCCAGTGCTTTTGGTCGTTTAATCTTGCTTCTTTGTCGAAGTTTTGTGTATCTTCGAATGTATATATGTGTTTTCGTATTTGAGCTTCCTTTTAGGAACTGAATTTTGGGGTTGGTTTTTTTTGGAGGATTTGTAATTTTTTGGGCCTAAAGCCACTGCTTTAGTGGCTTTAGGGTTTAGCCGCGCAGCTTGAGAACTTTTGTGACATTGTTGGTGATTTTAGTAATATTAGTTCTTGTTTTGTGAGATGCATACAAGGTACCATATCTCTTTTCGCTAGGCGAAGTTGGTTGATCAGGTAAAATAAATGTAACTTTTGGCAGTATATAATCTTCATTAAGAAAATCAAATCTCTTTGGTTTACAAGAAATATAGAAACTTCCGCAAATAGTTGATTATAAAAGTGATAGTAAGTTTTAGACTGCTAGCCAACTCCCAGAGAAATAGATTACATGCTTAGGTCGTAGCTCCCTGCCCTTGAATTCTCTTTGTGATGCCTCAACTCTACTGTCTTTGATATCTTTGGTCTATGCATGATACTTATATATTGACTTTACCATTTATTGGAAGTTACATTGTTCTTGTATGATTCCCAATGTGCTTCTTTTTCACTTGTTTTTCATGATTTCTTAACTGTATTTTTTCCATTTGCATTATGTCTTTTATTTGTTTTCTTTATCACGCACAAAATGATAATGATCTATTTTCTGGTGCAGGATTCGCTATCTTTGTATGAGCATCTCCTCTTTCTGGGTTGTGTTGTCAACGATTTATTGTTTGGCTGCTCATAAGTTGTAACTTAAGGTGAAGTTCCTTTCCGCCTTTTCTTTTAGGTGTGCATGAAAGATCTAGAACGGTTACTACATGACTAGTAATGAGTAAATACCATATTTGATCTGTCTTGCTTTTCTGCAGGAACTGACAGATATATTCCTTTTTGTTTGGACAGGAATGCAGTGTTGAGCATGACGATTATATGTTGGGGACTTGTGTATGCATGTCTTCTGCATCTTCCTGGTTAATTTAATATATTTATTGGGATTGTGATGGAGTGCAATAAGGATGAAGCCATAAGGGCTAAAGAGCTGGCTGAGAAGAAAATGCAGAGTAATGACTTTTTAGGGGCTCAAAAGGTGGCATTGAAAGCTGAACGGCTTTATCCTCAGCTAGAGAATATATCACAGCTACTTGCTGTCTGTAATGTCCACTGTTCAGCTCAGAGCAGTACAATGGGATCAGAAAAGGACTGGTATGGGATCCTACAAATTGATATGATGGCTGATGAAGTGACCATCAAGAAACAATACCGGAGACTTGCGCTTGTACTTCATCCTGACAAGAACAAGTTTCCAGGTGCAGAAGCAGCTTTCAAGCTAATTGGGGAATCAAATATGGTGCTTTCGGACCCAACAAAAAGGGCATTGTATGATAGCAAGTACAGGCTTTTATACAAAG
Organism: Solanum ossicruentum; assembly: GCA_025774065.1. NCBI lineage: Eukaryota > Viridiplantae > Streptophyta > Magnoliopsida > Solanales > Solanaceae > Solanum > Solanum ossicruentum. The sequence continues at coordinate 9,345,037 of JAOTQR010000100.1, forward strand.
GTGCAGCAGCAAAGCGACAGGTTAATCGAAATCCTCCGGCTAGGCAAAATAATATTCCAAATGGTTTTGGTACTCAGTCCGGTAATCTCAATAATATTCAGAAAGCACAACCAACGTCATCAACAATGCCAGAAACATTCTGGACGGGATGTCCTTTTTGCAATATTAGATACCAGTACTACAGGAGTTTTGTGAACCGAGCTTTACGTTGCCAGAAATGCTCAAAGCCTTTCACTGCGTATGATTTAGGTTCTCAAGGTGCTCCACTTGGACATAAATGGAGTCATCCTGGCAGTCAGGATGTGCCCCTTAGGTCAAACATGAGCCAGCCTTATCAGCAGAAAGAGGTTTCCAACCAGGGAACCTCAAGAATGGCAGCCAGAGCTGGGTTTACACCTGCTCAAATGGGATCTCAACAGGGTCGTAGCAGTAAAACAATGGGGTCACAACCAGAGGTACAGAGAGAAAAGACTTCTCAGGTATTTGAGGATTTAAAGGCTAAAGGGAAGGCTAAAAAGTATGACAAGGAAATGGGCGATACAAATGAAGGGGCTGCTATGCCAAAGCTTAGTAAAAGGAAAAGGAGTAGGAAGCAGACAGTTGAATCAAGTGAGAGTTATGATACGTCAAGCAGCATTGATCCTGAAACTGCGGACGTTGAGTCTGGTAGCTATCCACATACTGGGGAAGATTTTGAATTTAATGGTTTTGGCCCTAGGAGATCTTCTCGCCTACGGCAGCATGTCTCCTATAATGAAGGTGCAAGTGATGACGAGAATGATTTTTCTAACCCTCTGAACAAGGTATGGGCTAACCAATCTGCTGGAGATGATGCTTCAAAGCAGAAAGAAGATGTGAGTGGTGATGGCACAAGGAATGCCAAACCAATTAGTTTTCATGGTAATTCCATGGCAAAGGCTACTCAAAATGGAGAAAAAGTGCAAAATGAAAATGCCAACAGTAGGAAATATGGCAAACAGGCTGCTGGACCTCCATCAAGTGGGTTGGAAAAAGTTGGAATCGTTGATTCTGATTCAGAACCAGATAGTGAACCTTCTGATGATCCTCCAGAGATATATGACTGTCCTGATCCGGAGTTCAGTGATTTTGATAAGCACAGGGAAGAAAGTTGTTTTGCTGTTGACCAGATCTGGGCTTGTTATGGTACAGCTGATGGAATGCCAAGATTCTATTGTCAGATTAGGAAAGTTTTGTCTCCTGAATTTGAGCTACGGTTCACTTGGCTTGAGGCAAATCCAGAGGATCAAGGGGACATGGAGTGGGTAGAGGCAGAGTTGCCCGCTGGTTGTGGGAAATTTAGACGTGGAAGTTCTGAAATCACTAATGATCGTCTTATATTCTCTCATCTCGTGCAGTGTGAAAAGGGTAAGAGAGGCGCATTCATTATATATCCTAGGAAAGGGGAAACATGGGCTCTCTTTAAATATTGGGATATTGGTTGGAGCTCCGAACCAGAAAAACTCGGCAAGTACAAGTATGAAATTGTGGAGGTACTTTCTGATTTTGTTAAGGATGTTGGTATAAAAGTAAATTACCTGGATAAGGTGAGTGGATTTGTTAGCCTTTTCCAGCCCACCAGCCAAACTGAGTTTGGCTCATTTTTGGTAAAGCCAAATGAACTTTACAAGTTCTCTCATCGAATACCATCATTTAGAATGACTGGAATTGAAAAAGAGGGTGTACCTGTGGGATCATTTGAACTTGATCCAGCTTCTTTACCTCTTGATCCAGATGACATTTGGTACCCTGAGAAACTGAATAACGACGGTGGAAATGCAAAATCTGAATTGGAGAATGCGACAACACCTAAGAAGTCCATGGAATTGAAGGGAATGGGTGCTACTGATGGAGAACCATCTAAGGTTCGAAGATCTCCTAGGGGTGTGAATATCTCCATGACTAGAAAATTGTAGACATGACAGATTCTTTCTCCTGCTTTGCTTGCCCAGTGAAGCTTTCATTGGACCAGACTCATGGATTTTGTTGTCAGTATAACTTTTAGGGATAAGCTTCACTGGGCCAGACTCGTGGATTTTGTCGTCAGTATAACTTTTAGGGATACCAGTAGGATTAAGAAAACAGTTGTTGCTGGCCTGAACTCTTTTTTGATGATGTGTTCCTGCAACTTTTATTGCTAGGTGTATGTCCTGTGTACTTTTTTGCTGAATCAATGGTATTTTCAGATCATCTCATGAGAGATGGATCAAGGATATTTAGTTTGAACAAAACTGTCCTCAGTAAGACATTGTAGTTTTTATTAATCTCTTTCAAGGGAAAGATAGCATGATTACGGGGTTTCTTTTGGTTTATTATGTTTTTTTTTTTTCAAATTCATTGTTAGAAACGACAATTAGAATTAGGCCGTGAAAAGAGCAGTTGTGTGCATAGAAAGTCCTATACGAATGCCAATCTCCTTATCCTATGGGGGATGAGGGAAAACAAAGGAAATAATTTATGTCAATTGGATATGCTTAGAATAAGATCATTGAAAGAATTATACGTTGATTGTGAATTAGAATTATTTTGCGACAATTGACCAGTAGAAAAAATATGCTACGCCGGATCATATCACATACTATAAGTGGGAATGACAAAATTTGGTACCAAGATTTTCATTTCTGGATGTGGTAAAGCTACCTACTTTTGCCATCATTCATTTCTCAAGGACATTGCCTATCAGGCCTTTGTAGTTGGTTTACCGCGTGGTAGCTTTTTGTGGTTTGTAACCTTAACATAATTTTCAAAATCTTTTACTTTACATATTATTTAATACTTTACATAAATTAGGACGCACGGAGAATATTCGTATAAGATTATTAAGTTACTTTGTATAAAGACTCTAAACTAAATTATACAAATAATTTTGTATTAGTATAAATAAAAGTCATTGGATTTTTTTTGTTGTATTAATTAAATTAATTTTAAAAGGTGAAAATATGAGTCATTCCTAATACAAGTGAAAATAAACTACATCATTAAAATCATAAATGGATTCAAGATAAACTATAAAGAGGGTTAGAATAAATAATTCCAACTATGAAAGTTAAAATACTAAAAAGGAGTAAAATGAAGTTTTGCATTTACATTGGAAAAAAAAATTCTATTTAAATATATTATCTCATTTGTCACTATCTTTTTGAGGCGCTTCACTTCATATTTTTCTTTGAAGGGTATAAGAATTAAAAAATTAAGAAAAAAATTAAAATACTTAAATCGACAAGTTTTCTTTAAAAAAACAAAAAAAGAAAGAAGAAACATATATTTCAGTTGTGATTTTGAAGAACTTTATTCCTTTTCATGTACAAGTCTCCTTTTATATTTTCATTAAGTTTGTATTAGGATTGTGTTTGGTACGAAGGAAAGCAGTTATTAAAACTCTCCTCCAATCTCATACTATAATTTCTTTTCTTACCCCACCCCTTACCTCGTCAGCCCCGACCTTAAGGTTTGTAACCTTAACATAATTTTCAAAATCTTTTACTTTACATGTTATTTAATACTTTACATAAATTAGGACGCACGGAGAATATTCTTATTAGATTATTAAGTTACTTTGTATAAAGACTCTAAACTAAATTATACAAATAATTTTGTATTAGTATAAATAACAAGTCATTGGATTTTTTTTGTTGTATTAATTAAATTAATTTTAAAAGGTGAAAATATGAGTCATTCCTAATACAAGT
>JAOTQR010000100.1:9348843-9363969 GCA_025774065.1 Solanum ossicruentum
GAAGTTTTGCATTTACATTGGAAAAAAAAATTCTATTTAAATATATTATCTCATTTGTCACTATCTTTTTGAGGCGCCTCAGTTCATATTTTTCTTTGAAGGGTATAAGAATTAAAAAATTAAGAAGAAAATTAAAATACTTAAATCGACAAGTTTTCTTTAAAAAAACTGAAAAAGAAAGAAGAAACATATATTTCAGATGTGGTTTTGCAGAACTTTATTCCTTTTCATGTACGAGTCTCCTTTTATATATTCATTAAGTTTGTATTAGGATTGTGTTTGGTACGAAGGAAAACATTATTAAAACTCTCCTCCAATCTCATACTATAATTTCTTTTCTTACCCCACCCCTTACCTCGTCAGCCCCGACCTCAATCTCAAATAATAAATTTTCTTTTAAAAAACTTTCAAAATCTTTTACCCATTGTAATCTTTTAAAATTTATCAAATATAATTTTATAAAATAATTTGGATTATATTAAATTTAAAATATATTAGTCGACATAAATATTGTAGATTAATATAATTGGACTAATTATTTTTGTCCAATAAACATGAATTTAGTTAACGGTCAATATCATTAGATTAATCTATTAATTTGGGCTATAAAAGCTGAGCTCACTCTAATGAGCCCAATATCATATCATCCTATAGAGGTCCGTTTGGTGTCACATGTCAATAACATGGCATGCCAAGTCAAATAACGAAGGTAACAAAATCATGCTATGTGTCAAAATGACATGACATCCAATCAAAGACCAATAAGAATGTGCCATATGTACAAGTGACGTGTTTCAACCAATCAAATATTGCCATGTTACTTGGAAGAGAACCTATTCTAATCACTTTTTTTTGTGCCATGTCACTTAAATCTTATTGGTCGAAAGAAAGCATGTTCCCATCATAGCTCCTCTATTTTACAACTATAATCAGGATCATGATAATTTAGAAAAAACTACCAAAATTTTAACAAGAAGCTAGAGAGAACTCGTGGATAAAATGCCACATATTTTTCTACAAGCAACGAGTTCAAGAATTCAAGCAATCTGGCATTCAATTTCAAGAACATCTCAAGATCAAGACCACCAGATTCAAAGACAGTGTCACAATCCGAGCCTAGGTATAGTCGTAACATGGAGCGAGGGACCCAAAGGCACCTCACCACCCAAGCCCCTTAACATTCATAGGTGTTAGAACATAGTAAAATCTGAATTTAAAAGCGGGGAATGAGACCAAGGGAAACATTTAATCGTTTAAAATCAATGGAAAGCAACAACTTAAATATTAAAACATGTCATCTAAACATACAATCTACATAAAAGACATGATGGGAGTAAAGACATGCAAAACTCCCCTCAAGTATAGAAGTCATGAAAATAATACATAAAAATTAAAAGTCCTCGAAATACAACTCAAAACAAGTGTATCAAAAGTCCAATAAGAAAGAGGAGAAAGTGTAGTAACCGAACTAGAGGGCTCACCAATCAACTAGTCTCGAATGTCTGAAGTTATCCACGTGCTCGTGGAGGAGGAGCCTCCATGTTGATATCATGTAGGCAAAAAATGCATTTAGTATGTTAAATGTACTAAGGATGTGAGATCCAATGCACGTATAAAATTGTTGTGCCATCATTCATGAATTTATAATGCCATCATTAAAAATATACATAACCATAACCAAAGAATAAAGCATAGTATGGAGTAAATGGTTAATGCATGCTATGGAAACACATTTTAAAGTACATAGACATCAAATACATAACTTCATGGGAAGAGATCGTAACCGACATTTAAGACCATGCGAGCAACTACATGGAATTCAATATAACCCCTATGTTGGCATGAGGGGTCTACTTGCCGGCTGAAACTCCATTAACTTATGCAAGCATATCTTAGTTTAACTTTACTAATGTGGTTCCATTAGCTAATACAAGGGCTCCTATGGTGGCACATAGTTAATGAGATAAGAGATTGCTACTAAGGTTCCCTTATGATAATGCTCAGGTGTACTCTAAAACTAGTAAGGAATACAACGATCATTGTCAATATAATAACCCACGTAAGGAGTTTGGGTCGATCCAACAGGAAACAATATGAGTACAATTGAATAGACTAAGGAATATGAGTAACTAGTTTGAATCCGAAACATGTGTAAATAAATATTACGAAATGAGGGAATTAACCTACAAGCTAAATAGGAAAATTAGACTTGGGGAGGGGGGGGGGGGGAAGGAAACAACAAGTAAGGAACCAAAGGATTTGGAGAAATGGGAATCAATTAGAACTCAACGGTCAATTCCAAATAGCTTCAAATTATCCTTATGAGTAGGCTAGATTGCTTGTAACTACAATGATTTTTCAATCAAAAGTAGTATCCACATGTGAATCTACTTTCTCATATGCTAATGAATAACAAAATTATCTAATACCTTGGTCGATTTATTTGCTCTCGAATTTCAACCAATTCAACAAAGACCCATAACTATCATGCAAATCCTTGACTCTGATTATACACTCTCATGAAATAAATGTCTCTCTAAGCTTAGACTCGAGTTCCATACCTCAAATCATCTAATATATTTGAAGGCAAGCATGAACCTATATTCAATTGAACATAATTAAAGCAACTAAGAGAGAAACCACTTGATTTTAAAGACAATTATCAACTATATACCAAAGCAAAAGTTCAAATGAAACACCCATAAATAATTCAAAACCAATTGATTTGGAGCATTTGATGACCCTTGGGTTTGAAACTTATGGTCTTATTGAAAATGACCACCTCCGCCCTTAGCACCACCACCTTGAGACTTAGGGGTGGGCACCCTACCTTTAACAAATCTTTGGGGAGCAACTTGAGATGTCCTTTGGCCTTGTTAGAAACGACCCCTAACTTTAGGCTTAGCATAGAAGTCCATCTTTAAGTCGAACCTTTTTTCTCCCTTCCTCAGAAGCCACTGGACAAGCCCTCATCTTATGTCCAATACTATCACATATAAAACAATAATTAGTGCCAACCAAACACTTTTCATGATGCTTCTTATCACACCCTTGACAAATGATGAAAGGACATCTTTCCATGTTGAACTTGAGTGTTAGAACACTAACTGAAGATGAAGTACCATCAGCTCGATCTTTCTTAGCCTTTTTAAAATGCCCCACAATGTGCTTTGAAAATATCCATAATCGTAATTTCTATATATCTCAAAATTCTTGTGTGATACCAAAAATCTGACTTTAATATTCTTGATTAGGGGCAAAATTGAGTGAGAAACCGGTATAACCCAGATTTTAGAAGAACCGTAGTGAAAAATTATATTTGCAAAATTTTTCAAAAACAGTGATGGTGCGCGATGGCTCCACAATGCGGACCCATCGCGGAGTATTGTTAGCACTTCCTTAATTTTCTGTTTTGACCTAAGGGCATTGGGGTCATGGCCCTATTTCCACTTAAGAATGAACTCTATATCACTCAAAACCCTCTCTAAAACCTCTCAACCATTTTATCAAAATTCCCATCCAAATTCAAGTGTCTCAAGCTTAATTTCGGATCTCAAGAACTCCATTCAAGTTTCAAGTCTCCTTAAGGTCTACATCAAGAAAACCTAAGTTTGAGGTATGTGGGTTTCATCCATTGAGTCGTTTAACCTATGGAGCCCAGTCTTCCTATTTTATGAAAATTGCATGATTTCAAGTTGTATTACTTATGGGTACCTATTATTATGAAATATTAGCATGAAATATGTTGGGGTTTTGTCAAATATTGCTGATTATGCATGAATACTTTGAGCTTATACTATTAATAAATCTTTGTCTATTGAGACTATATATGATTCAAGCTATGAAATGTAGGAACTATTGTGAAATTTTGATATGATTTACAAGTTACCCATAATGGGGTTTTACCATGATGGTGGGCTGATTTATATGACTTTAAGATGCGTTGATTTCACTATTCATGACCTATACTCTTGCATTTTGCATGATTTAAACATGTACTCATATGTGCCCACCAAGTCTTCGATGAAATGTCAAGTCAAGAATTCTTAAGTTATTTACATGTTTTACAAGTCAAGTGACTTCATGATCAATATGGGATATCGAGTATGTTATCAATTCATGAAATTATCTATGATTATGCAAGTATGAAGTTAAGCCCTATTTTCAAGATTTTACGTCTTGTGAGCCATTCATGATAAAACAAGGGTTCATGTATGATTATGATCTATTCTTAAATTTCAAGTTAGGATCACCATTAGAGGTCAAGTATGTTTAAGAGATACTCATTTCATGATTCCATGTTTACTATAATTTATTAAAGTTATGATTATTTCAAGTATTCCGTGAGATTAGAGTTAGCACCGATGGATTGGATGTCGGCGTGGACTATCTTCAAGGGTCCATACTCCTTTCCTCAAACTATATGCCAACATAGGATTATGTTATACTATTGCTATATTTGTGGATCCATTTAGTACAGTTCTTCATGAAATCCACCCCGAAATGGGACAAGTTCCCGTAAGGGGGTTACTTCTCCGAAATGGGACAGGCTCCCGTAAGGTGAAGTATGGTTTACCTTGGCAAGTAGACCACCTCTTTACCGATGAGGGATAATTATCGAAATTCCAAGTTGTAGCTCTCTTGATCTTACTTTTGTCGGTTAGAGTCTCTTCCCACACATGTATTATATTCTATGAAAGTTGAATGATTTACAAGTGTGTTTTACTTTAAGCATTGACCATACATTCCATATTGAGATATCACTTACCTATTGCTTATTAATATGCATTTTGACTATCTTGGATCACGTCTTGTTGCATTGCATCCTACATACTTAGTACATTCAAACATACTAACGCATACTCTATGCCTACATGATATTACCATGTAGGGACCGAAGCACTAATTGATCATCCTCGTCCTCGTGGCTAGTACTTCTACCCAAAGCTAGTTGGTCAGTTCTCAATTTCGGGGACAATGACTTTGATCTTATGATATGTATTGAGACTCTCTTTCCTTTATTGTACACTTATGATTATGAGGGTGAGCCCGGTTGCTTGTCTTGGCCCCCGCTCTTATCTATGTAATAGAGGTGTTGTTGGACAAGTTATGTAATTATGTTATGAGCCTTGACTCTCTTGATTTAATAATGTCTTATGTTATGAAAGGCTTTTCCCTTAGCCCCTTTTATCCCTTATTTCTACTCTTATCAATGTTGTTTAATGCTTCCGTGATCAAGAATGTGTAATGATATGTAAAGAGGCTTGTTTGGTGTCCCTTCGAGTTCCTCATTCGCCGTGTCACGTCTAGGCCATAGGCTTGGGTCATAACAATCACCAAGTCATTTAAAGACCTACCCTTACTAACCTATTAACCCTCTACTCTAATACGCAACCTTCACTCTTTTCTATCTAAGGTCATGTCCTCGGTGAGATGAAGTTTTACCATATCTTCTCTGATCATCTCCCTTCAATACTTCTTCGGTCTACCTCTACCCTTCCGCATATCTCCTAAATCCAAACTCTCGCACCTCTAACAGGAGCCTCAATATTCCTTCTTTGCACATGTCCAAACCAATGCAATCTTGCTCCCCTCATCTTGTCAGTCATAGGGACCACTTCTAGGTTCTCCTGGATGATCTCATTCCTAATCCTATTACTCTTGGTATATCCAAACATCCATCTCAACATCCTCAGCTCTGCAACTTGCATCTTCTGGACATGTGAATTTTTAATTGACCAACACTCCACCCCATATAACAAAGATGGTCTAGTCACCATTCCGTAAAACTTGCCTTTAAACTTATATGGTGTCTTTTCACGATGTTATATATAAGAAGAACAAAAGATCTTTCTTGATCAATCCCTTTGCCCCTCATTCTTCAAGAATAAGGAAGATCCTTTTCAAGTTTGAATTTGTTCATTTGGAATCTAGGTTTTTTTATCACACAATTCTCCTGAGGCAAGCCTCCATTTCTTCCATACTTCCCCAATACGATGTGTAACATCATCATCTATATCGCCATGATTCTGAATGATGTATCTTGGATGATGGATTCAAGATAAAAAAGAATAGCCTACTTTTCCTTTTTGGTTTGTTTAAAAAGAATGGCTCATTTTCTTTTTAGGCAAAACTTTAATTTTAATTTTTCACATGTCATATTTCAAGCCACAAAATTAAATTACATTTTGGTACATTTAACATAACTTTAATTTAGGACAACAAGATTGAAAAGTCTTCTTTATTCTCTTAAACTTTGTGCTAAGTCAAACTAGGTCATTATTTTTTAAATGGAGGGAGTAGTAATTTGAGAGTGAAAAAGAGTTTCAAAAAATATTTTCCTTAATTTTCAAAAGAAAGTCATTTTTCTTAAATTTGAGAAAATAAGCTAATTTAAAAAATATCTTAAACCAACCAAATATAAAAAATATTTTCCTTTCCTACCAAACACATCCCAGAGGAAATTTGACAATTTGGTTGGAAGAAAGTGGGGGATAAGAACTAGAATGATTTTCGCTGTTTGCCACTTTTTCTTTACAAAAAAATTATGCCGTTGATAAGATGTACAACTTGGTAGACGCACAAATGCTTCTGTGTCATTGTATGTCGGTCTCATCCGTTTTCACGTGGACCGCTCAAATTACAATATTCCTTTCTTCAAAACATAGCTCAACATTGTAGCTAGTTTGAGGTTAATTTCGCTTTCTGCTGGCCTTCAGAATCTATCTACATATACATTCTTATTATTTTATTAGAAACTTTACTAAAAATGACTTGTAAAATTAAAGCAATGCATATTTTAGGACAAGATAGTTTGAAACCAACTGCTCATTCTACCCTACAATGAAGTTACTAACCCTATATTCTTAAACAAGACTCTATTTCTAGAAAAACATGTAAACAGAAAGGTAACACTTGTAAGATATTAAGGATACACTTTCTAATCCTTTGTTCTATATATTAGGAGCTACGCGTAACATTGATTACGTACGTCAATGAAGTGTTCATATTGTTGCTCGTTGCATGTTAATTTTAAAGACAAATTAAGTAGGTGTTTGGCAATATATTAATTACAAATATTTTTTTTAATTTTATTTGAGAGTCATGAAATTGAATTTAAATATATAGTTGTGGCTGGCTTTATTTTTTACTAAGGAGAAAAAGATTAAAGCACTTTATTTGTATGTTGTGAAGGGGGAGTTGGAAAACAAGTTTGAATTCAAACTTTTTGCAGTTGGATTGAAAAAAAAATATCCGTCAACTCTCAATTTGAAAATTTAGTGTAATATAGGTTTTACTTTCCCCCTAGATGACCAATTGGTTAACCACAACCCAAGAAATGGTTAGTAAAAGTGATGAAAATGAAATAAATATTGAAGGGATTCTCTAAGTAAATCGTACGATACTTTGCGTGGGGAATATGAACGTGAGTGGAAGCTTGCAATTCAAGCGCAAGAAAGAAAAATTTCCCCTACCATATCATGTCTTACTCCTTTACTTGATTCCATATTCTTTTTTTAACTTTCAACCATTCCAAAACAATCCATCTAACTAATTTGAGTCACACTTAAACAATTTATTTGAGACTTCAAACCAAGTGTTTGAGATATTCTGACTTATTCATCATAGTAATGGCTGTAATAAGGCTTGGAAAATGATGTCGTTGCCTTAGGCATCCAATTACACAAACTAGTCTTATCATTAATTTTATTATATATTATATAATTTACATAAATAAACTTATTATATGCAATAATTTCATAAATTATGATAAATTTCTTTCACTCATTAATTGATATATTTGTTTCACCCTTTAGTTTATTTAACTCATGCATCGATTTCCTTTTCGTTTTAATTTTATATATTATATTAATCTTTTATAATTAATTTTAGATATTAATCAATGAGTGCTACTTAATTGAATAAATTACAATCATCATTTTAATTGACCAGAAATTTGATTTGATGGTGTATATGTTTATTATTCATGCTTAAAACTTCAACTATTAAGTTATGTGTGCTCTTTGTTTTTTCTTTGTTTACGATGATAGTCATATTAAAATTTTAATTTGAGTTTTGGACTACAACATGGATAATTCACTACTTTATTCATTGTACTCTTCTTCCTATTTTTATTTTTCTTAAAATTCATTATTTTTTGTCTTAAATAATTAATCTATTTTTAAAAAAATAAATTTATATTTTATTACTATATAAAAATTTGATAAAATAAATCTTTGGTGTCTATTCCATATTCCTTTTCTTCTTACGTGGAGTAAAGCTGGCATTGAACTTTAAAAAGTTAACCTCGCCGATATATTCTATATATATATATATATATGGCTGTAGAGATATTCAAACAATAAAACTCAAATATTTATAATTTAGCAAGACGTTCAATTCGCTCAACATGGAGTATTCAAACTTACACTATGAAGGAAATCATAGCTCTGAGGATGGACAAAATGGGGTACGTTTAGTTTGATCTTCATTTTTTCTTGATTATTTCATTTCAAATTTATTCTAGTCAAAACTAAACTAATCAATATTCTGACATATTTAATTGCCATTCTTGCAGTTCGAAATTTATCCTTCAGCTCTTAATATCGTTTGGGGACGGGATGAACGATATTGGAAATTACCCAAAGGGTTAGTCTAAATATAAAACCACATATTTTGTACATATTTTTATGATCACATACAATCTATATATCTACATATTATATTAAAAGTGTGAAGATCTTTAGAAATGTTGTTTGAAATTTTTTATCTTCAATTAAATACTTCTTTTTAGACAAAATCATCTTTTCACTATATTTCTTTAATTTTTTTTATTTTCTTTTTTATTTATTTAGTGTCAAATTCCACTTTTAAATTAGAATTGTCTGTAATTTAAGGTGGATAACATGTAAAATATGTAATATCTATCTATCCTAATCTAATTGGCCATAGGTTTTTGTGGTGTTCTAAATGTGATAAAAAAATATTACTTAAGATTCTTTTTAGTGTATGACTCATCTTTTTTAAATTAATAGGTTTAGTACTAACATGTAATATCATCCTTTGGTTAGATGATGTGTAAATTATCAGTTACTATCTATTCTAAACTAACTGGCTTAGGTTTAGGGGTATTCTAAATATGGTATAAATATTAATTAATATCTTTTTATTTCTGACTCATTTATTTCTATACATGAATCCTAATTATATGATTAAAAGTTTGATTCTAAATATGTTAAAATATTAATTAACATCCTTTTGGTTTATTACTCCCCTACTCCTATACAAGTACTTCTAATTTCAACTTCTTATTCATTGATCACTTCTATTGGAATTTTTGTTCTCACTTGGAATCATCGAGTATTTTTGTTCTCACTTTGATTAATCCATTTTTTTCACAATTTGTCTCCCCTTCATTGATTTGTATTGAGTGATGTTGTATCCTATTTTGTGTTTTTGCGCTAATTTAGATTCAATTTTCAGGTTTACTTTATGTTACAATCTTACTTTCTTCTTTTTATTTCATATTCTTCTTTTTTTTTTTCATATTTTTGCTTTGAAAAAAACAATATTAATTGTGCCAACTTAAATTACTCATTTCAAGTTCTTCAATTGGATAATCTAATTCATTCACATGATATATTATACCCATACTTTGATGAGCATATTTGCTACAACCATTTTATTTGTTTTATTTCCTGTTGCTTGGTGTTTTTTATCTCGACAAAATGAGTGAGTCTAAAGCTATGTTAGTGACTCTGTGGGTTGAATTTAGAGACATATAGAATGTGGTGCAATTTATTCTTAATTAATAGCCTTGATTTTGAGTTTTGGGTATAAAAAGATCCTTCATATAGAGATCGTATCACATCAATTAAAATAATATATTTAAAACGAATAAATTATTATGTGTATAACTCATATCACTGAGTATACAATATTATTATTTTAATAATATTAAATATTAAATACTAAATACTAAATATGATAAAAACTTAAATAGAGAAAATTTTATTATTATGGTTAAATTCCTATACACCAAAAATCCTTTTTCCATTAAAATAGACTTTGATTAAAAAAGAAAATAGTCCAAAAAATTCTTTTTGACTAACAATAAAAAAATGTTTTCCTTTTAAAAAAGAAAATATCCAGAAAACAAGTCCAAAAAAAGGTTTAAAAATAGTCCAAAAAAAGAAAAACTTAAAAAAGATAGACTTGATCCAAAAAGAAAATAATGAAAAATCTTTCAAAATAATAATAAAAAAAGATTTCTTTTAACAAAAAAGAGAAACATCCCAAAACAAAAACAAATAAAAAGTTCAAAAAAAGAAGTTCTAAAAACTATCCAGAAAAATAGAGAAAAAAACCAAAATATATGAAAAAAAAAATTCAAAATTTTCTACTAATAACTTACCAGATATTAAGGATTGAAACAAACTAACACATGAAATATAAAGTTTTACAATCCAATACTAATTCCAATTAGACAATAACACTGTAACACATATTATCTAATATAAGAAATAAATTTATATCCACGGCAAAATAATTGCATATACACCGATGGATTTAAAGGTAATAATATTCTCTCTCTTTCATAATATTATTTTATTTCATTAGTTATATGCATATTAGTTGATAATTTGTTTGCATTTTTATTGGTTTAAATAAATTCTTGTTTATCTTGGAAGGAATATATATGTGTTTATTTAAAAAATTAAGGAGCTTTCACATTTCAAAATACGACTTGACTGCTCCTACCTAAAGGTACTATAAATTGGTATTAAAGATAAATTATAGAGTTCAAGTACATGACCCAAGTTACTGAAACTACTATATTTGTTCTCTTGCTAAAAGTCTCAAATAAAAGAAAATAAATAGTAATTAAATTTTTTATTATTTGAATTATATTGTAATAGAAAATATGAACATATTAATTATAATAACTCATATAAAGGTTGATAGGAGGTGGACATGAATTTAAACTCAATGAATACTAAGATATTATTTCCCTTGAGTAATAGAAGAACATAAAATTATCAACATGGGTTGCGGTGCAATGATAAGACTGCTCCATTCTTAATCAGCAGTATCGGGTTCGAGTCTGAGCATGAAGAAAACCCTGTAGCTCAATCCTTAAATGGATCCTATAGTGTGGGATTCAAATTTAGACAGAGCTCCAAACGTGGACACTAGAAATTAGATGAGAAAAAAAAGACATATAGAATCGCGAGTACATTTAATTATTTTATTTACGTAATTATTTATAATTGTGTGCTCAATGATATAAGTTACACATGTAATAATTTTTTATATACCTTTTTATTAATTAGCGTATTACACCCGTGCAAAGAGTATTCATAATATAGGATATGCACCCAAGTCAAAATCCACTACAAATTAGAGAAAATTACATAAAAAATAATTAATGTGATACACACGTGCAAAATAGTACACTAAACTAGTAGGTTAATAAGGTGATAACTAAACTACTCGAAAAGTGAGTAATCCAGCTTCTTAAAAAATCTCGGACCGAAATATTGAGTATTGCACAGAATATATTTGTTTTGTTATACTTGAAAATAGGTTAAGAATAACTTGTTTTGTTACTTGTATGAATTATCTTTGAATCTTTTTCTGTAAATTGTAGTGCTTAAAGGAGGTTAAAGACTTTCTTAAGGTCACAAATCCCAACTATAATATTCTATATTATGTCTTGAGAATCCCCTTTGTACATAATGTTCGCTCGCACAGATGAGAAATTAATATTGGAATCAAACAGAAATAATTGCTATCTAATAGTCAAATTAGATACCATAATTTGTTGTTTTCCTTAGGTAATTGTTAGAATGATGTATTATTTTACATTTACATCAAATATACATATAATCTAATTTTTGATTTGACATTAATCGAACAGTAAACAAGATCCTGCTGAACTTATACAAGTAAGTTGGCTAGAGGTAACAGGGTGGTGTAACAAAGTAGAGAGAGATAAAAAATATGAAGTTCAGTTCGAGTTGAAATTGACACCCGATGCATGTGGGTTTAACGAGTTACCCCTCTACTTTATGGTCAAATTTGGATCAAAACAAATGTGGAAAAAGATTTATTTGCCCAAAGATGCCAATGTTGATTCTAATGGAGGATATATCGTACCAAAGAATCTCGTCATTACAACTCAAGATGAAACTGAAGACAGTAAGCTTTATTTTGGGATCTATGAAGTTTGGAGTGGAAAATGGAAGGGAGGATTGATTATCAAAAAGGTAATCATTAAGAAGGCATAAAAGGAGTAATATATATAATAACTGCACATAATCATATATAATATGATAATACTAGTAAACAAATGCTTCACAGAAGTGTTCTGTTATAGCCGTAATGGTTTTATATTTCCTTGTAATAGTGAGTTCTTGTGAAAAATAAATGTTTGTTATCTCTTTCCGTTTGACTTTATTATTGGCTTGTGCGCGAATTCTCTGTTGTGTTATTTTATAGTTAATCTGATTTGTGTTGATATGATGTACAATTTTGCTACATAGAAAATTTGAATCTTTTAAAATTTATGTATGTAATTTAATTTGAATTAGTCGAATTTTAATAATGTGAATATTAAACATCACATCAAAAAGCAAAAGTAAAATATATGTTATTTTCATTTAATTTGTACATTTAGGTGGCTATTACAAATGCTTTGATTGACAAAGAACTATATCCCAATTAGTTTTCAAAGCATATTCATAAAACAATCAAACCTTGTATAATAGGCTTTTATTAACATAAATAACATTTCAATATAAATTTTTTGTCAAACTGATTAACAAATACATTCTTTCTTCTTGATATATAAAATCATTACACTTGTGTCCATTTGTTAATTATAACATGTAAATGAGATCTAAACCTCAAAGTCGATATACATATATAACAATATTTCACTAAAAGAAGTTCGTTAACCTATTATCGATACTTGAAATCTGATTCAGAATAATAGTGAACAACTAAATAATAAAGCCAATCACAACATAAATTTATCACAGAAAACTTCTTGTTTATGAGAGTAAATAATCATGACCTACACTTAACGGTCGTTTGATAGAGCATATAAGAATAATGTTAAATAGAATCTATTAATAATGTTTGCATATGTAATGCAATATATTAGTTATGCTTGCATCAATTATACATAGAATATGTTTATGTATTGTTTGGTTTGATGCATTAAAAATAACTTGCATTGCAGTAAAAAGATAATTTATAAGGAAACCCTTCACATTTATAGTGGAAAATATGTAAAAAAAATAAAATAAAATACCATTTTGAAGGACAATTGAGTTTTTAATCATGCTAATGTACACTTTAAAACCATTGCATTACTAATACCGAGAAATTTATGGTATTAGTATTACATTCCTTGATATACAATAAAGTTTATAACTATGCAAGCATTAGTTATGCATAGGTTGAAAAAGAGTACCAAACAAGGTACAAGTCACATACAAAAAAATGCATATGTTATAATTCTTATACACTCTACCAAACAACTTCTTAGAATTTCCACATCAACCTTCACTAAATAGTCTCGAGCAATGTTCTAGATTAAAACTATGTAATTTAAGGGACTAACTGTAGTACCTATAGTTTTCTCAATCAATTCTAATTACTCTACAAAAACTAATTAAAACTCGCTTTTCGTTAAAAAAAAAAAACCTCAGAATGATTAGTAGTTCCTTCAACTATTAAATAGAAGCTATTGCAACTTAGTAAAAAACTCTTATTATAAAGAAATCACCTTTGACACCTTACTATTACTATGCACAAGCTCAAGTCTTCTTGATATGTTTTTCTTCTCCTTGCTCTACTTGTTTTGTGATTTCTCAGATCTTGATTGCAGAAAGGTGTCGTTCGAATATGCTCTTTTTTCTACATATTAAGTACAACTCTCATACCCTAAAATTCGACTTACGTCTTTCCGCGTATAAGTCCAACTTATATAAAGAAACTTTTCACCACTAAGAAACTACTCATAATTTTGCCAACTCCTTTTCATACATGGACTTCCTTTATTCTGCTTTTTTTCAATGTCTTATTATGCATTCCTATCTGTCACATGAGAATGTTGGTTCAGAAGCCCAGCTCACGCTAGTTTAGTTCATATATTAGACATCTTTACTTAATTCACATTTTTTCCTTTTTGTGATATGATAAACATTCCCATAGTAGGCTACCTAACAACTATCAACTTCCCCTTTTACACCATCGAAAAGAAGGTAGGTGATCAGCAACATAAGAATATAAAAGAAACGTGTATAAGTCATGGCTATTTGGGAAATACAAACTAGAACAACAAAAGACAGAAGACAAGAAGCAATCTATTGATATTAACCATCCAGTGGTAGTAAGAAATTAAACAACCAAGACATAATATCAATATCCACAACCAAATACAACCAAAACAAGCATAAAATATGGATCAAACAAATATTATTCCTTCTGTCCCATTTTACGTAGCACCATTTGATTTGGCACGATATTTTAAAAAAAATACTTTTAAAACTTGTGGTTTAAAATCATTCTTAGATATTTGTATGGTTGAGAATCATTTCATTAAGGGTAGAAAGGAAATTTTAAAGATAAATTGTTTACAATTAGAGTAAGATGACATTCTTTTTGGGACGGACAAAAAGGAGAGGGTGTCACAATATATTCTAGAACAGTAGCCAAAAACCAACATCACGAATAGGGACACGGAACGAGACAAGAGCTAGGTAAGAAGACAGATCAAAGCAGTGTGACTGACCAACTGCATCACTAATCATACCTCTTATAAAGAACAATTTATTCATCTATCATTTGAATGAGAAGATGAGCATTATAGCATCGCCATATCCGAGAGATACCATGTGTGGAAAGAAATCCCTCTCGAACTCAACTCAGAATTGCTCCCATGGGTTAATGGTGCAAAGCCCCTTCAATATTTTTGACTCCTTTCATTTATGTTATAGCATATCCATATCCGAGAGATACAACATGGTAGGGTTGATTTTGTTGAAAATTAAACCAAATTCATTAAAGAAGATTGAAAGACTCAAAAAAATTAAATAAAGGAGGATGAACCTAGTC
>JAOTQR010000100.1:9364069-9377345 GCA_025774065.1 Solanum ossicruentum
TCGCTGCTGGCTTTTCCTTGCAGGTGGGTTTAGTCAGTAAAACAGAGAAAACTCTGCCGAATTTTCTGTAAGATTGATAAGTCGTAAATGTGTTTTAGGATTTGGATTAGTGTCTAATCGGCACTAGTCACGGCCCCGGGGTCGGGTCGTGACATTTATGATGTGACGCCGAGTTCTTTGCTGGTGAATTTATGATGATATTGTGATGCCGAGGTCTTTGCCGTCATTTTTATGATGATATTGTGACGTCGAGATTTCTGTCTGCGATGATGTGATGTCATAAGTGCATATTGCATTGCATATCACCTTTGCATATTATTGCATAGTATGGTGTTGTCATTTTGATTGATTGTGCTCTTAACTTGTACTTTGGAAATTGTAATATCACACAATATCATCTTTATTATGTATTATGTATTGTTGGGTCAGAATAACTTATCATGCAGGTTGTAGTCGTGGATATCAATTGGATGAAAGAAGTTTGTGTATTCTATTAGACTTTCCTGTTTTGTTAGTTGACTTGTTGGGCACCACGTGGTATTTGGTATTCACCCCTTGCTTCTACACTCGTGTAGATGGTGAACCCGGGCTATGAATAGAAATTCCTTGATCCGTCAAGGATTCCCAAGAGACGTAGAGAGGTAGCTGTTGTCATCTGGCTGACTCTTTTGTTCCTATTTCTTCTGTACTTGTTTTATTCAAGAAGAAGGACAGTGTGGACTTGTGTTTTCTTGTTTTTCTATATTATTGGCTTATACGCGTGACAACCAATCCTTGGGTGGTATTTAAGTTTATGGAAATTTCTCAGTTTTAGTTATCCATTCTAGTTAAATTGCTTCCGCGTGTTATATTTATTATTCCCTTTGAGTTAAGGCTGACTTGTTCGGGTGGCATTGAACAAGTGCCATCGCGCCAAATTTTTGGGTCGTGACACCAAACCTCCTGAAACGCCCCAAAAATGTGCTTCCAAAATACACATAATCGTAATTCCCATATATCTCAAAATTCGTGCTTGATATAAAAAAATCGACTTCATATTCTCAATTAGGGAGAAAATTTGAGTGGGGAATGGGTATAACTTGAATTTTAGAGGACTCGTAGCGAAAAATAATTTTCAATTTCCAGTGGCTATTAGCGCCCTGGCCGCGATGCGCCGGGGGCACGGATTAGTCTTGGAATGAAGTTTACGTCTGGTCTACATCGTGCCAAGGCGCAGACTAGTTTATTATTTTTCTTGGTTTCTATATCTCAGCCAAGGGCATTGTGGTCATAGCCCCATGCTTATATATGCGTGCAAACACCTATACTTAGCCCTTTTTCAACTCTATATCACATAAGACACTCTCAAGAACCTCCCTAAGACTTAACCAAATATCTAATTCAAATTTCAAGGACTTCAAGCCTAACTTTGGAACTCAAGGATTCTCTTCAAGCTCCAAGGTCTCTTCAAGCTCATCTCAAAAAAACCCAAGTTTGAGGTATGTGAGTTTCATTCATTGGGTCCTTTCACCTATGGAGCCTAATCTTCCTTTTTATGTAAATTGCATGTTTTCAAGTTGTATCATCTATGAGTATCTCTTATTATGGATTTTAATTATAAATTATGTTGGGTTTTTATGAAATGTTGATTGATTATGCATGTCTATATATTTCAAGCTTATACTATGAGTTGGTTTTGTCCATTGAGCCTACATATGTTTTGAGCTATGAAACTATGATCTATTATGAAGTTTGATGATGGATTTCAAGGTATCCTACATGAGGGTTTTACTAAGTGTTGGTGGGTTGATTTAGGTTGAGTCTTCTCATATTATTTCACTTTTGAATTGCATGATTTTGAACAAGCATTATGAACCCACCAAGTGTTTGATAAAATGTCTTGACAAGGATTCTCAAGTTATTGATGATCTATTACATGATTTACGAGTTAAGTGACTATATGAAGATTAAGGGCTTGCATGTATGCATTGAATTCATGAAAAGTATCTATGATATCATAGGTAGATCACATATTGTTAGGGGGTGACATGCCCAATCATCTTGTTGAGGGGGTGACAAGCCTTAATCACATTGTTGGGGGTATGGGGGGTGAAAAGCCCAATCACCATGTTGAGGGGTGGATACCTTGACTACCTTGTTGGGGATGACATGCCCAATCACTATATTGAGGGGTGGATACCTTCACCACCTCATTGGGGGGTGACATGCCCAATCACCATGTTGAGGGGTGGATACCTTGATCACCTTGTTGGGTGGTGACATGCCCAATCACTTTTTTGAGGGGTGAATACCTCAATCACCTTCCAAAAGGGTGACATGCCTTGGATTCTAAGTAGTAGTTCGCTTAGTCTATGTTGATTATGATCTTCCCACACATATATTATACATTTTGCAAATTATATGATTTATAAACATGATTTACTTCCAGCATTAATCATGCATGCCATATTGATATTATACCTATCCATTGCCTATGATTATACATTTTGACTATGTTGGCTTATGTCTTGTTGTATTGCGTCCTGCATACCTAGTACATTCAAACATACTAACATATACTCTATGCCTACATAATGTTACCTTGTAGGGATCGGAGTACCACTCGATTATCCTTCATGTGGCTAGTTCGGTGCTTTGAAGATAAGCTTTGGTGAGTCCTCAAGCCTAAGGACACTATCCTTGTTACTCTTGTTATATTGAGATCTCTTCATGTTGAACACTTGTTATTATGAAGGTGAGCCCGGAGAATGTCTTGGCCCCCGCTCCTATCTATGTTAGAGGTGTTGTTGGAACATTTGATGTACTTATGCTATGAGCTTGACTCTTGAATGTTTTATTATATTCAAAGACTTCCCTTAGTCCCGCTTTCCCTATTTATATATCTTGTTGTTGTTACTTTACTTCCGCGACCAAGGGTGTGTGATTGATATGCTAAGAGGCTTGTTTGAGGTTTCTAGTGGTTCTACATTCACTGTGTCATGCTTAGGCCCTAGGGTTGGGTCATGACGAACTTGGTATTAGAGCACTAGGTTCTTAATGGTCCTCGAAATCCAACACACCGCGTCGATTAGAGTCTTATTCGTGGTTGTG
Organism: Solanum ossicruentum; assembly: GCA_025774065.1. NCBI lineage: Eukaryota > Viridiplantae > Streptophyta > Magnoliopsida > Solanales > Solanaceae > Solanum > Solanum ossicruentum. The sequence continues at coordinate 9,367,160 of JAOTQR010000100.1, forward strand.
AAGCGCACCACAACTATGAATGGGAGGCTATGAGGCGTTTTAGGAAATGTTTCACTTTTTCATGATCTATATCATGTTTTAGATGTGAGTGTAAGGATTTTCCCCTAACGAATGTTCTTTGCTATTCTAGATCATGCTGATTCAAAGAGAGAGACTACGGAGAGCCCGTACCTTGAGGAGAAACTAGCCCCTCCTGCTCCACAAGCTCTTCAAGGTGTAGGGATAGCCCAAGATGATTTCCAGGATACTATTACAATGTTGACTCATGTTATGACCAACCAAATTCACCAAGGGGTCCAATCCCCTCATGCTCCCACTCCGGCTTCTAGGGTGAGGGATTTCACTAGAATGAACCCACCAGAGTTCTATGGATCCAAGACGGATGAGGATCCCCAAGAGTTCATAAATGAGGTGTATAAGGTGCTATCTATCATGGGAGTTAATTCCTGGAGGAAAAGGCAAATTTGGCGGCCTACCAACTCAAAGGGGTGGCTCAAATTTGGTTTACACAATGAAAGTTGGAGAGGAGAGAGGATGATGTTATTCCTTGGGAGGAGTTCAAGGACGCATTCCTCAACCAATTTATTCCTATCAAGCTAGGGGAGGCTAAAATGATAGAGTTTATGAACCTTAAGCAAGGTTCCTTGAGTGTGAGGGAGTATGCCCTCAAGTTCAACCAAGTATTCCTCACAAGTGGTTGTCAAGCCGAGATCAAGGATGAACAAATTTGTCTTGGGTGTGTCCGACTTGGTTAATGAAGAGTCTCATACCGCCATGCTAATAGGTGATATAGATTTTTCTCGTCTCGTGACATATGCCAAACAACTAGAGGGGGAAAAGCTTAGAAAGAGAAGAAGTGATGAGTCCAAGAGAGCTCGTTTTGAAGGTGGATTCCAAAATTCCAAGGGTAGCGGTTTCCTTGAGGCCACAAGTTCCAAGGGAAAGGGTCTTCCAATGCTCCTAATAAAAGGTTTGCTAATGACCACCCAAGATTTCAAGGTGGTGGTGGTGGGGTACCTAACCCTACCAAAGATCTTGTAGGAGCTATAATGGTACATGTTTGAAGAACTCTAATGCTTGCTATGGTTGTGGAGAAGTGGGTCATAAGGTGATTGATTGTTCTCTTTCTCAAAACAAAGATAGAGATGGTCGTCCACAAGGCCAAGTTACAAATGCAGGTCAAAAGGGAAGAGGAGGCCAACAAAGGGGTGCTCTAAGTCAAAATAGATTATATGCTCTTCAAGGGAGACAAGGGGTAGATGAGGTGCCCAATGTCGTCATCGGTATGTTAAAGGCTTTTGATTTTGATGTGTATGCATTGATAGATCCGGGTGCCACTCTTTCTTTTGTTACTTCTTTTATTGCCAAAAAGCTTCATGTTAATCCCAAATTATTGTGTGAACTTTATGAAGTGTATACCCCCATTAGTGAGTCCATTATTGCTAAAAGAGTTTATAGAAATTATCTTGTGTTTATATTGCATAAAATCTTGCCTTGTGATTTTATTGAGTTAGATATGGTGGATTTTGATGTCATTCTTGCGATGGATTGGTTGCATGCATATTATGCTTCCATTGATTGTAGAACCCGTAGGGCTAAATTTCAATTCCCTAATGAGCCTGTCCTTGAGTGGAAAAGTCATGATGTGGTGGTCAAGGGTAGGTTCATGTCTTGTCTTAAAGCCCAAAAGTTGATTTCTAAGGGTTGTCTCTATCATCTTGTGAGGGTTAGGGATGTTGAGTCCAAATTCGTTCCTATTGAGTCAGTTCTGGTGGTTAATGAGTTTCTTGATGTCTTTCTCGATGAGCTTCCCAATGTCCCTCCCAAAAGGGAAATCAACTTTGGTGTAGACCTCTTTCTCGATACTCAACCCATTTCTATTCCCCCTTACCGTATAGCCCTGGCGGAGTTGAAAGAGTTGAAGGGGCAATTGAGGGATTTGTTGGAGAAGGGTTTTATAAGGCCTAGTAAGTCACCTTAAGGTGCACTAGTGTTATTTGTGAAGAAAAAGTATGGTTCTCTTAGAATGTGCATTGATTATCGGTAACTTAATTGAGTCATCATTAAGAACAAGTACCTTCTACCAAGGATTGATGACCTTATTGATCAACTTCAAAGGGCTAGTCATTTTTCTAAGATTGATCTTTGGCCGGGTATCACCAAGTGAAAGTGAGGGAGTATGACATTCCCAAGATGGCTTTCCTGACTAGGTATGGGCACTTTGAGTTTGTGGTTATATCCTTTGGGTTGACTAATGCACCAGCTATATTTATGGATCTCATGAATAGGGTCTTTAAACCATAGCTTGACTTGTTTGTGGAGCTTTTTATTGATGATATCTTGATTTATTTCCATTGTAAGGAGGAGCATGTGGATTACTCAAGGGTGGTATTGCAAATCTTGAGGGAGGAGAGATTGTATGCCACATATGAAAAATATGAGTTTTGGTTGAAAGAGATTGCTTTTCTAGGGCATGTGGTGTTGGGTGATGGCATTAAGGTGGATCCTAGAGGTGATTGGCCTAGACCTTTGACTCCATCGGACATTAGAAGTTTCTTGGGTTTGGCGGGTTATTACCTGAGGTTTGTAAATAGTTTCTCTTCTATTGCTTCTCCTATGACTAAGTTGACACAAAAGAAGGCAAAATTCGTATGGACCGATGAATGTGAGAAGAGTTTTCAAACGTTGAAAGCTAAGCTTGTCTCCGCTCCTATCTTGTCTCTACCGGAAATGTTAGGAGGATTTCTCGTATATTGTGATGCCTCAAGAATTGGTTTGGGGTGTGTTTTGATGTAAAGTGGTAAGGTGATAACATATGCCTCTAAACAACTTAAGGTGCCTGAGAAGAATTATCCCACCCATGATCTTGAATTGGCGGTCATGGTATTTGCTTTGAAAATTTGGCGTTACTACTTGTATGGGGTTCATGTTGATGTGTTTACCAACCACAAGAATCTCCAATATGTGTTCACCCAAAAAGATCTTAACTTGAGACAAAGAAGGTGGTTAGAGCTCCTTAAGGATTATTATATGAGTGTGCATTATCACCCCGGCAAAGCTAATGTGGTGGACGATGCTGTAAATAGGGTGTCTATGGGTAGTCTACTCATGTTGATGATGGTGGCAAAGAGGTGGCTAGAGAGGTTCACCGGTTGGCTAGATTGGGGGTTAGGTTGGATGAAGTTGAAATAGTAGTGTAGTGGTTGTTGATGGTTCTAAGACTTCCTTGATTGAGGAGGTAAAGGAAAAACAAGATCTTGACCCCACCTTGCTTGAGCTGAAAGACTTGGTGAGAATGGTAAAGTGGATGTTTTCTCCTAAGGGGAAGATGGTGCCTTAGGTACCAAGATAGATTGTGTATGCCAAATGTGGATGATTTGAAAGAATTGATCTTGAAGGAGGCCCACAATTCATCCAATTTCATTCACCCCAGTTCTACAAAGATATATAGAGACTTGAGGAAAGTGTATTGGTAGGGTGGTATGAAGACAAACATTGTTAAGTTCGTATCCGGATGTCATAATTTCTAACAAGTGAAGCCGAACATCAAAGGCCAAGTGGCCTAGCCCAAGATATAGAGATTCCTACTTGGAAGTGGGAAGAGATCAATATGGAGTTTATGGTTGGATTGCCTAAGACTAGGAAACATTTTGACTCTATTTGGATTGTTGTAGATAGAATGACAAAGTCGGCTCATTTCCTACCGGTCAAAACTACTTATGGTGCTGAGGATTATACCAAGTTGTATATACATGATTGCTTAGATTGCATGGGGTGCCCTTTTCTATCATTGTGGATCATTGTGCTCAGTTCACTTCTCACTTTTGGAGGTCCTTCCACAGAGGTCTTGGTACCAAAGTTAAGTTTAGCACGACCTTTCATCCTTAAACAGATGGTCAAGCCAAGAGGACTATCCAAACTCTTGAGGATATGCTTATAGCTTGTATTTTGGAGTTTATGGATAGTTGGGATGAACATCTTCCACTCATTGAATTTGCTTACAACAATAGCTACCACTCAAGCATTGGTATGACTTCCTTTGAAGCTCTTTATGTTAGGCTTTGTAGATCCTCAATTGGGTGGTTTGAAGTGGGAAAAATGGGTTTGCTAGGTCCGAATTTGATCATGGAAGCCTTGGAGAAGGTAAGGTTGATAAGGAAGAGATTGAAAATAGTCCAAAGTAGATAAAAGTCCTACTCCAATGTGAGGAGAAGAGATCTTAAGTTTAAGGTTGGTGGTTGGGTTTACTTGAAAGTCTCACCTATGAAAGGTGTGGTTCGATTTGGCAAAAAGGGGAAATTAAGCAAAAGATTTGTGGGTCCTTATAAAGTTTTGAGGAGGGTTGGTAAGGTTGCACATGAGTTGGAGTTGCCTAAGGAGATGAATATGGTTCATCTGGTCTTTCATGTATCTATGTTGAGAAAGCGTGTGGGTGACCCAAGTGCTATAGTGCCCTTGGATGTTCTGGGTATTGTAGAAGATAATTGACTTATGAGGAGGTCCCGGTGACAATTTTGGATAGGCAAGTGAAGAGGTTGAGGAACAAAGATGTTGCTTCCGTCAAGGTCCTTTTGAGGAATCAACAGGTTAAAAGTGCCACATGGGAAGCCGAGGCGGACATGAGAAGGAAATACCTATATCTCTTCCACTCTACTCAAGCTGAAGGTACTAATTTAAGTCTGCTATACGATTTCAAGCCTTAAGTTTCTGTGCTTATGTCATTTTGCATGCATTCATATTTATGTTGACAAGTTTATGGTGATTTTTCACAATCATGTTGAGATTTTCGAGAATGATGTTTAAATGCATTTGTTGTATTCATGTCAGGCTGAAATTTTCGTGATTACTTCTCTTATACACTTTTTTTTGACATTCGGGGATGAATGTTCCCAAGGGGGAGATATTGAAACACCACAAAAATGTGCTTCGAAAATGTCCATAATCGTAATTTCTATATATCTCAAAATCTGTGTGTAATATCAAAAAATCGACTTCATATTCTCTATCAGGGGGAAAATTGCATGTGAAATAGGTATAATCCAAATTTTAGAGGACACGTAGTGAAAATAATTTTCTCTTATTTTCAATTTCCAGTGGTCATACACGCCCTGGCCATGACGCGCCAGGGCGTGGATTAGTGCTGGAATGAAGTTCGTGTCTAGTCTGCATCGCGCTAAGGGCGCAGACCAGTCTATTATTTTCCTTGGTTTTTCTATCTCGGCCAAGGGCATAGGGAACATAGCCCCATGCCCACTTATGCATGAAAAAACCTATACTTAGCCCCTTTTCAACTCTATATCACTCAAGACCCTCTCAAAAACCTCTCCAAAACTTAACCAAATATCTCATTCAAATTTCAAGGACTTCAAGCCTAACTTTGGAACTCAAGGATTCTCTCAAGCTCCAAGTTCTGTTCAAGCTCATCTCAAGAAAACATAAGTTTGAGGTATGTGAGTTTCATCCATTAGGCCCTTTCACCCATGGAACCTAATCTTTTTTTTATGAAAATTGCATGTATTCAAGTTGTATCATCTATGGTATCTCTTATTATGGATTTTGATTATAAATTATGTTGGAGTTTTATGAAATGTTGATTGATTATGCATGTCTATCTATTTCAAGCTTATACTATGAGTTGGTTTTGTCTATTAAGGCTATACATATTTTGAGCTATGAAATTGTGATTTGTTATGAGGTTTGATGATGGATTTCAAGGTATCCCACATGAGGATTTTACGAAGTGTTGGTAGGTTGATTTACATTAAGTCTTCTCATATTATTTCACTCTTGAATTGTACAATCTTGAACAAGTATTATGAACCCACTAAGTGTTTGATAAAATGTCTTGACAAAGATTCACAAGTTATTGATGATTTATTACATGGTTTACAAGTTAAGTGACTATATGAAGATTAAAGGTCTGCATGTGTGAATTGAATTCATGAAAAGTATCTATGGTATCGCAAATAGACCACACCTTGTTAGGGGGTGACATGCACAATCACCTTGTTGAGGGGGTGACATGCCTCAATCACCTTGTTGGGGGGTGACATGTCCTATCACCATGTTGAGTGGTGGATACCTCGACCACCTTGTTGGGGAGTGACATGCCCAATCACCATGTTAAGGGGTGGATACCTCAACCACCTTGTTGGGGGGCGACATGCCCAATCACCATGTTGAGGGGTGGATATCTCGATCACCTTGTTGGGGGGTGACATGCCCAATCACCTTGTTGTGTGGTAAATACCTCAATCACCTTCCAAGGGGTGTGATATACCTTGGATTCCAAGTAGTAGTTCGCTTAGTCTATATTGATTATGGTGTCTTCCCATGCATGTATTAAATATTTTGCAAATTATATGATTTACAAGCATGTTTTACTTCAACTATTAATCATGCATGCCATATTGATATTATACCTATCCATTGCCCATGATTATGCATTTTGACTATGTTGGCTTATGTCTTGTTACATTGCATCCTACATACTTAGTACATTTAAATGTACTAACGCATACTCTATGCCTATATGATGTTACCATGTAAGGACCGGAGTACCTCTCGATCATCCTCAGTGTGGCTAGTTCAGTGCTTTGCTTTGGTGAGTCCTCAAGTTCGAGGACACTATCCTTATTACTCTTGCTATACTGAGATCTCTTCATGTTAAACACTTGTTACTATGAGGATGAGCCTGGAGAGTTTCTCGGCCCCCGCTCCAATCTATGTTAGAGGTGTTGTTGGAACATTTGATGTGCTTATGCTATGAGCTTGACTCTTGAATATTTTATGATATTCAAAGATTTCCCTTAGTCCCATTGTCCCTATTTATATCTCTTGTTGTTATTACTTTGCTTCCGCGACCAAGGATGTGTAATTGATATGTTAAGAGGCTTGTTTGGGGTTCCTTCGGATTTCACATTCGCCGTGTCACGTCTAGGCCCTAGGTTTGGGTTGTGACACCTCCAATTTGTCATTAACTTTAGCCCGAGCCTCATCAATTAGTACTATATTTTCTGCAAATAACATGCACCATTCAACCGCCTCTTGAATCAGCCGCGTTAGCTCATTTATCACCAAGGCGAATATAAAAGGGCTTAACGCAGATCCTTGGTAAAGTCTCATCTCAATAGGAAAATACTCGGAGTCCCCTCCCACCCATCTTACCTGAGTTTTGGCTCCATTGTTCATGTCTTTTATCACCCTAATATACACCATTGGAACACCTTACATCTTTAGACACCTCCATAGTACATCCCTCGATACTTTGTCATAGGCCTTCTTGAGATCAATGAACACCATATGAAGATCCTTCTTTCTTTCCCTATATTTCTCCACTAATCTCTGAACTAGATAAATTGCTTTAATAGTTAATCTCCCCGACATGAATCCAAATTGATTCTCTGAAATAGACACTACTTTTCTTACCCTCAACTCTACCACTCTCTCCCAGACCTTCATAATGTGGCTTAATAACTTGATACCCCTATAGTTGTTACAGTTTTGAATATCACCATTATTCTGGTACAATGGAATCATTGTACTCCTCCTCCATTCATCAGGCATCTTGGCAGTCCTCATGATAGCATTAAACAGTCTAGTCAACCATTCTATGCCATCATTGACCATATTCTTCCAAAAATCTACGGGGATCTCATTGGGTCCAATCGCCCTCCCTTTCTTCATCCTACTAATAGCCCGTCTAACCTGCTCAACTCTGAACCGCCTGTAGTAACCAAAGTATTGATGGCTATCGGAGTTTGCCAATTCACCCAACTCGATATCACCACTCCTTTTTCATTTAAGAGTTTGTGAAAGTAAGTTTGCCACCTTAACTTAATGGAAGACTCAGCCACCAACACCTCACCTTCCTCATCCTTGATGCACTTTACTTGGTCTAAGTCGCTCACTTTTCTTTATCTCTCTTTAGCGAGCCTATACAATCTATTGTCCCCACCTTTATCACTTAGCTCCATATATAGGCACTCAAACGTTGTCGTCTTAGCACTTGTCACTGCCATCTTCGCTTCTATCTTTGCCGACTTATAGGTCTCCTTAAGCCTTCGCTTTTCATCCTCATCTCTACTCTCCAACCATTTCGTATACGCAATCTTCTTATCTTTCACTTTTCCTTGGACTTCATCATTTCACCACCAATCACCTTGACGTCCACCAAATGTCCCTCTCTAAACACATAGTACTTCGGTAGCTATTTTTCTAATGCAACCAGTAGTAGTGTCCCACATGTTGTTCACATCTCTGCCACTACTCCAACCCTCTAAACTACTCAGCTTTTCTTCCATCTCTCGTGAAAGGGCAGGAGTCAGGTCTTCCCATTTTATCCTCAGTAGGGCATTAACAACCTTCTTCTTCTTACCTCTCTTAACACTAGAAGCCTATATTGAGTGGAAATATGTTCACTCGGAATAACTTTGCAATTCTTACAAAGGCCTCTATCATCCTTTTGGAGAAGTAAGTAATTAATCTGAGTCTTAGCTATCGTACTACGAAAGGTAATCAAGTGGTTTTCCCTCTTTGAGAAACATGAGTTAACAATAACTAAAAGGCTTTGTCTAAATTCAAGAGAAGCGTCCCACCTCCATTCCTCTCCTCAAAACCAAAGCCTCCATGGACATCTTCAAATCCACTTGTGGTTGTCTCGATATGCCCATTAAAGTCACCTCCAATGAATATTTTTTGTCGTTGGTATGCCTATCACAACCTCATCTAACTCTTTCCAAAAAAGCTTTTTGACTTCCTCGTCCAAGCCTGCTTAAGGGACATAAGCACTAATTACATTTACTATATGCCTACCAAACACAAGTTTGATAGACATCATCCTATCATTAAACCTCCTAACCTCAACCACATATTCCGTAAGGTCCTCGTGTACTAGGATACCTACAACATTTCTATCCCTAGAACCACCCGAGTACTATAACTTAAACCCATCTACATCCTGGACTTTGGTACCTACCCATTTGGTCTCCTAGACACACGCTATATTAATATGTCTCCTCTTAAGACACTTCACTAGCTTTATGGATTTCCCAGTAAATGATTTATATTCCACGACCCCACTCTTAACTTAAATAGGTGTGTGCCCTCTATTTTAATAACCACGGGTAGTAATTTCCCTCCATAAATTAACTTTTCCTCAAAAATTACCAATTTCATAAATAATATACCGTCTTCCGAAGGTCTGAAATTTTTCCAAAAAAAGTAAATACAATCAAAACCAACCTCATTTGTTCGGTATTGAATTAAATAAATAAATAAATAATAATATTTTATTTTATTTCAATTTCATAAAAAAATTTTAAAAAATATTTTTAATGAATTTTAATTAACATTTCATTCTATTTAATTGTTTTTGTTAGAATCGACCTCCAGTTGTCGATATTCTTTTTAAAATAGAATATCGGCTTCCAGAGCTTGATAATTTTAATAAATAAAAGGACTATATTTTCCGTTACTTTTCATCACAACAGTTTAATACCGACATTTTGAGGTCACTATATTAACTTTTTTTAAAAAATAGAATATCGACTTCTAGAGGTCGGTAATTTTAATGTAATCAATATACCAAGTGCACTTTCATTCCTTTTAATCTAAATAGTTCAGTATTGATAGCTTGAGGTCGCTAAGTAATTTTTCTAAATAGAATATCGACTTTCTGAGGCCGATAGTTTTAATTTAATAAAGAAAAGGAGAACACTTTCAGTCTTTTTAATCACCATCATTCATTATACCCATGATCCTATGACCCTCATTAGTTCCCCTCTTTATTTCCTTTGACATCCAATTTTGACCAACCTATAATTTCTTTTGGATTATCATTTAATTAAATAGGTATTTTTAAATTTTTTAAAATAAAAGGATTTATATTCAATTTTATCCAAATAATTTCCTATCTTTATAATATTCTTGATTTTTCAAAATATCTTCGTTAATTAGTTTATTTTTAAATTACCTTTATTATTATAATTATTATTAATTGCTATTTTTTTATTTACTTTTTTTTTAATGATATTTGATATTTTAGAAATAATAGTAGTAGTAATATTTATTATTGTTATGTCGAAAAATGGCTTTTATTTAAAGAAAAATTTTGAAAAATATTCAAAAATTGAGAATCAATCTAAACTCAATTAATTTGAGAAAAATTAATTCTCGAGATTCGAAA
>JAOTQR010000100.1:9382552-9409378 GCA_025774065.1 Solanum ossicruentum
AATTTGACTTAAAACTTGTATATACTGGACCCTCTTAAGCGTTAGGCATACATATTGCCCTCTAATATGAGATTCAAGCACTTTTAAAAATTGGCACTAATTTGACAAGGCCATATCATGTTTTATGTGCATTGGACAAGTACATGTAAGGTGTAGGGTGTTCCAAAAACTTTATGCAATACGGACACAGAATAATCTCTCTAGACTCTTTTAGCAATAATGGGCTCACCAGCGGGGGTTGACACTTCATAAGGTTCACACAACAATTCGGGACACATATGAAGCTTGGTAACAAAAGGAGTAATGAAATAAAGAGTGGAACTAGGATCTATCAAATCATATACATCATAATCAAAAGCCTTTAACATACTGGTAACAACATCGGGCACCTCATGCACTCGTTGCCTTCCTTGGAGAGAATAGAACCTATTTTATGTCGGAGCACCCCATTGTTGGCCTCCCTTTGCCCTTTGACCTGCGTTAGCACCTTGGCCTTGAGTAAAACCATCTTTATCCTTGTTTTGAGCATGAGGACAAATAATAACCTTATGAGCCATTTCACAACAACCAATGCAAGTATTAGAATTTCTCAAACATGGACCACCATGGTTTCTCCCACACTTTTGGCACTTAGTATGGGCCATCCCTCCATTGCCACCATGGAATATTGGGTTGAATACCCCATCATTAGCAAACCTCTTATTAGGACCATTAGAGGCCCTTGGCATTGGAACTTGTGGCCTTGATGAAACAGTCCACCCTTGGCCCTTTGGAAGCCACCCTCAAACTGAGCCCTCTTGCACTCCCACTTCTGCTCTTTCTAAGCATCTCCACCTCAAGTTATTTGGAATGTGTAATGTGCATAGAAAATTCCATATCACTTAGTAGCATGGTGGTACGATACTCTTAATTCATCAAGTTGAACACTCCTGGCACAAATTTGTTCATCCTTGATCCTGGATCGGCAACAAAATGAGGAGCATACTTGGAAAGCTTGTTAAATGTGAGGGCATACTACCTCACACTCATGGAACCTTGCTTGAGGTACATAAATTCCATCATTTTATCCTCTCTTAACTAGATAAATAAGAACCGACTGAAGAAGGTGGCTTTGATCTTCTCCAAAGGAATAGCTACATCATTTCTCCTTCTCCAATTTCTATTGAGTAAACTAAATTTTGGCCACACCCTTTTGTTAGTAAGCCAGTAATTCTGCCTTCTACTCCAAATAGACACCCATGATATATAGCACCTTATACACCACATCAATGAGCTCTTGGGGATCCTCTTCCACCTCTGACCCATGAAACTTTGGAGGATTCATCCTTGTGAAATCCCTCACCCTTTAGGCCAGAGTAGGAGAATGAGAAGCTTGGGCCCCTTGGTTTATTTGGTTACTCATCTTGGGCTACCCCTACATCATGAGGAGCCTGAGGAGCGGGAGGGGCCAGTTGCTCCTTGAGTGTATGGGCTCTCCTTAATATTCCTCTTAGTAGTGGCATGATCTGAAAGAGAAAAGAGAATTCATTAGGGGAAAAGCCTTATCTTTATATCTAAAGCACAATATAGATCATGAATAAGTGAAATATTTCCTAAAATCCCTCATAGCCTCCCAATCATAGTTATGGCGCGCTTCACAACCATGAATAAGACTCTAATCAATGTAGTGTGTTGGATTTCTGAGGACTATTAACAATCTAGTGCTTTGATACTAAGCTTGTCATGACCCATGGCTAGGGCCTGGACGTGACGTGGCGAATGGAAAGTCTGAAGTCAACCCAAACAAGTCTCTTAGCATATCTTGTACACATCCTTGGATGCAAAAATGAAAATAAAAATCAACAAGAGTCAAGTATAAAAAGGGAAGTCAGACTAAGGGAAGTCATTCGTAAACATAGAAACAAAAGAAAAGTTAAGCTTAAAATGAGTAACATAGATGTTTTCCTCAGAGTGGAGGACCCAACATGGCTTTCTTCGAAGTACCGAACTAGCAACGTAAAGGAGGATGATCAGAAAGAGCTTCGGTCCTTACATGGTAATATCTCGTTTGCATAAAATATGGTTAGTACATTTGAATATATGAAGTATGTGGGGCGTAATGCAACAAACACATAAGCCAATGTATTCAAAATACATAATCATAATCAATGGATATTTAATCTTAATATGACATAGATGATCAATGATTGCGCTAAACATGTTTGTAAAATATTTAACTTGCATAGTATATCATACATATTTGGAAAGATACCTCAACTGATATAGACCAAGCAGTTACACTTAGAATCCAAGGCATGACACCCCCTCGGTACAGGTGACCGGGCATGACACCCCCCGTCAAAGTGTGGTCTACTTGTCAAGGCAAACTAAACATGGTAACATGAATTAGATAGATCCACTAGTATAGCAAGGGTAAATATATAATCCTATGGTGGCACATAGTTTAGAGACTAAACACTTTATATAAGGACCACTTGAATCGAACCCCCATCTTAAGCCTCATTCGGTGTTAAGTCTAATCCCATGAAATATTTGAAACAATCATAACATGAATAACTTGTCGGAGATGTGATAGCTTAACATGAGTAGCTCATTAAATGCTTGACCTCTTCTAGTAAGCTTAACTTGAACACGAGAGTAAATAATAATCATATATGATTCCTTTCCTTGACTTGAATCGCTTACAAGAGGTTAAAATCTTAAAATAGGGCTCAACTTGATACTTGTAAAATCATAGATATTTTTCATGAATTCAATACATGCTTGAAAGCCCTTTTATCATCATGAAATCACTTGATTTGTAAATCATGTAATAGTTCATCAACAACTTTAGAATTATTGTCATGTAATTTTATCAAACACATGGTGGGTTCATGATACATGCTCAAAATCATGCAATTCAAGAGTAAAACAAGAAGAGTATACTCAATGCAAATGAACTCACAAATATAGTAGTAAAACCCTCATTTAGGGTATCTTGAAATCCATCACAAAAAGTCATAATAGTTCATAGTTTCATAGCTCAAATCATGCATAGTCTTAATAGAAAAAGCCAATTCATAGAATAAGCTTGAAATTGATATTCATGCATAATCAATCAATACTTAATAAAACCCCAACATAATTCATGGGAGTTTCTTCTATTTCATTTTGGACTAGGATCCAAAGGACTGTATTTGGCTGTAATGTAGGGATAAGTTGGGTAGGATAGCGTATAAATAGTCATGGCTCATCCCTCCTTGAACAATACACATACTTTTCATGCTGATGAATCCATTGATCCTTATTTTTTTCTTCTCCAATTGAAAACTTTTTGATATTTGATTTTCCATCCTTGGTGTCAACAATTTTTGAGGGTCCCCTTTTTCAAGCAATTCTTTTTCAATTCATCATTTTATAATATTTTCGAATCTTTTCTTCTTTTTCTCATCATTCAAGGTCTCCTCTCCTTGCTTTATTTTTATTTTTCTTCCTCAACTTCTGCATGGGAGACACACTTTCATTTATTAGCACCCCTAACTATGTCGTTTAGACAATACTTTTTATCACTTATGCTCAAGGAGGGAATGTTAAGAAACAAGAAGGTTTTGTTTCACAATAAAGGTCAAGATTACATGGCAGTCAAAGAAAGGATTAAGTCTCAAGTAGGAATCACTAAGTGATCAATTCAATGTCATTGGAGGCTTATATCATTGGAGGCTTATATGGTTAGGTTGGACACAAGAGAAACCAAAGTAAGACTTAGGTCTGTTCTTAATACATAATGAAACGACACCAAAAAATGCCTGAAAATATTCTTTGGAAGTGCTTGAAATTGTAATTTCCATATATCTCAAAATGCATGCGTGATATCGAAAAATCCAACTTCATATTCTTGATCAAGGGGCTAAATTTAGTGGGAAATGGGTCTAACCCCGATTTTAGAGCAAACGAATCACAATTTCAAAATTCAGAGTTTTTCATATCAAGTGTCTGTTCGCGATGGTATCACGTCGCGCCTCCAGTGCGGACTTGTGTAAATTTGGCCTCTGTGACACATCCGTATCATGGACCAGCCGTGGAACTGTGTTTTTTATTGCCAGTGATTTTATCTCGATCCAAGACTTTTGGGTCTTAGGCCTAAGTCCTCCAATTCGTAAAAATACCTATATTTTGCTATATTTCACCATCATATCATACAAATCATTCCCCAATACTCTATCAAATACTTAGGTAAATATTTCACCCCATAACTCAAGTTCCAAAACTCATCCGTATCCCAGATTTCACTCAAGCTTCAAGTCTCCATTTCCACTCTTCTTCAAGAATTCTCCAAAGTCAAGGTACGTGCGTTCAACCATTGGGTTCTTTTACCCATGTTGCTTAAGCTTCCTTTGTAACTCAAATACAATTTTCTAAGTTGATTTTCCATATGAATTTTCTATTATTAATATGACTAAGAACTATTTTGGGATTTCATAAAAGTGTGACTGCTTAAACATGTTTTGAGCTATGAATCATAGATCTATTTTGGGATTTTGATGAAGACTTTGATGTATATTGCATGGTGGCATTAACAAGTATTTGTGTCCTGATTTAATTCAAGATTTCTTGTATGATTTCACTCATTAATTACATGGCTTTACACTAGCATTATACAGAATCAAGTAGTTGATAAAATGTCCAATTATGATTTCTTGAGGAATTGAAGGTCCAATGCATGTCTTATGAGTTGAATGAATTTATGATGATGAAAGGAATGTATGTACGTGATATTCTCCTATATCATGTTTTGAATAAACCATGCCCCACTCAGGGGGTCGTGAGTCCGGGTAACCATGTCGAGGGGTTTGTACCATGATAACCATGTCGAGGGGTTTGTACCTTGATAACTAGGTTGAGGGGTTGGTACCTCAATCACCATGGGTGGTAGGGTGAGATAACCCAGTAACCAATCGAGGGGTTTGCACATTGATAACTGGGTTAAGGGGTTGGTACCTCAATTACCATGGGTGGTAGAGCGAGACGATCCACCAATCAATTGAGGGGTTGGTACCTCAATAGATTATGAATTCTATAATGATGGTCTCTTCTTGCACATGTATTATGGTCTATCTAAGAATGATTTACTTCAAGCATCTTCCATGCATGTCATATTGTTATATGTTCATCTATTTCCTCATTTTGAATGTGTTTCCCATCTACTGTATTGCTTCCAACATACTTATAACACATACTCTATGCCTACATGATGTCACCATGTAGGAACTGGAGCCCCACTTGACCATCTCCCTCCACGTGGCTAGTACAATTTCTCTCAAGCTATTTGGTGATTCCTCCATTCTGGGGACAATGTCTATGATCTCATGCTATGTACTAAAACTATCTTTCTTTTATGTATTGACTATGACGGTGAGCACGATTGCTTGTCATGACCCCCATTCCTATCTAAGTTTTAGAGGTGTTGTTGGACATGTTATGTATTAAGCCTTGACTCTTTTGTTTTAATGTTTATGTCATGAAAGTTTCCCTTTATCTCCTTTGCCTTTTTTTCTAATCTAATTATGTTGTTTAATTACTTCCGCGACCAATGATGTGTAATGATATGTTAAGAGGCGTGCTTGGGGGCCCTTCGGGTTCCCATTTATCGTGTCATGTCTAGGCCCTAGGCTTGGTTTATTACACATAATCAACCAAATCTCTCCACAAAACAAACCGAGCAAGTTTTAGCTATTCCAAAACATGCCCTAAAATAAAATCCTAACTCACATTGTTCGAATGGATTCACATTCAAACAGTGACAACACACACTCTCAACCTACAATCATTGCATATCCAATCTCAATACTCACATAGTCAACTCAAATTGCACCAGAACCATTCATGGGTTATTTTTTCAAGTGAAGGACTATTCGATGAGTTAGTATATGCTCCTCATCCATTGCATGATCCGAATCAAATATATAGACTATCGATATTAGTATTGCTAAGGGCTAGAGAAATGATATTTTGAATGTCTTTTCACATACGCACAAGGTTTGTAACAAATTAAAGACGTCAGTCACAATAATTCATCCATTCAACTCAAAAATAAAAAAAATTAAAATAACTACTAATCTATTACAACCCAACATAAAATAATATTTACAAATGAAAAACTAAAAATTGTCTCAAATTTCCATCAACAATAATTAAATAAGTATTGTCTCAACTAAACTATTATAAAAATAGTATCCATCATCATCAACAATTACTGGGTACTTCTAAATGCTCACCTTCTCCTAAAAAGAGAACATTGACCTTAATGTGCAAGAATAACATCAAGTAAGCGTAAATATGAACCAATGAGCAATTGAATCCCCCTGAACATGGTCAATCCTATTAGGGTGGTGGTGGTGAAGTTGATGAAGTAGTCATGGGGGAATTGATTCCCACATCCTATGGTTCACTCTCCAAATCAATCATCTGCCGCACTAGCATAGGCACTTGCATGCTGGAAGTGCCAATCATAGATTTGTCCTTTATGGCTCTTTAGTGATTTGCTACAATCTCTTCTTCTAATCACTTTAATTCTTCAAGATCCTGTTTGCTTGGCTCGACTCTCAATTCCTCTTCATCAGTCTCCGAGGTACCTATTATATTGACATCACCATCACCCTCACCAAGAGCATCAACTCCCACCATATCCTTGGGAGCTATATTTATGTAAACTCAAGATAGAACCTTTAATCCATCCCAAAGAGAACTCAAGTCCATGGACTTCAAGGATGCCTACCCCTTAATGTTCAATGTCAACTTTTATGGCCGACGAGCCATCATTACTTGCTTTTTTTCTTTTCCTTAAGAGTCACCTCTCCTTCAATTTGCAAAGTCTTACCCATGATCCTTAAGAATCACCTCAACCCTAATCATCCCTAGCTTATGAGGCTCAATCAACTCCTTTTGTTTATTTTCAGCCTTAATATGTGGGGCCATTGCATTGGCTATGTCCCTCTAAATCAACTTCGACAAGGAAGACTTAGCCAGAGTGACATGAATGTGAACTACTTTGGCTAACAATCCAAATATCTAAATAGTAGCTTTAGAGATCGAGCGTTGGTTATCCTTAACCAGAGGCTCAACCTTTGCATCAGTAATAAGGAGTAGAGAAGAGGAGAAAGGTAATGAGGGAGAGGAAGAAGATATCCTTGCCTTACGTGCTAGCCCTGCAGTGCCGAACTCGAGGGCCTCAACATCACCTATCGATGTTTTATGTACCGACTTCTTCTCAACCTGATCATCTTCATCCCTATGGAACTCGATCTCTATTCTCCGAATATCAGTAGATTCTAATAGAGTAATCTCCACGCTAATGTTTTTTGTTGAATGGAGGTCTAGCTTACCTGCACAAGGTTGTGATAAGGCTAGGGAATTGAAGTGAGGTCTATACCTGCTTTTCCCTAGTTAGGATCTCTGTGGAGATAATAGCACGAAGATTAAACATTCAAAGGTCCATAATTCTGCCAACCACCGATTTGGAATGTCAAAGTATCGACTCATTTTAGGATGCATTAGGTTTCTATTGATAAATCCAAACCAGAACCTTGCATGAATATGCATCTTTGCTTTCTCAATGGTAGCTCCCTCTTCAAACCATGAAGGAGTTGGGATTCCATTCAGCTTGGACAACTAAGATTTGATATCATCAAGTGTTTTGAGATATAACATTTCTTTAACATTGTGTTAGTACCGGTATGTGCATCCCAAAATCTCATTTATTTTTATCTCACTACATGAGACTTGCACACCATGAACCTTCACAGCATCAAGAGGCTTGAGAATGATATTCACCCAACATTAGCTTTTAGCTATGGCCTTGGTAAAGGACTCATGAAATTCTCACACCCATCGTGGAATACATGAATCTTGAGGTGTCATGAATTACAAGAAATTGTGAAATTTTAGTTTACCCACACCTCAGGGTAGCTATTAGTGACCCCATTAGTTGATAATCTCCTCTCCTTTGTGATTGTCCTTAGCCTCGCTGCTTTAAGTTTATTCAAGTGCCTTGGAGCTGTTGTCTCCTGGATTCTCTTGGATGTATGGAGGAGAGAATCATTAAGGGTTTGGACCTAGCCTCACTTCGTTGCCATATAGGACTTGCTTACGATGTAGGATCACGTTGTGGAGTTTTGGAACCCTCTTCTCATATTCTAAAGTTGTCCATGTCATATTTAGGGACCCTTTATCATCACTAGCAGATTTTCTATGCTCATCCACTTTCCTTGTGTCTTTGCCCTGCACTTCCCTATAAGGTCTTTGAGATCATTACTCTGCCCGGTTTGGGGCTATAGTGACTTCCTGAGCTAGCCGAGATCCTCCTTGAGTTACTGTTTCCTTTGACCTTCCCATGTTTACAAAAAATGCATAAAAAAGAGTGTGAAATCAATAATAGGAAAATAGGGATCAAAATTAAACATAAGAAAAACATGCAGGGTAGACATGTCTATTTGTCCACCAAACATGTTCGGTGAGTTGTCGAACTAAATCGGCAGTCTTGTAGACCATCCCCATTTTCCATAAATTTCAACCTTTCAAACACTATCACTTTTAGCAATGGATGTGCAGATTCGATAACCTGGTGAAATTATTTGGTAGTAGGAAAGACCATAGTCGAAAGTTACAGAATAAACATGGCAGATTATTTTGAAAAATATAGTGTGTGTCACATTTCTGCGCATCATCGAGTCCAGTTCGGTGGTCAAAATGGACGTTACAAAAATTGATTAGCAAGGCTGGCATGTTCTCATTCAAAATTTGATCAATTTGCATGAAAATGAAGGAAAATTCATGCACTATCCCGCAATCAAAACATCAATAAATGCTAAAGGAACTATTACTACCCTCATATTATTACCATGACTACAAATTCATTCAACTTACCCTTAAGAATGATATTACCTAATCTATCATTGGGCAAGTTGAAGTTACTCAAAAGAATTTGAGGTTACTCAAACTTCAACTATAGCCCATAAAAGAAACCAACACAACAAGCATGCATATTCAATTAAAGTATTCACATGTTCATAGCAATTTCCCAACACAGGGTATTTATCAAAATATCATGACAAAATTTGGACAATATACCACTTCACTCAACAATTGGACAATAGTTTTCTAAAATCTAGCCCTAACCCAAAAACATGCACACTCAATTTCACTATTTCTCAAAAAAATTAAAACCCAAATAAACCAAGTACAAATAAAATATAGTGTTCTAAAATCATTAAAACACATCACCCACATGATTTCCAACAATATCTCAACCACATACCATAACTGTCATGCTATCAAAACTCTAAGCATGCCCTTATCATCAATATCTTTCTCAAAAAAGTACAAAAAAATATGCCAAAAACGTATGTTACTGATGATGCACCACAAATGGGAATTTTCCAAAAGACAATCTTGTTGATGGAATGCACTCAATCCAATGAAAAACGCAAGAAAGGAAACTATAATGAAGGTCGGCTTGGAATGGAAGAAAAAAGGAGAGAATATGGATAGTGAAAATATAAGGAACTTGAAAAGAATTTAATAAGGTTTTCAGGCACAAGGATTTGGCGATGTTGAATCACTCCGCTAAACACATTAGGTGATTGACCAATTGTGCTAGTGACAACCTCTCTTGACAATAACCAAACCTTTCGTTCAACCTCAAAAGGCAGTGAAATTGGTCGTCACTTATCCAATCTGGTGATCCACCAAATTGCATCTTTCATCTCCTAATTTGTTATCAACTTAGGAGTAATCAAATGTCTTAGCAGATTATCAAATTGGTGATCACCGTCTTAACTCGACGATCCACTGATCGGGCTCATCATGTTGCTCCCTTAGCTTTCTCTTCAATTTCTCCATTCTTATGTACCTGCATAAGCAACACCATTATTCAAAAGAAAAACATACACAACATCTTTGGGTTACCTCCCAAGAAGTGTCGTAGTTAACGTCGTGGAATGATGTTGTCCATTAAATCATCAAGTTTCTCAAGAACGATCAATCATCGATACCACTTTGGAGGTCTTTTGCATGCTTCATTGTCTTATAATAATGAACACTACCTTCACTTTATTTTCCATAAATCTCAAGTCTCCCCTTTGACATCCATCAAGGCCCTTCCAGTAGCCAATAATAGCCTACCTAAGAAAATTAACACATCAATATCCATATCACAATCCAAAATCACATCGTTAGCTGGTAGTATGAACTCGTCTATCATCACCAAGACAACGTGTTGAATCCCAATTAGCCTTTTGATGGAGTAGTTGACCATGAGAAAATGCATTACCATTAGTGAAGGGGTATTAAAACCCAACTCTTCAAAAATAACCAAGGGCATGAGATTTATTCTTGCACCTAAATCAAATAATGCCCTGCTAAATTTACAAGCTCTGATAGTGCAAGGAATTGTGAATGCACCAAATCATCCTTTTCAGCCACCAAATGCTTTGTTAGAATTGCATTGCTCTTATTAAGCACTTCAATCGTCTCGTAATCTAAGGTTCTTTTCTTGGTCACAATTTCCTTCATTAACTTTCCATGCCCTAGGATTGTTGTTAGCGCTTCAACTAATGGTACATTAATGTATAGGGAATTTAATATTGACAGAGATTTTTAAAATTTGGTATCGTTCTCTTAATTTTTCAACCTTTGACGAAATGGAGGATCGATCTTGACTTAAGGAGCCTTCAATTTCAAAGTTGAGTTGGCGTTCTTGGGGGATATAATTTTAGCCATTAGTTGCATCACCCCCAACATTTGTTTTTCAATACCCCCAGGATTGCCAATATATTGACGACCATTATGTAACGACCCCCAGTTTAGGAGCCCTGATGGAAAAAATGTTCGCGTAAAAAATGACTAAGAACCAAGTTTATGAGATAATTTATGGCCCATGGATTTTTCTACAACTTATAGAATGGTTCATGAGTGAGATTCTAGACATGAAGAAATTTTGACTATTTAGGAAGTTAATACATGACTTATCATATGGTCCATAGAATGTGATATGGTCCGTGTAACGTCTCATATAAAGGGCTCAGATATAGAGTGTGAATTTTGCTAAGTGTGGAAGGACTCTATGAGTCCAACCATGGCATATAAATAGTAAAACCCATCCTGTTTGTCATAATTCACAATTCAAGACATGTCAAATTTTAGGATTTTGAGGTGAGCCATCAGACGAAAGGATCTATGGCCCATTAAACAATCTATGACCCGTAGTAAAGGTCTCGTATGTGGATTTCGATCGTTTTAAGTGAGGTTAAATTTCGTTATTTTGTATGATTTTATTCCTACACTACGTCATTTGGGACAAAACGAGGGACCCATATTAGTCTTTAAGGCCTAGAAACACCCCTCATTCCCTCATTCCTTTAAATCCAAATTCCTAAGGCATGAGCTCTCAAGAACAAGGCTTGTGTTTCCCATGTTCCTTCCTTAAGACCTCAATTTCAATGCCCTCCAGTTTCTCAAGTATGTGAGCTGATTTATGGGTATCCTTTCACCCATAAAATTTCCTATTATGTATTTTTCTTTTTCTTTAAGTTCCTAATTTTAAGGCATGCTTATGATGATTTTATAGTTCCTATGCTACTATATGAAGTTTGTAAAGTTCAATGACTATTTTGTTAAGTAAATGTATATTTGAAATGTGATGTTGCTTCTATGATAGGTTTTAATATAATTAAGGTAGATGACTTCGTTGTTCCTTTTATAGAAGTTTCTCAAGACTTATGTGATTTATAATTGTTCCATTCATCTAATAAGGCCACCTTATCTTTCAATGATAGTACTTGTGAATTATTTCTATCAATAGGGCATTTATGAAAAGCTTCAAAGTTTAGTTTTCCAAAGATACGTGTAAAGTTATTATTCGTTAAAAGATTTTTAAGAAATACACTTATGTTTAAGATGCTTCTATTGGTTACTACTTATTATTCTAAATTATGTTTGAAGTTTCAGTTAGATGACTTAGCATCAACAGGATATGAGATTAGGACTCATCTTATTAAATGAGTCATGACCCCTTTGAAGCTAAGTCTCAATGTCCTTAACGATGTGCCTCCATAGGAGCCCTGTAGGATAGGCTAATGGATCTATGTAGGCCGAAAAGTTATGAAAAATACTAAGTTTTAAATATCTACCTTGGCAAGTAGATTTCGCTCCTCCACCTTTTCCTTCTAGCTCATATTTAGCTTATTTTGAGACTGTGTTTTATAGACCTTCTGAGGCACTCAATTTTAGTATTGTACTATTTAGATTTTTTTCTATTGATGGAAATAGTTCGTTATCAGTCCCATCGACTTATGAGGTAGTTGGTATTCATATGGACAAAGTAATGGTTTAGTTATTTTCACTATTTTAATATTGCTTCATTGTCAAAAATCCTATAGCCTCTTTCCCTTATATTTCTCTACAATTATGTTCCTTTTTACTATGTATGAATGCATGGGATACCTACATGGCTTGGGTAAGGTGCTTTCGGTATTCTCAATGGGCGTGTGATGACTAGGCCTTAGGTTGAGTCATTTCAAACTTTGTATCAGAGCATGGGGTATTAAAATATTCTTTGGATGTCCATGCATACCTATTAGCATACATTCTTGTTCAAGGTTCTGAAGTGTGCCACTATCTTGAATGAGAGGTTATGAGACGGTTTAGGAAAGTCTTCCCTTCTTCCTTATTGATTGTCATGCCTTAGAGTTAAGTGAGATTTTCCCTAACTAACGATGGGCACTTGTTTCTTTCTAGATTATGCCGCCCTAAAGAGCTCTCCACCAAAGATGCACTCTAAACCAAAGAGTTCCTCCAATCAAGCAGATCAAACAAGTGTCTCATGTGGATTTTAGAGCCACTTTCACAGTGTTAGCCCAGGAATTGGCTAACCAAGCTGACATGGAGATAATTGTGCCTCCCCAAGTTCCTACCCAATTGAAGAGGAGAAGCTCTGAGAAATGGCAAGGGAGTCGAAGTAGGCTCATGTGGATATTGGGAACTATTCTCACCAAAAGAGATGTGGCTACAAATCTCAAAGTGGCCCAAGGCAAGGATCCACCAACACTCCTCCTCCCAGGAAGGACAAAGAGGTTTCCCTAAAGCCCCAAATTTCTAGTTGCCCCAAGTTTAGAAGCCCCCAGAAAGAGGAATGCCTAGCTGGCTCCAATTCCTGCTTCACTTAGGCAAAGGCCGGTAACCATGCCAAGGATATAGGAGTGGAGACATGATGCCTCAAGTCCAGATGGGTTAAGATAATGGAAACCCATGGGCCAATAATTTCTATTCCCTTCATACTAATCAAGAGGTTAAGGAAGCCCTATTGAGTTCACTGGTATGTTATGAGTTTATGATTCAAATGCATATGCACTTTTAGATCTGGGAGAAAACTTGTATTTTGTAAACACATTCATTTCATATAGGTTTCATGCACGTCCTAATGTTCTCCATGAGCCTTATGAGGTGAGTAACCAGACGGGTGAGTCTTTCAAAGCCCGAAGAGTCTGTAAGGATTGTTGTGTTTTTTATTCTACATAGAGTAATCCCATGTGATTTTGTTTGAGCTCTCCATGGTAGACTTTAATGTAATTTTGGTAATGGATTACCGCATGCTTCCTGTGGCCCCATTGATTTTAGAACCCGTAGGGTCAAATTCCCATTCCCTAATGAGCTAGTTCTTAAATGGGAGGGTAGAAACTCTTCATGTTCGGGTCTATTTAACTGTTGAATTGTATGGTTTTATACTAGAACTACACATCCGCCAAATGTTTGATAAAATGTCCGGTTAAGGTATCTTGAGTTGTTGAAAGCCTAATGGATGGTATATGAGTTATGTGACTTTCTAATGATGAAAAGAATGTATGTATGAGTTGTTATCATGGAAAGTATCTATCGTGTTGCAAGTTGACCACACAAAATATGAGAGGTATGTACCTCATCCACCTTGTCGAGTGGTGGCAATCCCATACTACCAAAGATGAGGGGTATGTACCTCATCCATCTTGTCAGGTGGTGGAAATCCCATACTACCAATGATGGGAGTATGTATCTCATCCATTTTGTCAGATAGTGGCAATCCCGTACTACAAATGATGAGGGGTATGTACCTCATCCACCTTACAAGCGGGTGGCATGCCTTAGATTCCAAGTACTAAGTAACCTGGTCTACGATGATGGTCTCTCCCTACACATGTAATATGTTCTATATGAGAATATTTTACTTCAAGCATTGTTCATGCATGCCATTTTGCTAATATACTAACGCATTCTTACGATTATGCTACCACGACCCAATCCTAGGGTCTAGACGTGACACGACGCATAGGGAACCCGAAGAGACCCCAAGCAAGCCTCTTAAAATATCATTACACAACATTTGTCACAGGAGCAATTAAAAAACATGATTAGATTAGAAATAAGGTCAAAGGACTAAAGGGAAACTTTCATAATGAAAAGACCCCAAAAAGTGCCTGGAAATGTGCGTTGGAAGTGCCCAAAATTGTAATTTCTATATATCTCGAAATCCTTGTACTATATCAAAAATCTGACTTCATATTCTAATTCAAGGGGTCAAATTGAGTGGGTAATGAGTCTAACCCCGATTAAAGAGCAACCTTAGCAAAATTTGAAAATTAAAAAAATGCGATTTCCAAAGACGATCCGCGCTCCTAGTGCTATATGCCAAGAGCGCGCTTCTGTGTATTCTTGTGGTCAGTTTTCTATCTCGATCCAAGACATTTGGGTCTTGGGCCTAAGTATTCCCATGGGTGAAAATGCCTATACTTACTATTATTTCACCCTCATATCTTTCAAGACATTCCAAATACACTCTCAAACACTTAGAAAATATTTCACCTCCTAAATTCAAGTCTCAAACTCATCCAGATTCTAAGGTTCTCAATCAAACTTCAAGTATCCATCTCAAATCTTAATTAAGTTCATCTCCAAAGCTAAGGTGTGTGGTTTCCTTCATAGGCTCCTTTCACCCATGATACCCAAGCTCTCTTTTACTCAAAATTGCATAATTTAAAGTTGATTTATTCATGGGTCTTATCTATTATGAATTTCAATGCATACTATGTTGCAATTTATGATATTTTGACTATTTTAGCATGTTTTGATTCATGAAACCAAGACCTATTGAGAGACTTGATAAAGGGTTTCGATGTTTATTGATTGAGGGTGTTACAAAGTATCTATTGATGGTTTGATATTAAATTTTCTAGCATGATTTCATACTATCACTACACACTCGCCATGTGTTTGATAAATTGTCTAAATGATGGTTTCTTGAGGAATTGAAGGACTAATGCAAGTCTTATGAGTGCAATGACTATATGATGATGAAATGATGAAGAAAGGAATATATGTATATGAAGATGATGAGGAAAGGAATATATGTATATGTGTTATCACGAAAAATGGCTTTTTGAAAAAAAAAATTCAAAAATCAAAAATTAAAAATCGATTAAACTCAATTAATTTAAGGAAACCAATTCTCAAAATTTGAAGGAAAACACAGAGTCGCCACCTAATTTTGCGGATAATTAGGAAACCATTAAATATTTTAAAAGGCCTAACAGAAAATCTTTTAAAATTCCAAAGAACAGGTTCGAGTTCACATTTCCACTTTGAGAAGGATTTACGCACTCGGAATGGCCGCTAAATGCGATTATCCGGCGATTAAGTAATTTGACTAACTTTTGACTTGAAAAGATTGACCAATTTTGAAAATGATTAATTTTAAAAGAATTGACTAAACTTGAAAATTTGTCCTGAATTTGAAAGTTTAACTAAAATGATAAAATCACATTTTATTTTTATCTTTTCCCTTTTTATTTTATTTATTATTTTATTACAAAAACTCTTTTCAGGATAAAATTGAATAACACAAATGGCTTCGACTTGTCGGAGAATTTAATTAGACTGCAACCAAGAATAAACAGTGTTAGCATCCAAGAAAACACACAACATTACAAACCAAAATAAACTAACAGAGGGAGTCGAAGCAGCCTTTGGGTTTTTCTTTGTGCTGCACATGTACACATGTATGTTAGTGTATATAATGCAATTCTTGCTTCTCGGAATTTGCATGACAACTTCCTTTAATGTGGGAGGGCTAACTCAATGAAGGAAAAATTTGGGCCTCCGTGGCCCAACGATAATACAGAAGAGATTGGAGAAGTCCCAACAGACTCTCGAACGAGAGTTCATACAATACAGAAAAAGAAACAAATTAGTCATAAACAAAGGTATCCCTTGAAACAAGATTGAACAGAAGTGAAATTAATTCCATCGACATATTAATAGGTGATGTTCATATGCTTGTAAATTCAAAGATGTGAAAGAAAAACATAAAGAACAAGATGTAATATGTTAAAGTTGCAAACATTAACAAGTAAATCTTGATCAAAGATGAGACATTAACAGGTAAATCAGAGAGCTAGAAACATCTGCAAAGGAACTGACAAGCTGAAAGCTGAATATTACAGCATGTAAACAGGAAACATTTCAACATCAGTTTTGATCTTTAACAGTAAACAGACTAAAACTTTAGCAACCAGACCAATATTAAAGCATATCTTTAAGCAACAATTTCGTACCCGCACTTGTTTAGCTCCTAGAAGCTAATAATACTCAGGAAAAATCCAAGAACAGGAATATATTATCTTCGTTTTCCAACAAGATTTTAATAGGATGAAAGGGCATGCGTATTCATAGTTGAAACCCAGAGAAAATTAAGAATCTGAAGAGAACCGAACAAGAGCCAAAGCAACATAATTCAAACAATATGCTAATAGACTGTGTTCAAGTAATGACAGATAGACAATCACTAGTTATGCATCTAAAATGAAGATATGCATACTTAATGATAGAGATTCTGGACAGAAACGAGGGAAGGGAATACCACATACTTTTCACTAACGATACCTTACATGAAACAGAAGTCTTTATGATTTAAAAAAATCCTAACAGCAATCTTATCACAACACTAAACCATAAAAGCCATAATTAACAAGGAAACATAAAGAAGCTCAAATAGTTACCAGAAACGTAGCACGTAGCTAATAAAGCCATAAAACCAACATCCAAGTGAATTTGAAATGACAACCAACATGTTCAGTAGCATCAAAATGATAGACCCAGAGCGGTGTTAACACGATATCGCTATTCGACTCTTGTTCGAAACAGGACACCAAATCTTCACAGGCAATAAAGCAAAATGAGTGAATGACGTTGCCTATTTGGGAGCAGGAACTGGGATGACGATGAGTTTGATGAAGCTTAAATACCACACAACAAGGACTTATTGATGGATTTTTGGATTTCAAAGTTAGATTTTCAAGCTTCACCGTTAAAGAGATCGATTGGAGTTTAAGATATTCGGAACAATAAAAAGATGCCTAGAATTAGTTGAGGCTTAGGGTTCTTCTTCGATTTTCTCCTCCTAGGGTTTCTCCAATTTCGATTGCCGTCCATTTTTCACTATTACCCGCTGTGTCGAAGGAGAAGATGAAGATGGATTAAATAGGGGATGATTTATGGTTTGAAAATGGGGGAAAATGGATCGAATTCAAAATTCAAAGATTGGTAGGGTCGATCCTTGATAAAGCAAAATGCATGGGGAAAAAGGGATGGGAAACGTGTTGTGACCGTTGGGGAATAGTAAAGGTTGTCGGGTTAAGGAGTTTGAGGTCATTTGGTTTTGTGAAGAAGGATGAAGAGAAACTAAGAGTACAGAGGGGATCATTGGTCGTCCGATTGGGATTTTCGGGTTTTGGTTTTTGGGGTCAACGATTGAAGGAGAAAAAATGAAGAAGAAGAAGGTCAGGGGAAGGTTGAGGGTTTTGAGCGTGAGGGAAATGAAGAAGAAGGAAGGAAATGGGAATTTGGGGCGTATGGCCCCACGTGCCACTTTCTTTTTTTAAAAAAAATAATGGTTCAGAAAATCGTTAAAAATAAAATAAAGCTCGATGACTAATTTGACATCGTGGAGGGTAAAAATTGGGTGTCAACAATATGATGATGAAACGAGTATAAATACATGATATTATAGCTATAGTGTTGGGAATGACCAAGCCTCACTCGGGAGGTTGTAGGACCGGGTCACCTTGTTGAGGGTTTTATACCTCAATCACCTTGCTCGGATGGTGGCAGGGCCATGCAACCATGTTAGGGGTTTGTACCCATTAACCATGTTGGGAGTTTGTACCAATCAACCTTTTTGGGGGGATTTGTATTCCATCAACCTCATGAAGGGGTTTGTATCTCAGGCGCTCCTCCAAGGAGGTGGCAGACCTTAGATTTCACTAAGAATAGTCACTGCTTACACTTTTATTATTATCTATATAGGCATGATTTTACTTCAATCATCATTCATATATGTCATATTGCTATAAGCTTATTTATTGCCTATGTTATGCATTTGTTTACGGTGCTTATCACTTATTGCATTGGATCCTACATACCTACTACATTCAAAAGTACTAACACATACTCTATGCGTACATGATGTCACCATGTAGGAATTAGAGCACCGCTTGATCATCCTCCTCCTCTATGTGGCTAATACGATTGTCTCTCAAGCTTGTCGTGGGTCCTCTATTTCAAGGATGTTGCTTATGATCTCTTGCTATATACTATAACTATCTTTCTTTTATGTTATGTATTGATAATGAGGTTGAGCCAGGTTTCTTGTTGTGGCCCCCTCTCTCATCTATATAGTAGAGGTATTATTGAACATGTTATGTATCTATGCTATGAGCCATGATTCTCTTGTTCTTGATGTCTATGATATGAAAGCATTTCCCTTATCCTTGGTCGTCCTACTTTACTACTTCTTGGTGTATTCTATTGCTTCTGCGACCAAGGATATGTAATGATGTGTTAAGAGGCTTGCTTGGGGTCCCTTCGGATTCGCATGAGCTATGTCACATATAGGTCCTAGGCTTGAGTCGTGACACCTAACTTAAACATCAAAACAAGAGAGTCAAGTCTCAATGCATAACATGACCAACAACACCTCTAAAACTTGGATAGGAATGGTGCCTAAGAAAAACTACCAGGCTCACCCTCATAGTCAATACATAAAGGAAAGATAGTTTTACTACACAGCATGAGATCATAGACATTGTCTGCAGAATGGAGAACTCACCAACTAGCTTGAGAGAAATCATACTAGCCACGTGGAGGAATATGCTCAAGTGGGGATCTGATTCCTACATGGTGACATCATATAGGCTTAGAGTATTCTTTAGTACTTTTGAATGTACTAAGTTTGTAGGATGCAATATAGCAAGAGGTAGGCAACATAGTCAAAATGCATAATTATAAGCAATAGATAGCATAATAACTATATGGCATGTATGATCAATGCTTAAGTGAATCATGCTTTTCAAATCATTCATCTTACATAGAACATAATACATGTGCAAGAATTGACCATCATTATAGAATTCATAGTCTATTGAGGTGCCAACACCTCAATTGGTTATTGGATCTTCTCACCCTACCACCCATGGTGATTAAGGTACCAACTCGTCAACCCAGTTACCAAGGTACAAAACCCTTGATTGATTGGTTAGTGGATCATCTCACCCTACCAGCCATGGTGATTGAGATACCAACCCCTCAACCCGGTCATCAAGGTACAAACCCCTTGACATGGTTATCAAGGTACAAACCCCTTTACATGGTTATCGGGCTTACAACCTCTCGAGTGGGGCCTGGTCAATTCACAGCACGATATAGGAGAATATCAGAGACATACATTTCTTTCATTATTATAAAGTCATTCAATTCATAAGACATGCATTAGACCTTCAATTCCTCAAGAAATCATATCCAGACATTTCATCAAACCTGTGGGTGGGTGTGCAATGCTAGTGTAAAACCATACAATTCAACAGTTAAATCATACAAGAAATCTTAAATTAAACCATCCCACTAATACTTGGTAACAAGATCGTGCAAAATTTGTATTTGGTTACAATAGTTTCCAACAAGTCAAGGCAAAAAATCAAAGGTCAGGTGGCCTAATCCAAGACATATAGATTCCTACTTTGAAGTGAGAGGTGATCAATATGGATTTTGTGGTTGGGTTGCCCAAGACTAGAAATGGTTTTGATTCCATTTTGGTTTGTAGTTGATAGGATGACAAAATCAGCTCACCTTCTACCTGTTAAGAACACATATGAGGCTGTAGATTATGATAGATTATACATTCATGACTTAGTAAGGTTGCATGTGTCTCTTTTTTCCATCATATCAAATTGTGGGTCTCAATTTACTTCACAATTTTGGAGGTCCTTTCAAAGAGGTCTTGGTACAACAGTTAAGCTTAGTATAACTTTTCACCCTCGAATGGATAGCCAAGCCGAAAGGACTATCCAAACACTTCAAGACATGCTTAGGGTTTGTGTATTGGAGATCAAGGGTAGTTGGTATGATCATGTTTTATTGGTTGAGTTTGCATATAACAATAGCTGTCATTCTAGCATCGAAATGGATCCTTTTGAGACTCTCTATGGTAGGCGTTATAGACCACCGATTGGGTGGTTTGAGGTTTGAGAGGTGACTTTGTTGGGACCAGATCTCGTTATAGAGGCTCTTGAGAAGATTAAGATGATTAGAGAAACGTTGAATATGGCCTAAAGTCTCCAAAAGTCCTATGTTGATGTGAGGAGAAGGGATCTTGAATTCAAGGTTGGTGATTTGGTCTACTTGAAGGTATCACCCATGAAATGTGTGGTCCATTTTGGAAAGAAGGGCATGTGAAGCACTAGATATATGGGTCCTTCTAGGGTGATAAGAAGGATTGGTAAGGTGGCTTACGAGTTGGATTTCACTAGTGAAATGGAGTTGGTTCATTCGGTCTTTTAGGTGTCTATGTTAAGGAAGTGTGTGGACGACCCTAATGTTATTGTGCCTTTAGATGTGGTGGCTGTTGTTGAGACAATTTGACCTATGAAGTGGTTCCACTTCAGAGTTTTGATAGACAAGTGATTAGGTTGAGGAACAAGGATGTGGCTTCCATTAAGGTCCTTTGGATGAATCAACCAGTTGAAAGTGCTACTCTGGAGGCCGAAACGAACATGTAAAAATGATATCCTTACCTATTTCACTCCACTCAAGCCTAAGGTATTGATCTGAGACCTCTATATGATCTCAAGTCTTCTGTATCAGCCCCATCTCATTGCATTCATTCATGTTTAAATTGACAAGTTCACACTTATGATGATATTATTGAAATGATGTTTAAGTGCATTGTTGCATCACTTTGTGGGCTGAAATGGTCATGTTTGTGTCTCTCATGTACATTTCCTTGACTTTTGCGGATGAATGTTCCCAAGGGGGAGATATTGAAATGACCCTAAAAAGTGCTCGGTGTCTCGGAAGTTCCAAGAATTGTAATTTTCATATATCTCAAAATTCGTGCGTGATAACAAAATTCTGACTTCATATTGTTGTTCATGTGGTCAAATTGAGTGGGAGAAGGGTCTAACCTCGATTTAATAGAAACTATAGCTAAATTCAAAAATCACAATAATGTGATTTCCTGAGACAATCCATTCCCCTAACGCGATGTGCCAAGGTCGCGCTTCTGGGTATTTTTATGGTCAGTTTTCTATCTTGATGGAAGACTTTCCGGTCTTAGGCCTAAATTTTCCCATGCATGAAAATGTCTATACTTAGCTTTATTTCACCCTTATATCATTCAAGACATTCTCAAATACACTCCCAAAAACTTACACAATATTTCATCTTTTAAATTCAAGTCTCAAACTCATCTGGATTCTAAGTCTCTCTATCAAACATCAAGTATCCATATCCAATCTTCATCAAGTTCATCTTCAAAGCTAAGGTATGTGGGTTTCTTTCATAGGCTCCTTTCACTTATGATATCCAAGCTCTCTTTTACTCAAAATAGCATGATTTAAAGTTGATTTTTTTTGGGTCTTGTCTATTATGAATTTCATTACACACTATGTTGGGGTTTATGAAATTATGACTATTTTAGCATGTTTTGAGTCACAAAACCAAGATGTATTAAGAGATTTCATGAAAGGTTTTGATGTATATTACTTGAGGGTATTACCAAGTGTTTAATTATGGTTTTACATTGAATTTTCTAGCGTGATTTCACTCTTGATTTGCATGGTTTTACACTAGCACTACACACCCACCAAGTGGTGGATAAAATGTTCGAATTATGGTTTCTTGAGGAATTGAAGGACCAATTCATGTCTTATGAGTTGAATGACTATATGATGATGAAATGATAAAAAAAGGAATGTATGTATATGATGATGATCAGTAAAGGAATATATGTATATGATGATGATGAAAGGAGTGTGTGTGTGTGTGTGTGTGTGTGTTGTATGTGTGTGTGTGTGTATATATGATATTACATCTATAGTGTTGGGGATGACCAGGCCTCACTCGGGAGGTTGTAGGCCCGGATAACCTTATTGAGGGGTGTGTAACTTGATTGGCTTGCTTAGAACATGGTAGGCCCATGAAACCATGTTGGGGGTTTGTACCCATCAACCATGTTGGGGGTCTGTACCATCAACCATGTTAAAGGTTTCTACCCGTCAACCTTGTTGGGGGGTTTGTACTCCATCAACCTCATAAAAGGGGTTTGTACCTCATGCACCTCCCCAAGGAGGTGGTTGGCCTTGGATTGCATTAAGAATGGTCACTCCTTAAACTCCTATTATGATCTATATAAGCATGATTTTACTTCAAGCTTCATTCATACATGCCATATTGTTATAAGCTTATTTATTGCCTACGTTATGCATTTTTTTATGGTGCTTATCACTTGTTGCATTGTATCCTACATACTTAGTACATTTAAATGTACTAACGCATACTCTATGCCTACAAGATGTCACGATGTAGGAAATAGAGCATCACTTGATCATCCTCCTCTTATACGAATCTAGTACAATTGTCTCTCAAGCTTATGGTGAGTCCTCCATTCCGAGGAGGTTGCCTATGGTGGCCCCTGCTCTTATCTATGTAGTAAAGGTGTTGTTGGACATGTTATATATCTATTCTATGAGTCTTGACTCTCTTGTTCTTGATGTCTATGATATGAAAGTATTTCCCTCAGCCCTGGTTGTCCCAATTTACTGCTTCTTGATGTATTATATTGCTTCCATGACCAAGGATATTTAATGGTATATTAAGAGGCTTGCTTGGTGTCCCTTTGGGTTCTCATACACTGTGTCACGTTTAGGCCCTAGTCTTGGGTCCTGACACATAATTTAAACATCAAAGCAAGAGAGTCAATGCTTAATACATAATATGTCCAACAACACCTCTAAAACTTGGATAGAAATGGAGGCCAAGACAAACAACTGGGCTCACCTACATTGTCAATACATAAAGGAAAGATAGTTTTAGTACATACCATGAGATCAAAGACTATGTCCCAAAAATGGAGGACTCACCAACTAGCTTGAGAGAAATCGTACCAGCCATGTAGAGGAAAATGCTCAAGTAGGGATCTGATTTCTACATGGTGACATCATATAGGCTTAGAGTATGCATTAATACTTTTGAATGTACTAAGTATGCAAAATGCTATGCAACAAGAGGTAGGAGACATAGTCAAAATGCATAATGATTAGCAATAGATAACATAATAACTATATAGCAAGTATGATCAATACCTAAGTAAATCATGCTTTTCAAATCATTCATCTTACATAGAACATAATACATATGCAAGAAGTGACCATCATTATAGAATTCCTAGTCTATCGAGTTACCAACCCCTAAATTGGTTGGTGGATCGTGTCACCCTACCATCCATGGTGATTAAGGTACTAAACCATCAACTAGATTATCATGGTACAAACCCCTCGATTGGTTAGTGGATCGTCTTATCTGATCACCCATAGTGATTGAGGTCCAATCCTTCATTTTGGTTATCAAGGTAAAAATGCCTCATTTTTATTATCAAGGTAAAAATCCCTCGAGATGGTTACCCAGGGTCATAACCCCCCGAGCGGGGCATGGTCAATTCCTAACATGATATATGAGAATATCAAATATATACATTTTTTTCATCATTATAAAGTCATTCAACTCATAAGACATGCATTGGAACTTTAGTTCCTCAAGAAATCACAATCGGACATTTTATCAACCACGTGGCGAGTGTGCAATGCTAGTGTAAAACCATGGAATTAAACAATGAAATCATGAATGAAATCTGGAACTAAATCATCCCACCAATATTTGTAACAACATCATGCAATATACATCAAAAACCTTCATCAAATCTCCAAATAGATTTAAGATTCATAGTTCAAAACATGCTTAAACAGGAATACTTTCAGAAAACCCCAACATAGTTCAAAATCAAATTCACAATACAAAACCCATATTTAAAATCAACTTTGAAAAATATATTTTAGGTGAAAAGGAAGCTGGGGCACCATGGATGAAAGGACCCAATGGTTGAAACACACTTACCTTAGCTTTGGAGAATTCCTGATAAAGATTGGAAATGGAGACTTGAAGCTTGAATAAAAACCTTAAGATTCGAATGAGTTTTGGGACTTGAAATTTGGGGTGAAATATTTATCTAAGTGTTTGAGTTTGTATTGCGGAATGTTTTGTATGATATAAGGGTGAAGTATGGCTAAATATAGGTATTTTTACGCATGGGAGGACTTAGGACCAAGTCCCAAGAGTCTTGGACCGAACAAGAAAAACTTCACACAAATTGTACTGCGGCGCTCACTTGGCATGTTGCGCCTTGGGCGCGAAAACCTCACTATAATTTGCAAAATGGAAAAATGAAATTGCAATTCGTTTTCTCTAAAATTGGGATTAGAACCATTCCCCACTAAATTTAACCCCATGATCAAGATTAGGAAGTAGAATTCTAGCTATCACGCACAAATTTTGAGATATATGGAAACTATTATTTCGGACACCTCCTAGGCACATTTACGGGTACATTTTGGGGTCATTTCAATATCTCCCCCTTGGAAAAATTCGTCCCTGAATGTTAAAGGATCATACATAAGAAGAGTAATTAGGAAGAAATCTTCCCCAACAAGAATGCATCAACACAATGAAAACATCATCTTCAAAATCTCAACATAAGTGTAAAAATCACCATGAACTTTGTCAATATAAATATAAATGCATGCAAATGACATAGGGGCTGAAACATTAGAACTGAAATCACATAGAAGACTTAGAATTAGTACCTTAGGCTTGAGTATAATGGAAAAGATATAGATATCATTTTTGCATATCTGCTTCGACCACCCATGTAGCACTTTCGACTTGTTGATTCCTCCAAAGACTCTAACGGAAGTGATATCCCTGTTCCTCAACCTCTTCACTTGCCTATCCAAGATCTCTACTGGAACCTCTTCATATATCAAGTTGTCTTTAACCACACCAACAACATCCAATGGGAAAATGGCGTTCGGATCACCCACACACTTCTTCAACATAGACACATGGAAGACTGGATGAAGCAATTCCATTTCACTAGGAAACTCCAACTCATAGGACACCTTACTAATCCTGCTCATCACCCTATAAGGACCCACAAATCTTGGACTTAATTTACCTTTCTTACCAAAGTGAACCACACCCTCCATGGATGACACCTTTAAATAAACCCAATCACTAACTCCAAATTTATGCTCGCTTCTCCTCATATCGACATAGGACTTTTGGCGACTTCGGCTATTTTCAACATTTCTCAAATCAACCTTACCTTTTCCATAGTATCCATAACTATATTCATACCTAAAATAGCCATTGTTACCGCATTAAAACACCCAACCGGTGATCCACAATGTCTACCATAGAGAGCCTCAAAAGGAGTCATACCAATGCTAGAAGGATAGCTATTATTATAAGAAAATTCAATCAATGGAAGATGATCATCTCAACTACTCTTGAACTCCAAAATGCAAGCCCTAACCATATCCTTAAAAGTTTGGATAGTTCTTTTGGCTTGGCCATCCGTTTGAGGGTGAAAGGTCATATTAAGTATAACTCTTGTACCGAGACCCCTTTGAAAAGACCTCAAAAAAGTGAAGTGAATTGAGCACCACGATCTGATATGATAGACAAAGGAACACCATGCAATCTCATCAATGAATGTATGTACAATTTAGCATAGTCTTCGGCCCCATAAGTATTCTTAACCAATAGGAAATGAGCCGACTTTGTCGTCCTATCAACCACAATCCAAATAGAATCAAGACCCTTTCTGAACTTGGATAACCCAACCACAAAATCTATGTTAATTTCCTCCCACTTCCAATTAGGAATCTCTATGTCTTGGGTTAGGCCACTCGGCCTTTGGTGTTTGGCTTTGACTTGTTTGTAACTATGACAATCGGATACAAATTTGGTAATGTCTTTCTCCATACCTCCCCACCAAAACACATCCATCAAATCCCTGTACATCTTTGTAGAACTGGGGTGAATAGAATAGGAAGAATTATGAGCCTCATCAAGAATTTTCTCTCTCAAGCCATCAACACATGGCACACACAACCTAACTTGGTACATAAGGGCACTATCTCCCCCTTGGGAGAAAACCTCCGCCTTGCCCTCTTGCACCAAGGCCTTCAATTCTAATAAGGATTGATCAAGATCTTGCTTAGCTTTCACCTCCTCAACTAATGAACCCCTATTATCCACCTCTTAAAACCTAACCACAATCTAACCAAGTGATGGACCTCCCTAGTCACCCATTTGCCACCATCATTAACATGTGCTAGGCTACCCATAGATACCCTACTCAAAGCATCTGCCACC
>JAOTQR010000100.1:9409478-9440915 GCA_025774065.1 Solanum ossicruentum
CCCTAGTCACCCATTTGCCACCATCATTAACATGTGCTAGGCTACCCATAGATACCCTACTCAAAGCATCTGCCACCGGGAAGATAATGCACATTCATATTATAGTCCATAGGAAGTTCTAACCATCTTCTTTGCCTCAAGTTAAGATCCTTTTGAGTGAACACATATTAGAGACTCTTATCATCGATAAACATATCAACATTCACCTATGCAAATAATGATGCCAAATTTTTAAAGAAAAAACCACGGCGGCCAATTCATGATCATGAGTAGGATAATTGTTTTCATGCACTTTGAGTTTCCTAAAGCATAGGCTATTACCTTACCATTTTGCATCAACACACAACCCAAGCCAATCTAGGAGGCATCCCAATACAAAACAAACCCTTCAAAGCCTTCCAGTAGAGACAAGATAGGCGCGGACACAACCTTATCCTTTAAGGTTTGGAAACTCTTTCACACTCATCAGTCCACGCAAACTTAGCTTTCTTTTGGGTCAACTTATTCATGGGAGAAGCAATAGAAGAGAACCCATTCACAAACCTCTTATAGTAACCTACTAGGTCCAAGAAACTTCTAATGTCTGATGGGGTCAATGGTTTGGCCAATTTCTAATCAGATCTATCTTTTTAGGATCCACCTTAATACCATTCCCCGACACCATATGACCTAGAAAGGCAACCTCCTTTAGCAAAAATTCACACTTCTCATATTTAGCATATAATTTCTCTTCCATCAATTTTTGTAGCACTACCCTCAAATGAACTACATGCTCCTCCTCACTCTGAGAATTGATCAAAATATCATCAATGACAACCACCACAAACAAATCAAGGTAGGGTATAAAGACCCTATTCATAAGAGCCATGAAGATAGTCGGTGCATTGGTCAATCCAAAAGATATAACCACAAGTTCATAATGCCCATATATAGTCTAGAAAGCCGTCTTGGGTATGTCACACTCCCTCACCTTCACTTGATGATACTCAGACTGAAAATCAATCTTTGAAAAGTGGCTAGCCCCTTGAAGTTGGTCAAACAAATCATCAATTCTTGGAAGAGGATACTTATTCTTGATGGTGACCTTATTAAGATGCTGATAGTCAATACACATTGTAAGAGACCCATCTTTCTTCCTCACAAACAACACCGGTGCACCCCAAGGTGATTAGCTAGGCCTAATAAAACCTTTCTCCAATAAGTCACTCAATTGCTCCTTCAACTCCTTTAACTTCATCGAGGACATACGATAAGGGGGAATAGAAATGGGTTGAGTATCGGGGAGGAGGTATATACCAAATTCTATTTCCCTTTTAGGAGGAACACTAGGAAGGTCAATTGGAAAGACATCAAGGAATTCATTTAGCATCAGAACCAACTCTATCAGAAGGACTTTGGATTCCACATCCCTAAACCTCACAAGATGTTAAATAACCCCTTAGAGATCAACTTTTGGGCCTTAATGCAATAAATAACCCCTTGACCACCATATCAGGACTCTCCCACTCAAGAATAGGTTCATTTTGGAATTTGACCCTATGGGTTATACAATCAATAGAGGCATAGTATGCATGCAACCAATCCATCCTAAGAATAACATCAAAACCAACCATATCCAACTCAACAAGATCACAAAGAAATATTTTATGCAAGATACAAATGCGACATTTTCTATAGATCTTTCTAGCAATAATAGATGCACTAACAATAGTAAACACCTCATATGAATCACACAACAATTCGAGCTCAACATGAAAATTTTTGGCAATAAGAGGAGTAACAAAAGAAAGAGTGGCACCTAGGTCTATCAATGCATACACATAAAAATCAAAGACTTTTAACATTCCGGTGATGAGATCGGGCACCTCATCAACCCCTTGCCTCCCATTGAGTGCATAGAACCGATTGTGCCTTGGGGCATGACCTTGATAACTACCTCTCCCCAAACGAACCGCATTTGAACCTTTTGGATGAACCTTCTTACCCTTGTTGTGATTACGAAGACAATCAATCTTTTTGTGACCCACTTCCCCACATCCATAACATGCATTTGTGTCTTTCAAACATGGTCCCCCATGACCCCTGCCACATTTTAAGTAGACATCATTAGGAACCACACCACCAACACCTTGAGCCCTTCGAATGTCATTGGCAAACCACTATTAGAAGCATGTGAAGACCTTTGGCCTTGATGGAACTAGCCATTCTTTCGACTTTGGAACCTTCCTTCAAAACGGGCCCTCTTGGCCTCATTAGTCCTCCTATTCCTCATCCATTTGTTTAGCATAGATCATCAAATGGGACAAATCCATGTCACTAATTAACATAGTGGACTGGTATTCCTCAGTCACCAAATCGGATACACCCATTATGCACTTGTTCATTCTAGACCTTCAGTCGGCAACCATCTAGGGAGCATATTTAGAGAGTAGATTGGACTTGAAGGTATACTCCCTCACACTCATATACTCTTGTCTCAAATTCATAAACTTTAACATCTTGGCCTCCCTAAGCTCAAGATGGAAGAACTGATTAAGAAAAGTCACCTTGAACTTCTCCCAAAGAACAACATTATTTATTCCCATCTCCTTATTCCATTGGTTAAACCATATTTTGGCTACCCCTTTGAGTTAGTAGGCCACCAACTCCACTTTCTCTTCCGATCTAACACCCATGATAGCCAATACTTTGTAAACCTCATCAATGAACTCTTGAGGGTCCTCATCTATCTTAGACCCATAGAATTCTAGTGGGTTGATCCTCATGAAGTCTCTCACCCTAGATCTCGACATAGGAGAATGAGGGGCTTGGCCCCTTGGTTGACTTGATTAGTCATAGCTTGAGCTAGCAAAGTGAGACCATCCCAGAGCTTACCATGAGTCATTTATTCCTCAGGAGTGTGGGCTCTCCTTCCTCTTGTGTTAGGAATGATCTATTTGTTTGAGGGAAAACTCAACTAACTTTTGTAGCACGACATAGATTAAGAAAAAATGAAACATTTCCTAACACATCACATAGCCATAGTTGTGGTGCACAACACAACTATGAATAAGACTTTAATCGGTGTGGTGTGTTGGATGTTGAGGACCTTTAACAATCTAGTGCTCTGATACCAAGTTTGTTATGACCCAACCCTAGGTCCTAGACATGGCACCACACATGAGGAACTCGAAAGGACCCCAAGCAAGCCTCTTAACATATCATTACACATCATTGATCGCGAGAATAATTAAAAAGCATAATTATATTAGAAATAAGGGCAAAGTGGCTAAAGGAAAACTTTCATCACTTAAACATCAAAACAATAGAGTCAAGGCTCAATACATCACATGTCCAATAACACCTCTAAAACTTGGATAGGAATGGGGGCCTAGACAAACAACCAGGCTCACCCCCATAGTTAGTAGATAAAGGAAAGATAGATTTAGTACATAACTTGAGATCATAGACATTGTTCCCAAAATGGAGGACACACCAACTACCTTGAGAGAAATTGTACTAGTCATATGGAGGAAGATGCTCAAGTGGGGATCCATTTCCTACATGGTGACATTATGTAGACATACCGTATGCGTTAGTTCTTTTGAATGTACTAAGTATGTAGGATGCAATTCAACAAGAGGTGGGAAACATAGTAAAAATGCATAATTATAAGCAATAGATAACATAACTACAATATGGCATGTATGATCAATGCTTAAGTGAATCATGCTTTGCAAATCATTGATTTTCTATAGAACATAATACATGTGAAAGAAGAGACCATCATTATAGAATTCATAGTCTATTGATGTACCAACCTCTCAATTGGTTGGTGGATCATCTTACCCTACCACCCATGGTGATTGAGGTACCAACTCCTAAACCCGGTTATCAAGGTACAAAATCCTCGACATGGTTATCAAGGGTACAAACCCCTCGACATGGTTACATGGGCTCACGACTCCCCGACTGGGGCATGGTCAATTCCCAACACGAAATAGGAGAATATCATATATATGCATTCCTATCATCATCATAAAGTTATTCAACTCAAAATACATGCATTGTACCTTTAATTCCTCAAGAAATCATAGTAAATATTTTATCAAATAGTTGGTGGGTGTGCAATGCTAGTGTAAAACAATGCAATTAAAGAGTAAAGTCATGCAAGAAATCTTGTAGTAAATCATCCCAACAATATTTGGTAACTTCATCATGCAATATACATCAAAATCCTTCATCAAACCTCAAAATACATCTAAGATTCATAACTCAAAACATGCTTAAACAATCACACTTTTACAAAACTCCAACATAGTTCATAGTCAAATTCATAATAGAAAACTGATATGTAAAATCAATTTAGAAACATGTATTTTAGGTAAAAAGGAAGCTTGGGCACCATGGGTGAAAGGACCCAATGGTTGAAACCCACATACCTTAGAAACCCACATACCTTAGCTTTGGAGAAATCTTGATGAAGATATGAAATGGAGACTTGAAGTTTGAATGAAAATGCTAAGATCCGGATGGGTTTTGGGACTTGAAATTTGGGGTGAAATATTTATCTAAGTGTTTGAGCGAGTACTGAGGAATGTTTTGTATGATATAAGGGTGAAATATGGCAAAGTATAAGTATTTTCACGCATGTGAGGACTTATTTTTATGTTCAAAAATTCATGGACAGAACAAGAAAAACTGCACACAAATTGTACTAAGGCGCGCCCTAGGTGCGTCTCGCCTTGGGTGAGAAAACTTCACTGGAATTAGAAATTTGAAAAAATGAAATTGTCATTTGTTTGCTCTAAAATCGGGGTGAGATTCATTGCCTACTTAATTTGACCCCTTGATCAAGAATATGAAGTTGAATTTTTGATAACACGCACGAATTTTGAGATATATGAAAATTACAATTCCCAACACTTTTGAGGCACATTTTCAGGCACTTTTTGGGGTCGTTTCATATGTATTTCCATTATGTTTCCTGTCTCATGTTTTATTGCATCCTATATACTTAGTACATTCAAATGTACTAACACATACTCTATGCCTACATTATGTTACCATGTTGGAACCGGAGCTCCACTTGATCACTTTCATCTGCATGGCTAGTACTATCACTTCAAGCATGTTTGGTGAGTCCTCAACTTTGAGGACAATATCCTTTGCTCTATGTATGCAAAGACTCTCTTTATCTTATTGCATACTCTTGATTATGAGGGTGAGCCTAAAAAGTTATGTTGGCCCCCGCTTAATTCTAAGTTTAGAAGTG
The DNA here is from genome assembly GCA_025774065.1 of Solanum ossicruentum. Classification (NCBI taxonomy): domain Eukaryota; kingdom Viridiplantae; phylum Streptophyta; class Magnoliopsida; order Solanales; family Solanaceae; genus Solanum; species Solanum ossicruentum. Next base: position 9,414,733 of record JAOTQR010000100.1, read on the forward strand.
TTGTTAGACAAGTTATGTAATTATGTTATGAGCTTTGACTCTCTTGACTCCTGTATGTTTTAAGCTATGAAAGACTCCCTTAGTCCCTTTGCGCTTATTTCTATTCTCTTATTGTTTTTTAATTTCTTCCATGGTCAAAAATGTGTAATGATACGTTAAGAGGCTTGTTTGGGGTCCCTTCGGGTTCCCCATTCACTGTGTCACGTCTAGGCCCTAGGCTTGGATTATGACAAACTTGGTATCAAAGCACTAGGTTGTCAATGGTCCTCGATATCCAACACACACCGGCGATTAGAGTCGTGTTCATGGTTGTGAAGTGCACTACAACTATGAGCAAGAGGCTATGAAGCGTTTTAAGAAACGTCACCCTCCTTCTTACTCTATGTCATGCTATAGATGTTAAGGTAAGGTTTTCCCCTAATGAATTCTCTTTGCTATGCCATATCCTGCCCATCCCAAGAGGAATAAGAGCCTGCACTCCAAAGGAACAACCGGCTCATGAAGAGTTCCGGGATGCTATTGCCATACTAGCTCAAGCCATGATAAATCAAATCAACCATGGGACCCAGGCCCATCATACTCCTACTCCAACATCTAGGGTAAGGTATTTCGTGAGGATGAACCCACCGGAGTTCAATGGGTCTTAAATGGATGAGGACCCTCAAGAATTTATTGTTGAGGTGTGCAAAGCATTATCTATTATGGGTGTTAGATTAGACGAGAAAGCGGAGTTGATGGCTTACTAACTTAAGGGGGTGGCCTAAATATGGTATACTCAATGGAAGAAGAAGAAGAGGATCAAACATGTGATTCTTTCAGGAGGATTTTAAGGCGGCTTTCCTCAACCAGTTCTTCCCACTTGAGCTAAGGGAGGCCAAAATGATGGAATTCATAAATTTGAAGCAAGGCTCAATGAGTGCGATGGACTATTCCCTCAAGTTCAATCAACTCTCTAAATATGCTCCACAATTGGTGGCCAAGCTAAGGTCTGGGATGAATAAGTTTGTGATGGCTGTATTCAATTTGATGAATGAAATATGTCATGCCACCATGTTGGTATGTGACATGGACTTATCCTGTCTTATGACTTATGACGAATAATTGGAGGGGGAGAAGTTGAGAAAGAGAAATCAGAATGAGGCCAAGAGGGCCCTTTTTGATGGTAAGTTCCAAACTCTCAAAGTTTGCTGGTATCATCCAGGCCAAGGGTCTTCTCATGCTCCTATTAGAAGGTTTGCCAATAACTACCCAATGGACCAAGGTGATGGTGGTGTGGTGCCTAATTGTATGTGTCTAAAATATGGTAAGGGTCATGGTGGCCCATGATTGAGGGACACCAATGCTTGTTTTGGTTGTGGGGAAGTAGGCCACAAGATGATTGATTGTCTACATAATCGCAACAAGGGTAAAAATGTTCATCCACAAGGCCGGGGTGCAAATATGGTTTCTTTGAGGAGAGAAGGCCAACAAGGTGGTGCCTCATGGCACAATCGGTTATATGCACTTCAAGGGAGGCAAAGGGTAGATGAGCTACCCAATCTCATTATCCCAATGTTAAAAGTATTTGATTTTGATGTGTAAGAATTGATACACTTGGGTGCCACTCTTTCTTCTGTTACTCATTTTGTTGCCAAAGAGTTTCATATTGATCATGAATTGTTGTGTGAGTATTATGTGGTGTCTACTCCCATTGGTGTATCTATTGTTGCTAGAAAGGTGTATAAAACTTGTTCCGTATTCATATTGCATAAAAGTTTACCTTGTGATCTTGTTTAGTTAGATTTAGTAGATTTTGATGTCATTCTTGGGATAGATTTGTTGCATGGATACTATGCCTCTATTCATTATAGAACCCGTATGGTCAGATTTCAATTCCCAAATGAACCTATCCTTGTGTTGGAGAGTCATGATGTGGTTGACAAGTGTAGGTTTATCTTTTGCATTAAAGCCCAAAAATTGATCTTTAAGAGATGTCTCTATCATATTTTGAGGGTTAGGGATGTTAAGTCCAAGCCCTTTCTATAAAGTCGATTTCGGTGGTAAAAGAGTTTCTTGATATCTTTCTAGTGATCTTCCCAGTGTTCCTCCCAAAAAGGAAATAGACTTTAGTATAGACCTCCTTCCCAATACTTAACCCATTTCTATTACCCCTTACCATATGGCCATGGTGGAATTAAAGGAGTTGAAGGAACAATCAAGGAATTTTTTGGAAAAAGGTTTTATTAGTCCTAGCCAATCACCTTGGGGTGCACCGGTGTTGTTTATGAAGAAGAAGGATGGTACTCTTATAATGTGCATTGACTACAGTCAACATAATAGCGTCACCATAAAGAATAAGTATCCTCTACCTAGGTTTGACGATCTGTTTGACCAACTTCAAGGGGCTAGTCACTTCTCTAAGATTGATCTTTGGTCGGGGTATCATCAGTGTTAAAGTGAGGAAGTGTGACATTCCCAAAACAGTCTTTCAGACTAGGTATGGGCATTATGAGTTTATGGTTATGTCTTTTGGGTTGACTAATGCACCGGTTATCTTCATGGATCTTATGAATAGAATCTTTAAACCCTATCTTGATTTATTTGTGGTCATTTTCATTGATGATATCTTGATCTATTCCTAAACTGAGGAGGAGCATGTGGGTCATTTGAGGGTGGTGCTACAAAAATTTAGGGAGGAGAAGTTCTATGCCAAGTATGAAAAATGTAAGTTTTGGTTGAGAGAAGTTGCCTTTCTTGGTCATGTGGTGTCATGGGATGATATTAAAGTGGATCCTAAAAAGACGAAAGTGATTTGAAATTGGCCTAGACCTTTGACTCCATGGGACAATAGAAACTTCTTAGGCTTAGGGAGTTACTACAGGAGATATGTGAATGGGTTCTCTTTTTTTGCTTCTCCTATGACTAAGTTGACCAAAAAGAAGGTGAAATTTGTGTGGACCAATAAGTGTAAAAAGATTTTCTAACCTTGAAGGATGAGCTTGTCCCTACTCCTATCTTGTCTCTACCGAAAGGGTTGTAAGGGTTTGTTGTGTATTGAGAATCCTCACGAATTGGCTTAGGTTGTGGTTTGATTCAAAATTGTAAGGTATAGCTTATGTCTGTAGATAACTTAAGGTGCATGAAAAGAATTATCCTACCTATGATCTTGAAGTGGTTGTCGTGGTTTTTGCTTTGAAAATGTAGCGTCATTATCTGTATGGGGTGCATGTTGATGTGCTTATCGGTCATAAGAGTCTCCAATATGTGTTCACTTAAAAAGATGCAACTTGAGACAATAAAGGTGGTTAGGATTTCTTAAGGATTATGATATAAGTACGCATTTTCACCCTGGTAAGGCTAATATTGTGGTCGATGCTTTGAGCAGGATGTCTATGGGTAGTCTAGCTCATGTTTATGAAGGGCAAATGAAGTGTGTAGGGAGGTACATTAGTTCGCTAGATTGAGGGTTAGGTTAGAAGATCATGACAATGGTAGTGTAGTTGTGGTTGATTGTTCTAAATCTTCATTGGTTGAGGAGGTGAAGACGAAGCAAGATCTTGAGCCCGCGCTATTAGAGTTGAAGGCTTTGGTGACAGATGGCAAGGAGGAGGTTTTTTCCCAAGATGGAGATAATGCTCGTAGTTAAATAGGTAAAGGTGTGTGTACTGTTGATGGCTTGAAAGAGAATATTCTTGATGAGGCTCATAATTCTTCCTATTTTATTCACCTGGTTCTACCAAGATGTATAGAGATTGGAGGAATATATTTTGGTAGGGAGGTATCAGGAAAGACATTGCCAAATTTGTATACAATTGTCATAGTTGCCAACAAGTGTAAGCCGAACATCAAAAGCTGGGTGGCCTAGCCCAATATATAGAGATTCCTACTTGGAAGTGGGAGGAAATTAACATGGATTTTTTGGTTGGGTTGCCTAAAACTATAAAGGGTTTTGATTCTATTTGGGTTGTGGTTGATAAAATGACAAAGTCGACTCATTTCCTACTGGTTGAATCTACATATGGTGCCGAAGATTATGCTCGATTGTACATTTATGAGTTTGTTACATTGCATGGGGGACCTTTGTCTATCATATCAAGTCATGGTGCTCAATTCACTTCACATTTTTGGAGATCCTTCCAAAGAGGTCTTGGTACCAAGGTAAAGCTTAGTAAGGCCTTTCACCCTTAAATTGATGGCCAAGCCGAACAACTATCCAAACTCTTGAGGATATGCTTAGAGCTTTTGTTTTGGAGTTTAAGGGTAGTTGGGATGATCACTCACATTGATTGAGTTTTCTTACAATAATAGTTATCATTCTAGCATTGGTATGACTCCTTTTGAGGCCCTCTTTTGTTGGGTCCAGATCTGGTTATAGAGGCTATGGAGAAGGTAAGGTTGATAAGGAAGAGACTGAAAATAGACCAAAGTCGCTAAAAGTCCTATGCCGATGTAAGCAGAAGGGATCTTCAATTTAAGTTGGTGATTGGGTCTATTTGAAGGTTTCACCTATGAAGGGTGTAGTTTGCTTTGAGAAGGGTAAATTGAGTCCAAGATATGTGGCTTCTTATAGGGTGTTGAGGAAGATTAGTAAGGTGTCCTATATGTTAGAGTTTCCTAATGACATCAATATGGTTCATCCAGTTTTCTATGTGGCCATATTGAGAAAGTGTGTGGGTGACCAAAGTACTATTGTGCCTCTTGATGTTGTGTGGATTGTTGAAGACAATTTCACTGATGAGGAGGTTCCGGTGTAAATTTTGGATAGACAAGTGAAGAGGTTGAGGAACAAGGAAGTAGCTTCCATTAAAGTCTTTTGGAGTAATCAACAAGTCAAAAGTGCTACATGGGAAGCCGAGGTCGACATGCAAAAGTGATATCCCTATCTCTTCCACTCTACTCAAGCATAAGGAATAAATTGTAAGTCACCTATGTGATTTCAAAGTCTTATTTTTCAGCCCCTATGTCATTTGTATGCATTCATGTTTAAATTGACAAGTTCATGGTGATTTTGACACTTATTTTAAGATTTTTGAAATGATGTCCAAGTGCATTGTTGTATGCTTGTGTGGGCTGAAATTATCTTGTTTACTTCTCTTATATACGTTTCTTTGACATTGGGATGAATGTTCCCAAGAGGGATGATGATGGTCACACTCCAATAAGAAGACGGTCACTTTCAGTAATTAAGTAATTAACCTAACCAAGGTTAGGATCAAATCCATAGGGAATATAGGGCTTGACTTTGAGAATTCACCACTAATCATTTCTAATATCTATAACTACAATCTCTAGGTGTGGGGGAGGTTTGTGATTCAAAAGAAAAGATAAAATAAACACTAATTAAAAAGCAATAAAACACTCAGATTTAGGAACAACATGGGAATTGTGTTCCCCATGGTTCGTTGACTCAAATTCCCAAGATAATATAACTACATTTGGTGAATCGCATGCAGGACGCAAGTTAAATCCCTTTGCCAGGTTATAAATGAATTCTATTTCGGATCCTGGTGTCAGGGGTGGGATATAAAATACTTAGGTTCTTCCAGCCCTCTTGTGAAGGTGAAGGTTGAATTTCACCATGGTGCTTGGTCGTCTACCATGGTGTGCAAACTAACCGTTACCTATTTTCCAAATCAACCTATCCTTGGTCAGGTTTGGTCGATTAGATGGGAACACATCACCGAATCTTTTCATCTACTTTCTTTTTCCTATTCGTCACTATCTTGGTCGGGATTATGATAGTATGTAGGGTTTGGTGTTGGCCACAACCCAAAAACATTTATAACGAGGGAAATAGACAATACATGCAAAAACCCAAATCATAGAAATGCAAAATACCTAGGTTATTTCATGCCAACTACCCATGGTTCCCACAACCCCAAGTTGTGGGTGCTTAGCTACTCATGGCTAAGATAAAACACACAAAAATGCAAGTAAAAGGCATAGTTGAGAATTTTACCAACTCCAATAAAAGTGAAGACACCCAAATGGCAAGCCTACAAGCTTGATAAATTCCAAAGTGTGTATCACAAGATTTACAATTCCCCAAAAATGGGTTTTCAAAGAGAAAATACTAATCTAAGATTCAACCCTAAAAATATTCTTGAGAGAATATTTTAGAGCTTAAGAATAAGACTAAAAAAGTTCACAAGTGTCAACTCCCCCTAAAACGAAACCCTACTTAAACTATGTATAGTGTAAAAGTTATAACCCTAAAGATAATGCAGAAAAGACAGCTGGCATCAGGAAGTCTTGCAGATACGACTCGTAGGGCAAACCTATGAGTCGTAGTCATAGTCTCATATCGGGGTCTTGGAATTTTGGACCTCACTGGTATGACATACTGGTACGAGTCGTAGCTTGGACTATGACTCGTATACTGGTCTCATAGCCTTAGTCTTCAGTTCTCGGTCTAATATTTTTACTCTCTGGTTATTGGTACGATCCTACCTATATGAGTCGTCGTATGACATATGACTCGTAGAGTGGCCTCATAAGAGTAACCCTCACTTGGAAGATTTCTGAACTTTTGGTCTCTATTTCCTGCTACGACATATCCTACGACTCGAAGCTTGGGCTACGACTTGTAGGATGATTCATATGGCCTGCGCTTCAGCAAATGTGCGACTTTTCTTCCAAATCATGCCAACCTAACTTTTCTGCAATATCAACACAAAAACACATAAAAACTATAAAAATTTTGCTTTAAGAACACAAAAAATCCCTTATTTTAGGCATCAAATAAGTTGTATTTTGACAGTACATCAACACCCTCAACTTAGAATTGTTGCTTGTCCTCAAGCGATGACTCGATCTAGACAAAGGGAAATGCATAACAACTATACTACTGGCATATAGATCACTTCTCCGGTTTAGGTACCCCCTATCCTTTTCAAAATAGGATTCCAAGGCTATTCAGCAAGACAAGGACACAATGAGATACCTGGCAATTCAACTGTGATAAGTTAAGGGGCATCAACCTTCCGAAATCACTGGTGAAGTCATATGTCAATCAAGTAGTGCAAATGCCCTCACTAGAAAGAAGTACCATACACTCACTCAAAAGCATTTAGGATTAGGGACTGAGGAAACATTCTCACTCTCACAATTGAAATTCTTGCACAATGACTGACACCTTAAGCTTTCCCCTGTACTCATCTTCCAGCTTGGTGACAAAGTAGATTTGGATCACTTTAGGACTTAAGAACTTGTAACATAGGTTCAAGATGCTTTGGAATGGAATTTTAGGCATGTAGTGACTAAACGTTATCTTTGAACCATGCTTACCAACACTTTTGCCTTCACAGCCCATTCAATTTCACTAATTCCTCCCTTATTCCCCCATTTCAAGCTTTTTTTGGGCTTTTCTTTCACTTTTTCTATTGTGCATCAATTTCAAACTCATTTTGCATATCCTTTCAAATCAAGGCACACTTTCTTTTCCTTTTCTTAACCTGGCTCATGATTAATCATTTTCTTTCTTTTCATCCCAACTGACCACCTCATTTTGTTACTTTACCACAATAAGGGCTACCCTTAACTTAGGCTTTTAGCTTAAGGTGAAGTACACAATTTCCATACCTAAAACCAGGGCCACCAATGCAGCCACCCTCAACTTAGGCTTTTAGCCTCAATCAAGGTTCACATGTTCAATGATAGATCAGGGCCAATATCGGGGTATTTCATCAAATAAGGTTAAATCCGCAAGGTGTCAAAAAAGAATGAGTATATCAGAAGCTCAAACATTCTGAATAAGGGTTCACTAGATCATTTGGTAGGCAATTTAGGCAAAAGTTTCCTATAAGAAGAAAGGTCTAAGATCACTTCCAAATCAACTAAGTCACTTCACTAAGCTTAGAGCACGAGGCCAAGTTCTAAGTCTATAAATAATACATGAATGCATCAAAGTAAGCTCACAATACACATAGCATTGCACTCACAATCAAGTGTAGACTCACAGGTCATGTTTCAAGCTTCAGCTTACCCCCACAATATCAAAACGATCATTTCCAAACACTCAAAATTTACAAGTGCCTCACTAACCATAATCCAAAATAAAAAATTTAGGGTACCCAATTTTTATCAAAACTTAAAAACATTAAAGAACCATATATATGCCAATAAGTAACATTACTATGCATTCACAATTTGTCTACACATCCTAAAACATGTCGGTTCAACAAGAATTTAAACATCCAGAAGGAAAAAGAATCACAGCAAGAAAATCTTAGAATCAAAAATAGGGGAAGTTATAGATCTGAGGCTACTCAGACTTCACCTTAATCCATAACTTCCACCACCCGACCAACAATAGAATACTTTGTCCTCAAAGTATGACCACAAGCTAAGAATTGCAAGGGGCGTGCCTTGGGTTGCGTCCCAAGAAGCATCTGGTTTATTGTTGCGGCATGACAGGAGGCTTTTGCATTCGTTCCTCCTCAAGGTCCCAATCTTCCACTATTTTGATTTCTTCCATGTCACCCAAATACCTGTTGACCCTTTGTCCATTAACTTTGAAAGTATTACCATCCATACTCTCAAGTTCAATAGCTCCATGACTAAAGACACGCACTACTCTTAAGGGTCCCATCCATTTGAATCTGAGTTTTCCCGGAAACCACCTTAATCTAGAGTTGTAGCGCAGCACCATATATCTTAGAGAAAGTTGGCGATCTTTAATTCTACGATCATGGTGAGTTTTCATTCTTTGCTTGTGCATCTAGTATGAACTCATCAAGCTCACTCATTTGCATCAACGTAGAAGTTGCAGTCTCATGCCAATCCAGATTCAGTTTCTTCAATGCCCATTAGGCTTTGTGTTCAAGCTCGACCGAAAGGTGACAAGCCTTCCCAAACACCAATTGATAGGGGGACATCCCAATGGGAGTTTTAAAAGTTGTCTGGTAGGCCCATAATGCATCATCCAACTTTCTTGACCAATCAGTTCAGTTCACATTCTCAATTTTGGATAAGATTTGTTTTATATCCCTATTTCATACTTCAACCTACCCACTAGTTCGGGGATGGTACGGTGTTTCCACTTGATGTTTCACACAATATCTTTCAAGGAGAACTTTGAACAATCAGTTGCAAAAATGAGATCCTCCATCACTAATAATCTCTCGTAGTTTACCAAACCTAGAAAATATATTTCTTCGGAGAAATCAAGTAACACTCTTGTCCTCATTGTTCGGTAAGGCTATGGCCTCCACCCATTTGGAGACATATTAGGTACCTCCTATCCTTTTCAAAACAGGATTTCAAGTCTATTTAGCAAAACAAGGACACAATGAGATACCTGACAATTCAACTATGATAAGCTAAGGGGCATCAACCTTCCAAAATCACTAGTGAAGTCATATGCTAATCAAGTAGTGCAAATGCCCGCACTAGAAAGAAGTACCATACACTCACTCAAAAGCATTTAGGATTAGGGACTGAGGAAACACTCAAACTCTCATAATTAAAATTTGTGCACAATGACTGACACCATAAGCTTTCCCCTGTACTCATCTTTCGGCTTGGTGACAAAGTGGATTTTGGATCACTTTAGGACTTAAGAGCTTGTAACATAGGTTCAGGGTGCTTTGGAATGGAATTTTAGGCATTTAGTGACTAAAAGCCATCCTTGAACCATGCTTACCAATACTTTTGCCTTCACAACCCATCCAATTTCATTAATTCCTCCATTACTCCCCCATGTCAAGCTTTTTTTGGGCTTTTCTTTCACTTTTTCTATTGTTCCTCAATTTCAAACTCATTTTTGCATATCCTTTCAGATTAAGGCACTCTTTCTTTTCCTTTTCTTCACTCGGCTCATGATTAATCATTTTCTTTCTTTTCATCCCAACAGACCACCTCATTTTTTACTTTACCACAATAAGGGTCACCCTCAACTTAGGCTTTTAGCCTCAGGTGTAGTACACAATATCTATACCTCAAACTAGGGCCACCAATGCAGCTACCCTCGACTTAGGCTTTTAGCCTCAATAAAGGTTCACATGTTTAAGGATAGATCAGGGCCAATATCGGGGTGTTTCATCAAATAAGGTTAAGTCATCAAGGTGTCAAAAAAGAATGAGTATATGAGAAGCTCAAATTTTGGGAACAAGGGATTTACTAGATCATTTGGTTGGTAATTTAGGAAAAAGTTGTCTTCCTATAAGAAGAAAGGTCTGAGATGACTTCCAAATCAACTAAGTCACTTCACTAAGCTTAGAGTACGAGGGCAAGGTCTAAGTCCATACATAATACATGAATGCATCAAAGTAAGCTCACAACACATATAGCATTGCACTCACAATCAAGCATAGACTCACAGGGTGTGCTTCAAGCCTCAGCCTACCCCCACAATATCAAAACAATCATTGCCAAACACTCAAAATGTACAAGTGCCTCACTAACCATAATCCAAATTTTTTTTTTAAGGTACCCAATTTTTATCAAAACTTAAAGAACATTAAAGAACTATATATATGCCAATAAGTAACATTACTATGCATTCACAATTTATCTACACATCGTAAAACATGTTGGTTCTACAAGAATTTAAACATCCACAAGTAAAAAGAATCATGGTAAGAAAACCTTGGGATCGAAAATAGGGGAAGTTATGGATCTGAGGCTACTCAAAATTCACCTTAATCCATAACTTCCACCACCCCACCAATAATAGAATACTTTGTCCTTAATGTATGATCAAAAGCTAAGAATTGCAAGGGGCGTACCTTGGGTTGCCTCCCAAGAAGCATCTGGTTTATTATTGTAGCACGACAGGAGGCTTTTGCATTTGTGCCTCCTCAAGTTCCCAATTTTCCACTATTTTGATTTCTTCTATGTCACCCAAATACCTTTTGACCCTTTGTCCATTAACTTTGAAGGTATTACCATCCCTACTCTCTAGTTCAAGAGCTCCATGACTAAAGACACACATTACCCTTAAGGGTACCATCCATTAGAATCTGAGTTTTCCCAAAAACAACCTTAACCTAGAGTTGTAGCGCAGCACCATATCTCTTAGAGCAAGTTGGCAATCTTTAATTCTACGGTCATGGTGAGTTTTCATTCTTTACTTGTGAATCTAGTCTGAACTCATCAAGCTCACTCATTTGCATCAACATAGAAGTTGCAGTCTCATGCCAATCCAAATTAAGTTTCTTCAATGCCCATTAGGCTTTGTGTTCATGCTCGACGGAAAGGTAACAAGCCTTCCCAAACACCAATTGATACAGGGACATCCCGATGGGAGTTTTAAAAGCTGTTTGGTAAGCCCATAATGCATCATCCAACTTTCTTGACCAATCAGTTCAGTTCACATTCTCAATTTTGGATAAGATTTATTTTATATCCCTATTTCATACTTCAACCTGCCCACTTGTTCGGGAATGGTACGGTGTTTCCACTTGATATTTCACACCATATCTTTCAAGGAGAACTTTGAACAATAAGTTGCAAAAATGAGATCCTCCACACTAATAATCTCTTGCAGTGTACCAAAACTGGAAAAAGTATTTCTTCGGAGAAATCCAGTAACACTCTTGTCCTCATTGTTCGGTAAGGCTATGGCCTCCACCCATTTGGAGACATAATCAACTTTGACCAGGATATATTTATTACCATAGGAACTGATGAAAGGCCCCATAAAATCAGTTCCCCAAACATCAAATAATTCTTTGACTAAAATGGGGTTCAGAGGAAGTTTATGGCTCCGTGAAACTCCACCTTCTCTCTGACAGCGATCACAGGACTTGACATAATCATGGGCGTCTTGATGGATTGAGGGCCAATAGTAGCCACATTCCAGTACTTTGTAAGTAGTACTAGCTCCACTATGGTGACCACCCACCAATGAAGAATGACATGCTTTAAGAATGCTCATCATCTCTACCTCTAGAACACAACATCAAATGATCCTGTCCTCATAAACTCGAAACAAATAAGGCTCATCCCAGAAGAACTTCTTCACATCATGCATAAACTTACGACACTGATGGGTGTTCAAGTCAGGTGGCACTATATCACTTACCAAATAGTTAGCATAATCTGCAAACCACGGAATAAGATAATGTGATGCTGCCAGAACCTTTTCATCTAGAAATGAGTCATTTATGTCCACCTAATCATCAAACTTCACCATAGCCTCATCTTTAAACCTAAAAAGGTTATTGGAAACCTAATTATTTGACCTTTTTCTATCAATCACGTCAAAATTGAATTCCTGCAAAAGAAGTACCCACCTAATCAACCTTGGCTTTACATCTTTCTTAGCCATCAAATACTTGAATATTGCATGGTCTGTGTGTACAATTACTTTGGCTCCCAGGAAGTATGAATGAAAATTTTCAAATGCAAGCAATTCTTGTTCGGTTATAGTGTAAATCTTCTGAGCAACATTTAATGCATTGCTGGTATAATAGATTGGATGCAAGATGAACTCTCTTCGTTATCCTAACACAAAATCGAGTGCAATCCCACTTGCATCATGCATTAGCTCAAATGGTTTTGACCAGTCTGGAGCCACAATAATGGATGCTGAAGTCTACCTTCTTTTTAATTCCCCGAAGTCATGCATGCATGCATCATCAAACACAAACTTGGTATCTTTTTTAAAGACCTTACACAAGGGTTGTGATATTTTTGAGAAATCCTTTATGAAGCGATGGTAGAATCCGACATGGCCAACAAAACTTCTGATCCCTTTTATTGAAATTGGTTGTGGCAAATTTTCCATCACCTCAATTTTTGCTTTATTCGCCTCAATTCCTTTGCCCAAAATTCTATGACTAAGTACTATGCCCATAATCATAATTTGTGATTTGATGAAGGGTTTCAATGTATATTGCATGAGGATATTACCAAGTATTGGTGGATTGATTTACTTCAAGTTTTCATATATGATTTCACTCTTTGAAATACATGGTTTTATACTAGCATTACACACCCACCAAGTGTTTAATAAAATGTACGATTATGGTATCTTGAGTTGTTGAAAGCATAATGCATGATATATGAGTTAACTAACTTTATAATGATGAAAGGAATGTATATATGAGTTGTTATCATGGAAAGTATCTATAGTGTAGCAAGTTGACCATAGCAAAGATAAGGGGTATAACATACCCATCCACCTTGTCCGGTGGTGGCAATCCCGTACAACCAAAGCTGAGAGGTATATGCCCCATCCACCTTGTCGAGTGGTGGAAATCCATACTACAAAAGATAAGGAATATGTACCTCATCCACCTTGTCAGGTGGTGGCAATGTTGTACTACCAAAGATGAGGTGTATGCACCTCATCAACCTTCCAAGGAGGTGGCATGCCTTGGATTCCAAGTACTAAGTTGCTAGGTCTATGATAATGGTATCTTCCTATACATGTAATATGTTATATATGGGGACGGTTACTTCATGCATGACATGTTGCTAAAATACTATCTTTTACTTACGAGTATGCATTTCGATTATGTTGCCTCTCTCTTTTTTACATTGCATCCTACATATTTAGTACATTCAAATGTACTAATACATACTCTATGTCTGCATAATATTACCATGTAGGAATCGAAGCTCCACTTGATCACCTTTGATACGACCCAAAAACATGCCCAAAAATGTGCCTCGGAGGTGCACAGAGTCATAATTTCCATATACATCAAAATTCATGCATAATATCAAAAATCTGACTTCATATTCTTAATTTGGGAGTCAAATTGAGTGGGGAATGGTTCTAAACCCAATTTTAGAGCAAACAAATTGCAATTTTATTTTCCCAATAGTCACACTCCAATGAGGTTTTTTCACCCAAGACGCAACGTGCTAAGAATGCGCCTCAGAGTAATTTTATGTGCAATTTTATATTCAGTCCAAGACTTTTTTGGTATTGGGCCTAAGTCCTCCCATGCCTGAAAATACCTCAGCCATATTTCAATATCATATCATACTACACATTCCCCAATACTCACTCAAACGCTTAGACAAATATTTCACCCCAAAACTCATCTAGATCTTAAGAATTTCACTCAAGCTTCAAGTCTCCATTTCCAATTTTCTTCAAGGATTCAACAAAGTCAAGGTATGTAGGTTTCAACCATTGGTTCCTTTCACCCATGGTGCCTAAGATTCCTTTTCACCTAAAATACATGATTCTAAGTTGATTTTACATCTGAGTTTCCTATTATGAATTTGACTATATAAATCTGACAGTTTATGCATGTTTTAAGCTATGAATCTTAATCTATCTTGAGATTTGATGAAGGGTTTTGATGTATATTTTTTGATGGTCTTATAAAGTATTGGTGGGATGATTTACTTCAAGATTTATTGCATGATGTCACTCTTTGTTTGCGTGGTTTTACACTAGCATTGCACACTTACCAAGTGTTTAATGAAATGTCCAGTTAATATATCTTTAATTATTGAAAGCCCAATGCTTGGCATATGAGTTAAAAGACTTCATGATGATGAAATGGTGATATATATATATGTATGTTGGCTTCATGAGAAGTTTGTGTATGTTGGTTTTGTAAGAAGTATGTATATGTTGATTTCATGGGAACTATGTATATGTTGCTGTCAAGAGTAGTATGTAAGTGTTTATGTCATGAGAATTATCTATTGTATTGTGAGTTGACCATAGCCAATATAGGCGTTATGCCACAATCACCTAGATGGTGGTGGCATGCCATCACCAACTGAGGGGTTGGTAACTCAATCGTCTCGGATAGGGTCAGTATGCCATCAACCAATTAAGGGGTTGGTACCTCAATTATCTCGGATGGGGGTGGTATTCCATCAACCAATTGAGGGGTTGGTACCTCAATCATTTCAGATGGGGCAGTATTTCCAATAACCAGTTGAGGGATTGGTACCTCAATCACTTATAAGGGGTGGTCTACCTTATATTCCAAGTAATAAGTTGTTTATTCTATGATGATAGTGTATTTCTATATTTGTAATATGTTCTATACATAAGCTTGTTTACTTTAAGTATCATTCATGCATGAAATATTGTTATATGTTCATCTATTGCCTAATAATACATCTTGACTATGTTGCTTATCTATTGTTGCATTACATCCTACAAACTTAGTACATTCATATGTACTAACACATACTTTTTCCTACATGATATCACCATAAAGGAACCAGAGCCCCACTTGATCATCCTCTTCCTCCACGTGGCTAGTGCGATTTCTCCATAAAGCAAGTGTTGAGTCCTCAACTTCGGGGACATTGACTTTAATCTTATGTTGTATATAAAGATTCTCTTCCCTTTTTATTGTATACTTGACTATTAGGGTGAGCCTGATTGCTTGTCTTGGCACCCCCAAGTTCTATGGATAGAGGTGTTATTTGACATGTTATGTATAATACTATAAGCTTAGACTCTCTTGAAACTTTTGATACTCTTTATATCAAAGATGTCCTTTAGCCCTGGTTATCCCTATTTCCATCTTTTATTGTTATTGTACTTCTTCCGCGAATAAGGATGTGTAATGATACGTCAAGAGGCTTGTTTGGGGTCCCTTTGGGTTCCCCATGCACCGTGTCACGTCTAGGCCCTAGGCTTGGGTTGTGACAAACTTGGTATCAGAGCACTAGGTTGTTAATGGTGCTCGACATCCGACACACCACGTTGATTAGAGTCTTATTCATGGTTGTGTTGTGCACCACCATTATAATTAGTAGGCTACCAAACATTTTAGGAAATGTTTCCCTTCTTCTTACTCTATTTCGTGCTATAGAGGTTAAGGTAAGGTTTTTCCCTCTAATGATTGTCCTTTGCTATACTAGATCATGCCTAACGCAAGAGGAAGAAAGGCCCTTTCACCCGAGAATAACTGGATCATGGTGAGCTCCGAGATGCTCTCACTTTGCTAGCTTATGTTGTGGCTAATCAAGCCAACCAAGAAGCCCAAGCCTCTCATGCTCCTACCCTGGTATCTCGGGTGAGAGACCTTATGAGGATGAACCCATTGGAGTTTAATAGGTCTAAGGTGGATGAGGACCCTCAAGAATTTATTGATAAGGTGTATAAGGTGTTGTCCATTATGGGTGTGAGGTCAGAAGATAAGGTGGAGTTGGCGGCTTGCCAACTCAAGGGGGTGGCTCAAATATGGCATATTCAATGGAAGGAGGAGAAGGGAAACAATAATATGGTTCTATGGGAGGAGTTTGAGGCGGCTTTCCTCAATTGGTTCTCTCCTCTTGAGCTTAGGGAATCTAAATTGGTTGAGCTCATGAATTTGAAACAAGGGTCTTGAGTGTGAGGGAGTATGCCCTCAAGTTCAACCAACTTTCAAAATATGGTCCATACTTGGTTGCCGACTCACGGTCTAGAATGAATATATTTGTGATGGGTATTTTTAAATTGAAGAATGTTATATCGCTATGTTTATTAATGATATGGATTTATCCCGCTTGATGACTTATGTCGAACGATTGGAGGGGGAGAAATTGAGAAACAGGAGGGGTGGTGAGGCCAAGAGGGCCCATTTTGATAGTAAGTTCCAAAATGACAAGGGTGGCTAGTTTCACCAAGGACAAGGGTCTTCTCATGTTCTTAGTGGGAGATTTTCCAGTGACTACCCAAGGTCCCGAGAGGGTAATGATGTGATGCCTAGACTTGTGTGTCCACAATATAGTAAAAGTCATGGTGGCCCATGCATGAGGGCTACTAATGCTAAAATGGTTGTGGGGAAGTAGGCCATAAGGTGATTGATTGTCCATGAAATGCAACAAGGGTAAGGATGTTTGTCCTTAATGCTGGGGGCTAATACGGTTCCTTTGGGGAGAAAGGTTCAACAAGGTGGTGCCCCAAGCCACAACCAGTTTTATGCTTTAGGTTCAACAAGGTGGTGCCCCAAGCCACAACCAGTTTTATGCTTTACATGGGAGGCAAGTGGTAGATAAGTTATCCTATGTTGTCACTAGTATGTTGAAAGTCTTTGATTTTGATGTGTATGCATTGATAAACCTGAGTGCGACTCTTTCTTTTGTTACTCCTCTTGTTACCAAAAAGTTTCCTATTGAGCCCTAATTGTTGTATGAGTCTTGTGAGGTATCTACTCCTATTAGTGCATCTATTGTTGCTAGGAAGGTCTATAGAAATTGTCCCATTTGCATCTTGCATAAAATATTGCCTTGCGATCTTATTGAGTAGGATATGGTTGATTTTGATATCATTCTTGGGATGGATAGCTTTCATGCATACTATGCCTCTATTGATTGTAGAACCCATAGGATCAAGTTTCAATTCACAAATGAACCCATCTTTGAGTAGGAGAGACACGATATGGTGGTCAAGCATATGTTTATCTCTTGCATTACATCCCAAAAGTTGATCGCTAAGGGGTGTCTTTATTATCTTGTGAGGGTTAGGGATATGGATTCCAAGGTCCTTCCCATAGAGTCGGTTCTGGTGGTAAATGAGATCTTTGATGTCTTTCCAAATGACCACCCCAGTGTTCCATATGAAAGGGAAATAGACTGTGGTATAGACCTCCTCCCTAATACTCAACCCATTTCTATTCCCCCTTACTGTACGGCCCTAGCGGAGTTAAAGGAGTTGAAGGAGCAATTGATGGATTTGTTGGAAAAGAGTTTTACTAGCCTAGCCAATCAGCTTGGGGTGCACCGGTGTTATTTGTGAAGAAGAAAGATGGGTCTCATAGAATACGTACTCACTACTGTAAACTTAATTGGGTCAACATCAAGAATAAGTATCCTCTACCAAGGATTGAGAATTTGTTTAACCAACTTCAAGTGGCTAGCCACTTCTCTATGATTGATCTTCTATTAGGTATCATCAAGGGAAGGTGAGGGAGTGTGACATTCCCAAGAAGACCTTCCAGACTAGGTATGGGCATTATGAATTTGTGGTTATATCTTTTGAGTTGGCTAATACACCAGCTATCTTTATGGATATTATGAATAGGGTCTTCAAACCCTACCTTGGTTTGTTTGTTATGTTGTTCATTGATGATACATTGATCTATTTTCATAGTGAGGAGGAGCATGTGGCTCATTTGAGGGTATTGCTACAAAGATTGAGGTAAGAGAAATTGTATGTTAAATACGAGAAGTGCAAATTTTTGTTGAAAGAAGTTGCCTTTCTAGTTCATGTGGTGTCGGGGGATGATATTAATGTGGATCCTAAAAAGATGGATGTGATTAAAAATTGAACTAGACCATTGACCACTTCGGATATTAGGAGCTTCTTGGGCTTAGTGAGTTACTATCGGAGGTTTGTGAGTGGGTTCTCTTCTATTGATTCTCCCATCACTATGTTGGCTCAAAAGAAAGCAAAGTTTTTGTGGACCGATGAGTGTGAAAAGAGTTTCCAAACCTTGAAGGATAAGCTTGTGTCTTCTCCTATCTTGTCTCTACTGGAAGGATTTGAAAGGTTTGTTGTGTACTTTGATGCCTCCCAGATTGGCTTAGGTTGTGTATTGATGCAAAATGATTAGGTGATAGCCTATGATTCTAGGAATCTCAAAGCGTATGAAAAGAATTATCCTACTTATGATCTTGAATTGGCCTTCGGTGTTTTTCCTTTGAACATTTGGCGCCATTATTTGTATGGTCTGCATGTTGATGTGTTTATCGATCATAAGAGCCTCCAATATGTGTTCACTCAAAAAGATCTCAACTTGAGGAAAAGAAGGTGGTTAGAACTCCTTAAAGATTATGATATAAGTGTGAAGTATCATCCTGATAAGGCTAATGTTGTGGCAGATGCTTTGAGTAGGGTGTCTATGGGTAGCCTAGCTCATGTTGATGATGGGGGGAAAAAGGTTGCTAGGGAGGTACATTGGTTAGCTATATTAGGAGTTAGGTTGCAAGAGGTGGATAATGGTGGTATTGTGGTTGTTGATGGTTCAAAGTCTTCCTTGGTTGATGAGGTAAAAGCAAAGCAAGATCTTGATCCCTCCTTGTTAGTATTGAAGGCCTTGGTGAAAGAGCGCAAGGTAGAGGTTTTCTCCCAAGGGGGAGATGGTGCCTTAGGTACCAAGGTAGGCTGTGTGTACCTTTTGTTGATGACTTGAGAGAAAAGATTCTTGATGAGGCTCATAATTCTTCGTACTCTATCCACCCCAGTTCTACCAAGATGTATACAAATTTGAGGGATGTGCTTTGGTTGGGAGGTGTGAAGAAAGACATTGTCAAATTGGTATCTGATTTTCATAGTTGCCAACAATTCAAAGCCAAACACCAAAGGCCAGGTGGTCTAACCCAAGACATAGAGATTCATACTTGGAAATGGGAGGAGATTAACATGGATTTTGTGGTTGGGTTGCCTAAGACTAGAAAGGGTTTTGATTCTATTTGTGTGTGGTTGATAGAATGACATAGTCGGCACATTTCCTACCAGTTAAGATTACTTATGGGGCCGAAGACTGTGCTAAATTGTACATTCATGAGTTGGTCAGATTACATGGGGTGCCTTTGTCTATCATATTGGATCATGGTGCACAATTCACTTCACACTTTTGGAGGCCCATCCAAAGAGATCTTGGAACCAAGGTAAAGCTCAGTACAGCCTTTCACCCTCAAACGGATGGCCAAGCCAAAAGAACTATCCAAAACTATTGAGAACATGCTTATGACTTGTAATTTGGAGTTCAAGGGTAGTTGGGAGGATCACCTTCCATTGATTGAGTTTTCTTATAATAATAGCTATCATTCTAGCATTTTAATGGCTCCTTATGAGGCCCTCTATGGTAGAGATTGTAGATCACCGGTTGGGTGGTTTGAAGTGGGAGAAATGGCTTTGTTGGGTCCAGATCTGGTCATGAATACTATGGAGAATGTAAGATTGATAAGGTAAAGGTTGAAGAAATCCCCATGAACTGCCCCACACTTACCTACGAATGCCCCCATAATCGTAATTCCTATCTCAAATTAGGATATTAAACACCCCTCCTCATAGCTTTGAAAGACACTATGATGCATTTTTTTAAAATATCTCAAAATATGTGTAGAATTTCGCAAATCCAACTTCATATTCTTGTTTAGAGGTTAGAATTGTGTGGGAAAATAAGCACCTACAAGTTATATTTTGTCTGTGCCAAGAAAAATAACTTTTGGTGAAACTTAGCAAAAATAGTAGTTGTCTTCGACGGGTCGGCAACGCGGACCTTACGTGGACTAGTTCAAAATTTTTTGAAATTGTTTCTTTTTACTCCATGGAAATTAGATTATAACCCTAGACCTATATAAACGAAAATCCCTCATTCTTTAGCCGTTTTAGCCCTAAAAGTTCACCAAAAAGTCTCAAATTCCTCTCTAATCTTCATCAGATTCTCCATCCACTCTTAACGTTTTCAAGAAGTCTTGCTGGAATTCAAGGAAACCAAGCCAAGCTGCAAGTCCTCCTTAAGATTCAAGAGTCCCAAAACTCATCCAGATCTAAGGATTTCATTCAAGCTTTAAGACTCCATTTCAAATCTTTTTCAAAAGGCTCTCCAAAGTCAAGGTATGTAGGTTTGAGCCATTGGGTTCTTCCAGCCATGGTGCCCTGATCTCCTTTTTACTCAATTTGCATGATTTAAAGTTGATTTTACAAATGGATTTACTATTATGAACATGTCTATGATATGTTAAAGCTATGTAAAGTTGTGATTGTTTTCCTATGTTTTGAGCTATAAATTTTGGATCTATTGTAAGATTTGATGAGGGCTTTGGTGTATATTCCTTGAGGGAATTATAAGGTATTGATTTACAATGAATATTTTTTCATGATTTCATCTCTAAATTGCAAAATCTTATACCCCCCTTATAAACCCACCAAGTGTTTGACAAAATATCCGGTTATGGGCTCTTGAGGAGTTGAAGGTCCAAAGCATGAGATATGATATGAATGACTATATGATGATGAAATGAGCTTATGTATGTGCTATACTCTATATAAAGTGTTGCATTAGATCATACCCGATCCGGGGGGATAAGAGCCCGGGTAACCATGATGAGAGCTTGTACTCATCAACCATGTGAAGGGTTTGTACTTCGCCACCATGTTGATAAGGTGTTATTATCATCAACCATGTGAGAGGTTTATACCATACAACCACCAAGGGGTTTGTACCTTGAATATGTAGCGTAGTCTCATCTGCATATATGATATCCTATATGAGTATGAGTTACTTAAGCATGTTTTACTTCATCATTGATCATATGTGTCATATTGTCATATTATGCTTATTGCTTAATATTATGCATTTTGGTTATAATGCCTATCTATTGTTGCATTGCATCCTACATACTTAGTAAATTGAAACTTACTAATGCATACTCATGCCTACATGATATCAACATGTATGGATCGAAGCCCAAGTTGATCATCCTTCTCCTCCATGTGGCTAGTTCGGTACTACTCAAGCTAGTTGGTGAGTCCTCCACTTCGGAGACCTTAGTATATGTTTCTGTTATTATGTATTGAACACTCTTCTTTACTTTCTATTTAGACTATAAGGGTGTGCCCGGTTGCTTTTTCATGGCCCCCGTTCTTATCTATGTAGTAGAGGTGTTGTTGGACATGCTATGTATCTATGATATGAGCCTTGACTCTTTGTCACTTGATTATGATGTTGTGCAATCTTTCCCCTTATTTCCATTGCCCCTTTATTTAATCTTTTATGTCATTTAAATGCTTCTACGACCAATGATGTATAATGATAAGTTAAGAGGCTCGTTTGGAGATCCTTCAGGCTCCCCATTCACCGTGTCACGTCTGGCCCCAATTTTGGGTTGTGACACCCAAAGTCGTCAAAAGTCCTACGCCGATGTGAGAAGAAGAGACCTTGAATGTAAAGTTGGTGATTGGGTCTATTTGAAGGTGTCACCCATGAAGGGTATGGTTCATTTTGGTAAAATGGGTAAATTAAGTCCTACATTTGTGGGTCTTTATAGGGTGATGAGAAGGATTGGTAAGGTGGCCTATGAGTTGGAGTTGTCTAGTGAAATGGAATTGGTTCATTCGGTTTTCCATGTGTCTATGTTGAGGAAGTGTGTGGGTGATTTGAATGTTGTTATTCCATTAGATGTTGTGGGTGTTTTTGAAGACAACTTGACATTTGAAGAGGTTCTAATAGAGATCTTAGATAGACAAGTGAGGAGGTTGAGGAACATGGATGTTGCTTCCATTCAGGTCCTTTGGAGGAATCAACAAGTTCAAAGTACTAAATTAGAGGCTGAAGCGGACATACAAAAATGATGTCCTTATCTCTTCCATTCTACTTAGTCCTAAGGTACTAATTCTAAGTCTTCTATGTGATTTAATATCT
Source organism: Solanum ossicruentum (assembly GCA_025774065.1). Classification (NCBI taxonomy): domain Eukaryota; kingdom Viridiplantae; phylum Streptophyta; class Magnoliopsida; order Solanales; family Solanaceae; genus Solanum; species Solanum ossicruentum. The sequence continues at coordinate 9,436,995 of JAOTQR010000100.1, forward strand.
TATGCTCCTACCCTTAAGTCATTTGCATGATTACTCTTCTTATATACATTTCTTTAACATTCGGGGACGAGTGTTCCCAAGAGGGAGATATTGAAACGACCCCAAAAAGTGCCCGAAAATGTTCCTTGGAAATGCCCGAATTCATATTTTCTATACCTCTCAAACTCCATATGTGATATCGAAAATCCGACTTCATATTCTTGATCAGGGAGTCAAATTGAGTGAGAAATAGGTCTAATCCCAATTTTAGAGCAAACGAATCACAATTTCATTTTTCCAAAAATCACATTCTAGTGAGGTTTTTGCGCCTAACGCACAACACCAAAGGGAGCGCCTCAGTGCAATTTTGTGTGCAGTTTTCTATTCGGTCCAAGACTTTTTTGGTATTGGGCCTAAGTCCTCCCATGTGTGAAAATACCTATACTTAGCCATATTTCACCATCATATCATACTAAACATTCTCAAATACTCACTCAAACACTTAGACAAATATTTCACCCAAAACTCATCTGGATCTTAAGGATTTCACTCAAGCTTCAAGTCTCCAGTTCCAATCTTCTTCAAGGATTCTCCAAAGTCAAGGTATGTGAGTTTCAACCATTGGGTCCTTTCAACCATTGGGTCCTTTCAACCATGGTGTCCAAGATTTCTTTTTACCTAAAATACATGATTCTAAGTTGATTTTACATAATTGGTTTCCTATTATGAATTTGACTATGAACTATATTGGTGTTTTGTAAAAGTGTGACTATTTATGCATGTTTTGAGCTATGAATCTTAGATCTATCTTGAAATTTGATGAAGGATTTTGATGTATATTTTATGATGGTGTTATCAAGTATTGGTGGGATGATTTATTTCAGTATTTCTTGCATAATTTCACTCTTTAATTACATGATTTTACACTAGCATTACACACCCACCAAGTGTTTGATGAAATGTCTGATTAATATATCTTGAGTTGTTGAAGGCGCAATACAAAACATATGAGTTAAGAAACTTCATGATGATGAAGTGGTGATATGTATATGTTGGTTTCATGAGAAGTATGTATATGCTAGTGTCATGAGAAGTATGTATATATTGGTGTCATGAGTAGTATGTATGTGTTGATGTCATGAGAAGTATCTATTGTATTGTGAGTTGACCATAGCCAATGGAGGGGTGATGCCTCAATCACCTAGATGGGGGTAGTATGCCATCATCCTACTGAGGGGTTAGTACCTCAATAGTCTCGGATGGGGGCGGTATGCCATTAACTAATTGAGGGGTTGGTACCTCAATCGTCTCGGATGGGGGCGATATGTCATCAACTAATTGAGGGATTGGCACCTCAATCACTTCTAAGGGGTGGTCTACCTTAGATTCCAAGTACTAAGTTGTTTGGTCTATGATGATGGTTTATTTCTATACATAAGCATGTTTACTTCAAGTATCATTCATGCATGACATATTGTTATATGTTAATCTATTGCCTAATAATGCATTTTGACTATGTTGCCTATCTATTATTGCATTGCATCCTACATACTTAGTACATTCAAATGTACTAATGCATACTTTTTCCTACATGATATCACCATTTAGGAACCGGAATCCCACTTGATCATCCTCCTCCTCCATGTGGCTAGTGTGATTTCTCTATAAAGCAAGTGGTGAGTCCTCAAGTTTAGGGACATCGACTTTGATCTTATGCTATATATAAATACTCTCTTTCCTTTTTATTGTATACTTGACTATGAGGGTGAGCCCAGTTTCTTGTCTTAGCACCCGTTAAGTTCTATGGATAGAGGTGTTATTGGACATGTTATGTATAATGCTATAAGATTAGACTCTCTTGACTCTTTTTATTCTCTATGATATGAAAGATGTCTTTTAGCCCGGTTATCCCTATTTCATCTTTTATTGTTATTTTATTACTTCCGCGACTAAGGATATGTAATGATATGTTAAGAAGCTTGCTTAGGATCGCTTTGGGTTTCTCATGCGCCGTGTCACGTCTAGGCCCTAGGTTGTGGTCGTGACAACCTTCCTCCATGTGGCTAGTACTATCTCTTCAAGAAAGTTTAGCGAGTCCTCAACTACAAGGACGATATCTTTTGTTCCTATATATACAAAGACTCTCTTTATATTATTGTATGTTTTTTACTATGAGGATGAGCTAGGAAAGTTGTCTTGGCCCCCGCGTAATTCTAAGTTTAGAGGTGTTGTCAGACAAGTTATGTAATGATATTATGAGCTTTGACTCTCTTGACTCTTGTATGTTTTAAGCTATGATAGACTCCCTTAGTCCCTTTGCCCTTATTTCTATTCTTTTATTATTGTTTAATTGCTTCCGCGATCAAGGATGTGTAATGATATGTTAAGAGGTTTGTTTGGGGTCCCTTCGGGTTCCCCATTTGGCGGGTTACGCCTAGGCCCTATGCTTGTATCGTAACATTGATGGAGACTTATTTATAGATGAGGATGACTTTTCCATGATAATCCAAGTTGTCTATAGTCAAACATATAGAAGCATAGAAGTTGAGTGTTAGAAGACTAATGGAATAGGTTATGTCATAAGGAATACAGAAAGTGGCTATGTGTGCCAATTAGAGCAACAAGAATAGAAAGATGCCCATAGAGATAAAAGGAAGCTAAGAGTGGTCTCTTAGAACAAAGTCTTAGTAGAAATTTTGTTTATATTGAGTATAATCTATACTATATTAAAAGTGTGAAGGCCCTTAATAATGTTGATTGAATTTTTTGCCCTTCATTAAAAGACTCATCTTTAGATAAAATTGTCTTTTCGCTATTTTTTTTTCTAATTACAGTATTATTATTTTATGAATATTATATAAAAAATAATAAATTGAAAAATCATTTTCGAACTAAAATAAACTTGATACAAAAGAAAATAATAATAATTAAACTTGCAAATAATAAAGATTAAAAGAAGTTTAAAAAAAAAAACTAATACAAAACATAAATTTCTACAATCCAACACTAATTCCAGTTGGACAAGAACACTTAAACAAATATTATCTATATAAGGAGTAAATTTATATTCATGTCAAAACAACATATTTATACGCCGAAGAATTTAGAGGTAATAATATTTTTTTCTCTGTTTCATAATATTATATCATCCAATTAATCATAATTTATATGCATGCATGTTGGTTGATAGTTTATATGCATTTTAATTGGCTTCAATTTTGTTTTTTTTATATACATGCATGGATGTAATATATGTGTTTATTTAAAGATTGGAGGAGCTTTCAGAATACAACTTTACAATTTCTACTACTTAAAGGAACTATAAATGAATATTCAAAGTATATTTATTGTAATAGAAAATATGATCGCATTAGGTATAATTCATATGAAGATAGATAGGATGTGGACATTGATTTAAAACTTTATGATAAATTAAGATATTCCTTCCCTTGAAGATTAGAAGAACATAGAATTATCAACATCGATGGTGGTACAATGGTGCAGTGATGGTACTGCTCCATTCTTAGGGTTCGAGCCCAAAATATGGTAAAAATCATGTTGGGAGTTCTACCCTTAAATGAGTCCTATAGTGTACGATTCAAACTTAATCGGAGCTATAATGTGGATCCTATAGTGTCCCATTCAAATTTAATCGGAGATCTAATGCGGATGCCAGACACTAGATGAGCAAAAAATGACATATGTAGAATCAAAAGTACACTCATTGTCAAATAATATGAAGTTGATTTGCATATAGAAAAATGTCATATTTATAAATTTGATCATACGAGATAATAATATTTACCTAATTATTTATAGTTATGTCATATAAGTTACACACATAATAATTTATTTATTTTTATAAACTGTTAAATATATCTTGTAGATATTTTTATAATGTATATTTGGAAGGAAAATATTTTGTGTATATTTTCCTTATGT
>JAOTQR010000100.1:9441015-9488541 GCA_025774065.1 Solanum ossicruentum
AAAGGTAATTGAAAGATAAAGTAAAGTATATTGCTTATTGATGGGTGGTAACTCGAGGGGTGGAAGAATCACCTAGCTAGGGTCGATCCTATCATGGGGGGTAGCCCAAGGGGTGAAAGGAAAAGCCTAGCTAGGGCCGATCCCGATATAGATTTACCACCGATCAGCTGGTCAATTGTATTACATTCTGTGCACAGATTATACAGTAAAGTAATTAAAAGAGCATATAGTACATGATGGTGTCTTATCCTACACTAATGCATAGTTTTATTTGAGTTGTTGCTCAATATACAATATTTCCTTCCTTACATATTTAATAAATTATCTCGTACTAACGTCCCTTACGAGGGACCTGCATTTCATGCTGCAGGTACAAGTTCTAGTAGACCTCCCCAGTAGGAGTACAGGATATCCAACTACAATTACCAAGCTCTAGGTTGCTTTGGAGCTTTGTGTGTCTAGAGATTATATTTTTGTATTGTATAGTTAGTTGAGGCAGGGTCTGTCCTGAGCTTATTAGATACTTTTCCTTATCTAGAGGCTTTGTAGACTATGTAAATTAAAGTGTGGTCATGTCTTGTACTTTAAACACTGTGGCCCCAATTGCCTAGCCATATGCATCTCCTTTTGGCTTGTTATAACTGTTAACTTCCTTGAAGGCATTTTGAACGTTGGAATCCCTTGTAATATGTATAGAAAGCGCATATATACATGTTATTTCTCCCACATCTTATCGGCAATGGGTGCCAGTCCGCCCTAATGAGACTTTGGGCGTGATATGACTAACATGGATTCTGTGGTTGGATTGTCCAGGACTATAAAGAGTTTTAATTCTATATTGAGTATGGTTGATAGGATGACGAAATTGGCTCACTTTTTACCCGTTAAGGCTACTTATGGTGCCGAAGAGTATGCTTAATTGTACATTCATAAGTTGTTGAGATGACTTGAGGATATGCTTAGTTCTTGTGTTTTGGAGTTCATGGGTAGTCGGGATAATCATCTTCTATTGGTTGAGTTTGTCAATAATAATAACTATCATTCTAGCATCGGTATGATTACTTTGAGGCTCTCTATGGTAGGCATTGTAGCTCACTGGTTGGGTGGTCTGAAGTTAGAGAGATGGCTTTGTTGTGTCTGGATCTAGTTATGAATGCTATGGTGAGGGTAAGGTTGATTAGGGAAATGTTGGAGATATCCCAAAGTCGTCAAAAGTCCTATGTCAAAGTTAGAAGAGGAGAACATGAATTCAAAGTTCGTGATTGGGGCTAATTGAAGGTTTCACTCATGAAAGGTGTGGTTTTCCCCAGTAAAGAGGGAAATGAATTCATGGTTTGTTATTCTTCATGAGGTTTTGAGAAAGGTTAGTGAGGTCACACACGAATAGGGAGGGCCTATGGATATGGATATGGTTCGTCCGATTCTTCATGTTTCTAGGATGTAGAAGGTATATTGGTGATTCAAGTGTTATGGAACTTTTTGAGGTTGTGGACGTTGTGGAGGATGATTTGACTTATGAGAAGGTCTGATGGAAAGTAGGTTGGATATGAGTAAAGGTTGGTATGTGAGGGTGTAATGTTCGTTAAAGCCCTTTGGAAGAATCGTCAAGTCAGAAGTGCTACTAGAGAGGCCGAAGCGGAGACGCAAAAGCGATATCCTTACCTTTTCCACTCCACTTAAACTTATGGTATTGATCTAAATCCTTTATATGATCTCAGGTCTTAAGTTCAACCCTCATGTCATTGCATATGTTCATGTTTAAATTGACAAGTTCACGATGATTTTACACTTATGATGAGATTTTTGAAGTAATGTTTAATTGCATTGTTGCATCTCTACGTGAGCTGCAATTGTCATGTTTGTGTCTCCCATATACTTTTCTTTGACATTTGGGAACGAATATTCCCAAGGGGGAGATGTTGAAATGATCCCAAAAAGTGCCCGAAAATGTGCCTTGGAAGTGTCTGGAATCGTATTTTTCATATATCTCAAAATCCGTACATTATTTTGGAAATCTGACTTCAAATCTTTTTTAGGGGGTTTAATATTTGGGGGGAAAAAGGGTCTAACCCCGATTTTAGAGCAACCGTAGCAAAAGCCAAAGTTTCAAAGTGTCAAATTCTAGTAGTTCTTGCGCGTTACTAGCGCGATGCGCCCCTGCCTTATGTTGTGCCAATTATTTCAGTTTGGTCCAAGACATTTAAGTCTTGCACCTAAGCCTTCCCACACAAGAAAATATCTATACTTAGCCATTTTTAACCCTCATATCAATCAAAATACTCCACAATACTCACTCAAACACTTAGGCCTATATTTCTCTCAAGATTCAGCTGCCAAAACCCTCTCCGGATCTTAAGGAATTCAACCAAGCTTCAACTCTCCATCTCCAATCTACATCAAGGTATTCTCTAAAGCCAAGGTAGGTGGGTTTGTTTATGGGTTCCTTTCACCCATGATGCCCAAGCTTCCTTTTCCGAAAAATTGCATGATTCAAAGTTGATTTACTCATGGGTCTTATCTATTATGAAAATCACTACACACTATGTTGGGGTTTATGAAATTGTGACTATTTTACCATGTTTAGAGAAATGAATCTAAGATCTATTGAAAGATTTGATGAAAAGTTTTGATGTATATTGCTTGAGGGTGTTATCAAGTACCTATTGAAGGTTTTATATTCAATTTTCTAGCATGATTTTACTCTAGAATTGCATGGTTTTACACTAGCACTACACACTCTCTAGGTGTTTGATAAAATGTTCGGTTATGGTTTCTTGATGAATTGAATGTCCAATGCATGTATTATAAGTTGAACGACTATATGATGATGAAATGATAATGAAAGTAATTTATATATATGATGACTATATGATGATGAAAGGAATGTGTGAATGTGATGATTAGATAATGATGAGAAGAATGTATGGCTAGGATGACTATATGTTGATGGGAGGAAAGTATATGTATATATGATATTATCTCTATAGTGTTGGGGATGACCAAACCTAGCTCAGCGGTTGTAGTCTCGGGTACCCTTGTCGAGGGGTTTGTACCTCGATCGCCTAGCTCGGGAGGTGGTAGGTCCGGATAACCTTGTTAGTGTTTGGTATCTATCAACCTTGTTGGGGGTTTGTACCATCAACCCATTGGGGGGCTTATACTCCATCAACCTGTTGGGGTTTGTACTCTATCAACCATATTTGGGATTTGTACCCATCAACCTGTTGGGGGGTTTGTACTTCATCAACCTCATAAAGGGGTTTATACCTCACGCGCCTCTCTAATGAGGTGGTAGGCCTTGGGTTTCACTATAATGGTCACTCCCTACACTCGTATTATGTTCTATATAACCATGTTTTTACATCAAACATCATTCATACATGTCATATTGTTAGTATGCTATTCATTGCTTATGATTATGCATTTTTCCTATGATGTCTATCTCTTAATGCATTGCATCGTACATACTTAGTATATTCTAACGCACTAACACATACTCTACGCCTACATGATATCAAAACATAGGGACCAGAGCACCAATTGATCATCTTCCTCCTCCACATGGCTAGTAAAATTTCTACCAAGCTTGTTGTTGAGTCCCTATTTTCGAGGACGAAGTTTATGATCTCTTCTTCTGTTCTAAGACTATTTTCTTTTATATATGTATTGACTATGAGAGTGAACTTGGTTGTTTGTCTTAGTCCCCGCTCTTATCTATGTAGTAGAGGTGTTGTTGGACATGATATGAATCTATGCTATGATCCTTGACTCTCTTGTTTCTTGATGTTTATGATATGGAAATCTAACCTTAGTCCCAATTTCCCCTTGTTTGTCTTATCTCCTATTGTCATTTAAATTGCTTTCGCGACCAAGGATGTGTAATTAAATGCTATGAGGCTTGTTTAGGGTTCCTTTAGGTTTTTCATTTGCCGGTCACGTCTAGGCCCTAGGCTTGGGTCGTGACAATCCTTACACTAGAGGAAAGGGTGATCTACTTGCCACAAGTAGACCATACTCCTGCTTATGGACCACCTCTTATTTCAGGGAAGCAACCTCATCTTATGGGACACCTCCCATTTAGGAATGGATTTTCATGAACATAATAATCCACAAAGGGGCATAAACATGAAGTTATACTTGACAAATAGTTATGAGACGGAGACTTTATATAAGGACCCCTTAGGTTGAACTCCTTCCTCCAATCTCATTCGGTGCTAAGTCATCATCCCACGAGAATACACATACATATACATGCTTGGAATAGGAGCATAAGTCTTTTAAAATCAAAATCATGCATACTTGGGTTAAAAAATCAAATCATACTTCATAATAATGCATACTTAGGATAAAAAGCCAAATCATGTCATTATGATTCATTCTTAGGCTTAAAAGCCAAATCATGCTTCAATTCATGAACGCATACATAGGAATAACTCATTCATACTTGTACATGATGGTGTATACACACCCATAATTTCTAAAAGCCATACATAGACATTATATGATCACATGTCATGTTATAACCATACTTGTCTTGAAATCATAGTCCTAATCATAATTGGATAATAATCCACATCATAAAGCTCATGAAAATCCTTGTTCATGCATGGATATGGCATGAGGAATGAAGTAATATCACCGGTACATAGAATTCATAACTAAAACATCATAATAAAATGAAATCATAAAAAATTCACAAAAGGAATTAACAATTGAAACATACTTGAAATTACCCATGCATAAGTTCATTATAGAGAGGGACATGCGTTTTCAATTCTCAACAAATCTATGTAATCAACATAATAAAGCTCATATCATATTAAAATCATCAACTGAACTCAGCCCATAACTTAATTTCATCAAATTGAAGCTAAGTTAAAAGACCCACTTGCAAATCATACTTGGAAATCATGAAATTTAAGAAATAGAATTTGGGGCTTCGTGATTGGAATGGAATCATGAATGAAACCATGCATATCTTGCAGGATTAAGGGAAAATTAGATGAATTAGGCTTGAGATTGAAGCTCTTTTGAATTCCCAATCTTGAATCTCCAAAGCTTGACTTGAATTAGGAACTTGAATTCTAGTGGTTAAGCGTTTGAATTGAAAATAAAGTGTTTTGAATGGATGAGGGCTGATTTAAGGGTCTTGTGATAGGCATAAAAGTTATAAAAGACCTGGGAAGTGAACCAATAGGGACCTTAATGAAATGGAACCAAAACAAAAAGAATTCAAATCGTTGTACAATAGGCTTCACGGTTAGTGAAGTTGGTTGTGAAGGGCTCTTAGGATACGATATAGTTATTTTTGGGGAAAATTTGGCTAAGGGTCCATCCATGGTCACATTCACAGTCAGTGGTGATCTTTACGTAGCATGAGAGTTCTCGTGGTGGCACCGTTAGGAAAAATCATGGACAACCAATCATAGGACACCTCCCACAAGCCTTTTTATGGCTAGTGGTGAGGTCCACAAGCTGTGAAAGGCTCTGTGGAGGGACACTTAAGCTTGAACACTTCAACAACCCACGGTAAGCCATGAAAATGACCAAGGGCCACTCCAATGACACCTAGATAGCTCATGGACCCTTCCACGACCCGTGGAGGTATCCTTGTAAGGGCACCTATGTAAAAATCATAAAAACCAGAATTTTTAGCATCGTGAAGGCCTTTTGAAACTTGGTTCCTTACATGTCAAGAATTTAACCCTAAACATATAGAAACTTCAACCCTGATCATGATCCTGACCTAGCCTCTAGTTAGGAATATAGTTAGCTAGGGCCATATTGTCTAACAAGGTCTTCTGTTGGACTCTAGCCATGAATGTCTCCAATGATAGTGAATGGTGTGGACTCTAGCCATGAATTTACCAAGACTTCACCTTTAAAGTGATGTGCAAACAAAACTTGCCATATCAAGGTCTTTCCTAAGACTTTACTCTATCAAACCTAAGTATGTTATGTCATTATACATGACCTATGCCAACAAACCTATACCAAATGAGTACCTACATGTAACTAGCTCTGAACAACGCAAGTTTAAGCCATCACTAGCCTAAGCCTAGGCTAAGGTCCAAGAATTACCAGATAACCAAAATCATAACAAGGTAATGATATATAGATCATAACTAGTTTCAACAAGTTAAACTTGACAAATACAACCTTAATAAGCCAAAATCTAGCAATTATAGCATCTCACAGGTCAACCACAACAGTATAGCATTTAATAGATCAATTCTAGAAATTATAGCCTTTAAAAGATCAACCACAACAAATATGACCTCTAAGCATAATTGCAGTAGGCAATGAATATAGTAGTCATAAGCTTGCCCAACATGTCAACAATAGTTCTATCAATCCTAGGTAATCAAAAAAATAACAAGTCAGTACTCTACATAAATCAATATATCAGTTCCAGAGTAATCCTCAACAGGTCAAATAAACACTCTATTAGCCCAGACAACCAAAGATGCTCTAGGATATCAATAGGCTAATCACGCATTCCCTCAACATGCCAATAGATATCCAAGACATCCAGACAACATTTATATTTTCTAACTTAGTCTATCAAGAAACGAAGTCCTAACCTACCTTGATACTGATCACGCGTGCTCCTGTTTAATCCACAGGGGTTGTTCTACTCTTCACAATCTCATAATGGTGTCAAAATAGGACCCATGGTGTCAATATAGTCATTTCAACATTAAAATCATACAAAATGGCCTTAAGAGAAATTTTAGGCCAAAAAGTGAGCCCACAGCGAAATTCCAAAACATAGTCCATATAATATTCTCTATACTTTCCTAAGCCTGCACCTCAAATTCGAGCTCAATCTGTCATGGTTGAAGTCTAGGGCCTAGGTGTAACATGAAAAATGGGAACCTGAAAGTGCTCAAATAAGCCTAATAGCATCCATGCAAACAATCAGCTCAAAAGTGCAATTTAAACATTATAAAATGATAGTAAGGGATAAGGGGTTTCAAGACTCAAGCTATGGGATTAGAGTGCATGGGACTCGTTGTCATATAATCACATCAAATAAATCCAAATGATAGGATCATGGAACTCAAGCTAATGTGACAGCAAACATGGGACTTTTCATCACACATTCATCAACAAGCAATTCCAAGGCGCGGGTTCATAGGATTCAATCTATGAAAGTATGGACATAGGAATTTCATCACCTCATCATAATACAGGACATAAGGATAGCCTCCATAATCATCAACATAATAAGGCTTATACATTGAGCTTCATGACATCAAAAAATCCCTCTAATTCATAGAAAAGAAAGGGGCAAAGACATGTCCTTGGCTCACCCTAAAAGTAAAAGACATAAGATAACCATAAGATAATATAGGTAGATAAAAGGTGTATCTTGTCCTTAGAATAAAGGACTCACCACAAGCAAACTTTCGCAATTGAATCTAGCCGTGAGGAGGTGGATGTGGAAAATCTCTGATCCCTATATTATTAGATCATGTAGGGTAAAAGTATGTGTTAGTACATTGGATTATACTAAGTATACTGGCATGCAATGCATATAAACATGATAACCTGCATTTCAATGTTAGATGACAAGGGCAGATATATATATATATATATACATATATACACACACCTACATGCATACATTCATACACACACAGAGAGAGAAAGAAGTATAGACAAAAGAATGTCATATCAATATGCCTTAAATCCATGATGCATGAATGACAAAATTCATAAAAAATAATAGGGATGGGACCTCAATCGACATATAAGACCATGCAAGCTATTACATGGAATACTGATGTTGCTTTACATCGGAGAAAGGGTGATCTACTTGCCAAAAGCAGGCCATGCCTCTTCTTGCAGGAACAACATCCATTAGAGAGTATCTCACTTTATGGGAAAACCACCCATTTTGGAAAGGATTTACATTTACATAATCATCCATATATAGAAAACATGATCCTACGAAGGTGCATAGTTATGAGGAAGGAGACTTTACATAAGGACACCTTAGGTCTATGCCCCATCTCCTATCTCATTCAGTGCTAAGTTATCATACCATCGTAATACATAAATACATATACATACTTGAAAAATTGAAGTGTTTGTCTTTCAAATCACAATCATGAATACTTGAACTTAAAAGCGAAATCATAATTTAATTCATGATTACATACATAGGAATAACTCATTCAAACTTGGGGATGATGGTGTATACACACCCATAATTGTTTAAATCCATATCATAGACATTATCTAATCACATGTCGTGTCATAACTATACTTGTCTTGAAATCATGACCATAATCATAATTGAGTAATAACCCACATCATAAATCTCATAAAAAACTTTGCTCATACATGCTTATGCCATGAGGAACGAGACAATAGCATGGGTACTTGAAATTCATACTTAAAACATGTTAATAAAATGAAATTATACTTGAATCCATAAAGAAACCAATAATTGAAACATACTTGAAATTACCCATGCATATCATAAAAGTGACATATTCAATTCTCATAAAACCCATATAAATCAGCATAATAAGATTAAAATCATGCTAAAATCATCAAGTGAACTCAACGCATAACTTAGTTTAATTAAATTGAAGCTAAATCACAAGACCCACCTACAAATCATACTTAGAAATCATGAAATTAAAGAAATAGATTTTGGGGTGTCATGATTGGAAGACAATCATGAATTAAATCACACATATGTTGAAGAATTTAGGAATATTAAGATGAAAAAGACTTGAGCTTGAAGCACCTTTGAATCCCTTATCTTGAATCTCCAAACCTTTGCTTAAATGGAGTTATAAAAATTTGAGTTCTAGAGTTTCAGTGTTGGGAAAAGAATAAAGTGAATGAAATGACTAAGCCATGATTTAGGGATATATTAGAATAGGTGTAAAATTCATAAAAGACCAAAGGTTTAGTCCAAAGTACCCAAAACACCCTTAGTTAAATGGGGTCAAAAATCAACAAAGTGCACTTCAAGGCACCCTATACAAATCGTGGTGTGCACCAAGGGACATGAGGGTTTCCATGGTGTGTAAACTTAGGGAAAAAATGGGCATTCAAGTGGAGGGTTCCTTCCACAAGACCCTCCATGGTTTTGCATGTGAACCATGGACTGTGGAGGGTTTCGTGGAGCAACCGTTCATTTGAAATCTCAAAAGCAGCCTAAGGGCATCCCTCATCTGGACCAAGGCCACCTCCAAGTCACCCTACATAGTCCGTGGAGTGCACTCGGGAAGTGAAGCATTCCTTAAAATGGACCTATGGCCAAATCCTCAAGGAAACTCAAGGCAAGTCGAAACCACCCCTAAGGGGCCCTCCGCATGATGCACCACAGCCAGTGGTGTGCACCACAAGCCATGGTGTGCTCCTTGGTGGGAACCCCTGGCCAATAACCTTTATAATCAATTTTTAAGCAAGGTTAGGGTCTCTTGAGGCCGGATCCTTACATCATTTCCTCATGGGAACATTCATCCTTGAATGAGCTTGATCATGGCTTGAAAGGCTATAAATGAACCTAAAACATCTCAACATGAAGATACAATGCATAATTAAACATCTAAAACCATGAAACTATCAAAACTCATGTGAAGACATCATCTAACTCATTTTTGTGCACATAATTGCATGTCATGACATGAAACATAGGAATGAAGGAATTAGGACCATTTGAATCAAAAGAACATGGTACCTTATGCTTGAGTAAATTGGAATGTAATCGCTTCATCATGTCTAGTTTTGCCTCCCATATAGCACTCTCCACATGTAGGTTTCTCCAAAGCACTTTAACCAAAGAAGCATCTTTGTTGCGAAGCCGTTTTACTTGAAGAGTATGGGTTGGATACTCTTCAAGACCAAGGTATAAATCTTTTAAAATACTTGGACCAAAGAACCCCTAAAACCCTAGCTCATACCTACATAAAGGGAAAGTCTTCATACGACCAAAGGACACAAAGAAATACATAGAGAATCCTTGCTCTTTAGTGGTGATCTGGGAAGTCTTCTGCACACAAAGAAGTCCTCATCTCCAGATGCTGAGCTGCAAGTGTCTCTTCGATTCAAGAACAAAGCAAAACTCTTAAGTTGAAGATCGTGATTAGAAGAATTAGTTGATTACATCTTTTTCATATGATTTTTATAAAGATTGTAATCGTCGCACAAATTATTAAAATATAAATATCATTGTTTGTCTCTATTTTCCTTTCTTGATTGCTATTTTCCTAGAACAAAACTTAGTCACTTACAAATCGGAATGCCTAGTGGGACAAAATATGGGCTCATCAATGAAGATCTGCAAGCCCTATCTTTGAGTTTCATCAAGTCTACACTAGGACAAGCCTTGAACCAAGGGGCATTTGTAATTAGTCATATTTTAGTCAGGGTTTCTTGGAGACTACTCTACCCTAAACCCTTAATTGATTGCAATATAAAGGGTATTATATTCCCTTGAAAAGGCATGTCAAGTATCCTCTAAATCTGGGGATATTCATAAAGAGATCAGCATAGGGCTTAGGGAGGTAAAATCATCCTACATTCGAAAAATACGCCACTAACGACCTCAAATCATGAAAAAATCTTATGACAGAAGAATCAAAGGAGGAACAAATTTGTACCCACATGGTTTATCAATAAAATTATATTTTTTCATCTTTTATTTGTGTTTGCAATTTAGTTTCTTTCACATTAAAATTTGGTACAAACAAACTGGCACACACAGTGGGAAAATCTTTACCTCTCATCTCTTCTCTTAAAAAAATCAAAATCCAAGAACTTTTAGATGTCTTATGAAAAGTTCAACTCGAATCCGCATCCGTAGAAGACATTGGATCCAAATTTTCTACTGCTGTAGAGAATATTCTTGATATTTTTGTGGGAAGCATAAGACCTATAACTAGGAACCAAGCCAAACTGCTAGGACAACAAGCCTCAAAGTTGACCAACAAAATTCGAGTTTGTTTATGTCTTTTCTTTATCTCTAGAAAGTGTTAAGTCTCCCACAAAAGCCGCAAAAAAAGGCAATGGCATTGCCGAAATAGTTAAGAAGGCTCTCGCTCAATTGTGCTTATCTACCTCTAAATAGTCCTTTGCTTTCACAGATGGTGATGTTTGGGACATTGAATTTGCTTCGCAGAACATATATGCATCCTGTGTTTGGGAAAATGGATGTTATACTCCATTATCTACAATGGTGATGAATGTGAAGGTGACTAATGCTTCATCCATAGAGTAACAAATTGCAAGCTCGACAAGAGCTATTGAAGGCTTGACCAAGTATGTTCAAGATCAAGATGCTCGAATTATTAAGTTAACAGACAGGGTAAAATACATGATGGATAAAGAATCACTTCATGCACCCGGAAAGCGTTCACGACTACAAGAGATGGTGGATTATCCCACAAAGCAAGTGGGATGTGCTAGGGAGATCCATGTTTCCTCTTATGGAATGATTCCAATTAACCAGATCAAGGAGTTCATCATGTTGACCATTAAGGACAAGTACGAGGTTGCCGCAAAATCTTCTCTCATATGTGCAGAACTATACTCTGTAAGGATTAATAACTTGAAGATGTCTATTGGTTATCATCCCCCAATATTTCAGCAGTTTGATGGTAAAGGAAGTCCAAAAC
The DNA here is from genome assembly GCA_025774065.1 of Solanum ossicruentum. Lineage (NCBI taxonomy): Eukaryota > Viridiplantae > Streptophyta > Magnoliopsida > Solanales > Solanaceae > Solanum > Solanum ossicruentum. The sequence continues at coordinate 9,452,658 of JAOTQR010000100.1, forward strand.
AACATGTGGTACACTTTGTTGAAACATGCAACAATGCTGGGACATACAGGGATTACCTCTTTAAACATGTTGTTTCTTCCCTTAAAAAATGCTTTCAATTGGTACACAAACCTTGAGCCTGGTTCCCTTAAAAGTTGTGAACAAATGGAACAAGAATTTGTCAAACGTTTCTATAGCACATGACGTACCGTAAGCATGGTGGAACTCACAAACACACATCAAGTAAATGAAGAACCAATTTTTGAGTTTATCAATTGATAGAGACAGGCAAGTCTAAACCGTAAAGATAAACTCAGCGAATCTTCGGTTATAGAGATATGCTTACAAGGAATTCATTGGGGTATTCGCTATATTTTGAATGGAATAAAGCCTAGAACATTTGAAGAATTGACTACTCGCGCTTATGAAATGGAGCTAAGCATTGCATCAGTCGAAACCGAAAGGCTTCCTATCCTAGAACTCTGCAAAGGCAAAGAAAAGAAAGAGTGAAAGTTGGAAGATACTTGCCTAAGGCTAAAAAATAAATAGTCTATGAGAAGCAATGCTTCTCCAGTGAAATTCACCACAAAAGTAAGCTATAAGTAGAGTGTAAAGAGGACATCTTTAGAAGATAAGACAAATCAAAAATTGACCATAAAGGAAATGCAATAAAAGAGTTATCCATTTCTTAACTTGGACGTCGCCGCAATCTTTGATGAACTCCTTGAGACGAAATGACCGAATACAGTAGGGAGGAGTGATGATCCAAACTACTGCAAGTACCATCAATTTGTTGGGCATTGAAACGACTCGAAAAAGTGCCCAAAAATGTGCCTTAAAATGTCCAGAATTTTAATTTCCATATATCTAAAAATCCATTCATTATTTTGAAAATTCGACTTTATATTTGTGATCAGGGGGTAAAAATTTAGGTTAGAAAGAGTCCAACCTCGATTTAAGAACGAAATAATAGCAATTATAAATTTTTAAGGGATGATTTCTAGTGAGTTGTTCGTGAAGCGTCATTAATACGCCCTGGGTATGCTATAGCACAAATCCCTCTCCACGTCCTCTCTACGATGCGGAGATCTATTTATGCCCGATAGTTCTTCTTGTGCGGCCCAAAACATTCTAGGTGTGGGGCCCAAGTTTCCCAAACTTGTTTTTATCTATACCTAGTCAAAATTCACCCTTATATCATCCTAAATTTTCCCAATACTCCCCAAAAACACTTAGCCATATTTTTCACTCCAAAAACTCAAGACCATTCTTAAGGATTTCATCAAGGATCTCATTCAATCTTTAAGTCTCCATCGCCAATCTTCTTCAAGGGTTCTCCAAAGTCAAGGTATATGGTGTTGAACCATTGGGTCCTTCCACCCATGGTACCCAAGCCTCCTTTTTATTAATATTTCATGATTTAAAGTTGATTTTACATGTAGGTCTTGTTGAGAAATTTACTGCACAGTGATTTAGTTTATGAAAATATGGTTGTTTTAGCATGTTTTGAGCTCTAAATCTTGGATCTAATGTTGGATTTGATGATGGATTTTGATGTGAGTATATTAAGAGTGTTACAAGGTGTTGATTGATAGTTTTACTATAGATTTCCTTGCATGACTTTATCTCAAAATTGCATGGTCTTTTACCCCCGTTACACACCCCCAAGATGTTTGATAAAATGTCTGGCTATAGTTTCTTGAGAAAATGAAAGCCTAAAGCATAAGTTATGATATAAATGATGTTATGATGATGAAAAGAGCTTATGTATATGATATAATTGACCATATAATGATGAAATAAAATTATTCATATGATGATCTCTATGTAAAGTTTGCATTAGACCATGCCTGATCTGGGGGCACAAGAGCCCGGGTAACCGAGGGAAGGGTTCGTACTTCTCCACCTAGTGATGGGACAACATCATCACTAATCGATATGTGGGTTTATACTCATCAACCTAGATGGGGGTTCACACTCATCCACCTAGGTGATGGGACTGCACTATCACCAACCGAGATAAGGGTTTGTACTCATCCACCTAAGTGATGGGGTGACAACATCACTAACCCCAAGTGGTTTATACCTTGGAAATATGGCTTGCTCTATTGTACACATATTATATTCTATATGAGCATGGATTACTTAAGCATTTTTCACTTATGCATTGATCATATATGTCATCTTGCTACATTATGTCTATTACCAATTGTTATGCATGTTGATCATGAAGCTTACCTCTTGTTGGATTGCATCTCACATACTTAGTACATTTAAAGGTACTAACACACACTCTTTCCTATATGATATCGCCATGTAGGAACTGGTGCCCAAGTTGATCATTCTGCTCCTCTGCGTGGCTAGACAATACTATTCCAAGCTTATTTGTGAGTCCTCCATTTTGGGTACTTTGGTTTATGATTTTATCATATCTATGTATTGAGACACTATCTTATGTTCTATTGGACTATAAGGGTGAGCCCGGTTACTTTGTCTTGTCCCCCACTCTATCTATTTATGTAGGTGTTTGTTGGACAAGTTATGTATTTATGATATGAGCTATGATTCCTTGTCTCTTGATATTGATATGTTGCAAAGATTTCCTTTATCCCCAACGCCCATTCTATTCTACATTTCTTTTATATGCCTCCGTGACCAAGGATGTGTAATGACAAGTTAAGAGGCTTGTTTTGGGTTCCTTCAGGTACCCCATTCGTTGTGTGACGTCTAGGCCCTAGGCTTAGGCCGTGAAGAACTTGGTATCAGAAGACTAGGTTGTTAGATCCTTAGAGTCCAATACACCGTATCGATTAGAATCCTATTCATGGTTGTGAAGTGCGCCGTGACTATGAATAGGAGGCTGTAAGATGTTTTAGGAAATGTTTCCCTTCTTCATTTTCTAAGTCATGCTATAGAGTTGTCATAAGGTTTCCCCACTAACAATTGTTCTTGGCTATGCTAGATCATGCCAAACACTAGAGGAAGATGGGCCCAAACTCTCTAGGAGCAACCTACCAATGGTAAGCTCTAGGATACTGTTACTGTGCTTGCCCAAATGGAGGCCAACCATGTCCAACAACGGGCCCAATCCCCTTATGCTAATACCCCAGGAGCTAAGGTAAAAGAATTCATGAGGATGAATCCTCCAGTTTTTCATGGGTCAAAGGTGGATAAAGATTCACAAGAGCTTATTGATGATGTCTACAAAATCTTGTCTATTATAGGTGTTGGGACAAATGAGAAGGCGGAGTTAGTGGCCTGCCAAATCAAAGAGGTGACCCAAATTTAGTTTGATAAATGGAAGGGTGAGAAGGGTAATGGCTATGTGTTGCTTTGGGAGGAATTCAAATTGGCCTTCTTTAATCAATTATTCCCTCTTGAGGTTAGGGAAGCAAAGTTGGTTAAGTTTATAAACTTGAAACATTGTACTATGAGTGTGAGGGAATATGCCCTATAATTTAATCAACTTTCAAAGTATGCTCCTCACTTGGTGGCTAACTCCAGGTCAAGGATGAATAAGTTTATTATGGGGGTTTCTGACTTTGTAAGTGAAGAATGTCGGTCCATCTTGGTTATTGGTGACATGGACTTGTCTCGGTTGATGATATATGCCGAGCAAATGGAAGAAGAGAAGTTGAGAAAAAAGAGGGGCCACGAGGCCAAAAGGACTCATTTTGAGGGCAAGTTCCATAAGGGTGTTAGACTTCCACAAGGCCAAAGGCCTCCTCATGCTACAAATAGGAAGTTTGCTAATGATTTCGCTAGACCTCAAGGTAATGGTGGGGTGGCTCCTATTGATGTGTGTCCTAGATGTGGGGGAGTGTCATAATGGTCTGTGTTTGAAGGTTAATAGTGCATGTTATGGTTGTGGGGAGCTTGGTCACAAAAATCTAGATTGTCCAAGAAACTGTGGCATGGTTCAGGGTGCAAATACGGTGCCATTGGGTAGAGATGGTCCTCAAGGTGGTTCCCTAAGGCACAACATGTTTTATGCACTACATAAGAGGCAAGGAGTTAATGAGGTCCCCGATGTTGTTACCGGTATGCTGAAAATTTTTAATCTTAATTTATATGCTTTGATTGATCTGGGTGCCACCCTTTCCTTTGTTATCCCCTTTGTTGCTAAGAAGTTCCATGTTGAGTTAGAGTTGTTGCATGATTCATATGAAGTATCTACGCCTATTGGTTCATCTATTGTTTCTATGAGGGTGTATAGAAATTGTCCAGTTTGCATCTTGCATAAAATCCTACCTTGTGATCATGTTGAATTAGATATGGTTGATTTTGATGTTATTCTTGGGATGGATTGGTTACATTCCTACTATGCTTCTATTGATTGTAGAACCCGTAGGGCTAAGTTTCAATTCCCAAATGAACTCATACTTGAATGGGTAATTCATGATGTAGTAGTAAGGGGTAGGTTCATCTCATGCATTAAAGCCTATAGGTTGATTTCCAATGGGGTGTTTGTATTGTCTTGTGAGGGTCAAAGATGTGGAGTCCAAAGTCCCTTCCATTGAGTTAGTCCCGCTTGTAAATGAGTTTAGTGATGTCTTTCCCAATGACCTTCTCGGTGTCCATCCCAAAAGGGAGATAAATTTTGGCATAGATCTCCTTTCCGACATCAACCTATCTCCATTCCCCCTTACCATATGGCCCCGACGGAATTGAAGGAGTTAAAGAAGCAAGTGAAAGATTTGTTGGAAAATGGATTTATTAGGCCTAGCCAATAACCTTGGGTGCACCGGTGTTATTTGTAAAGAAGAATGATGGGTCACTTAGAATGTACATTCACTAACGAAAACTCAATAGGTCACTATAAAGAATAGATATCTCCTTCCTAGAATTGATGACTTGTTTGACCAATTGCAAGGGGCTAGCTTTTTCTCTAAGGTTGATCTTCGATCAGGGTACCATCAAGTGAGGGTGAGGGAGTGTGATATTCCCAAGATGGTCTTCAAGACCAGATATGGGCAGTATTAATTTGTAGTGATGTCCTTTGGATTGACTAATATACTGGCCATCTTAATAGACCTGATTAATAGGGTCTTTAAGCCCTACCTTGATTCCTTTGTTGTGGTTCTCATTGATGATATTTTAATCTATTCACATAGTAGGGAAGAGCATATGGTCCATTTGAGGGTTGTGTTGCAAATATTGAGGGATGAGAAGTTGTATGCTGAATATGAAAAGTGTGAAGTTAGGTTGAAGAAGGTTTCATACTTGGGTCATTTGTTGTCAGGGATGGTATAAAAGTGGATCCAAAGAAAACTGATGTGATTAGGAATTGTCTTAGATCATTGACCCCGTCGGACAGTAGGAGTTTCTTTGGCCTCGTGGTTTACTATAGAAGGTTTGTGAATGGGTTTTCCCCCATTGCTTCTCCTATGACAAAATTGACTCAAAAGAAGGTGAAGTTTGTGTGAACCTATGAATATGAAAAAAGTTTCCAAACATTGAAAGATAGACTTGTGTCCGCTCCTATATTGTCACTACGGGATTGGCTTGAGGATTTTACTGTGTATTATGATGCATCTAGAGTTGGTTTGGGTTGTGTGCTAATGCAAAATTTTAAGTTTATAGCCTATGCTTCTAGAAACTCAAGTGCATGAAAAGAACTACCCTACCCATGATCTTGAATTAGCCGCCGTGGTGTTTGAAATAAAGATTGGCGACATTATTTGTATGGGGTACATGTTGATGTCTTCATCGATCATAAGAGCCTTCAATATGTCTTCACACAAGAAGATCTTAACTTAAGACAAAGAAGGTGGAAAGAGCTCCTTAAGGACTATGACATGAGTGTGCATTAACATCTTAGTAAGGCAAATATTATGGCGGATGCTTAGATTCTAGTGTCCATGGGTAGCCTAGCTCATGTGGATGGACGTGAAAGGTAGATGGCTAGGGAGGTACATAGGTTGGCTAGATTAGGCGTGAGGTTGGAAGATATGGGTAATGGTGTTGTTGTGGTTGATGGTTCTAAATCTTCTTTGGTGGTTGAGATGACAACAAAACAAGATCTAGACTTCTCCTTGCTTGAATTGAAGGCCTTCTTGAAAAAGTGCAAAATAAAGGTTTTCTCACAAAGAGGAGATGGGGCCCCTAGATACCAAGGTAGGTTGTGTGTGCAATGTGTTGATAGTTTGAGGGAGAGAATTCTTGATGAAGCCCATATCTCTTATTCTATCCACCCAGGTTCCACCAAAATGTTTAGAGACTTGAGGGATGTGTATTGGTGGAGAGGCATAAAGAGGGACATTGCCAAGTTTGTTTCCGGTTGCCATAGTTTCGAATAAGTCAAAGCAAAACATCAACGGCCAGGTGGCCTAACCTAAAATATAGATATTCCTACTTGGAAGTGGTAGTTAGTCAATATGGACTTTGTGGTTGGATTGCCCAAGACTAGAAAAGGTTTTGATTCAATATGGGTGGTGGTTGATAGGATGACGAAATCGGCTCACTTTCTACCGGTCAAGACTATATATGGGGCGAAAGAGTATGCTAGGTCGTACATCATTGAGATAGTGAGGTTACATGGGATTCCTTTATCCATCATATCGTATTGGGGTGCACAATTTACTTCACACTTGTGGATGTCTTTTCAAAAGGGTCTTGGTACCAAAGTTTATCTTGGTATGACCTTCCATCCTCAAACAGATGGACAAACCGAAAGGACGATTCAAACACTTGAGGATACACTTAGAGATTGTGTCTTGGATCTTAAAGGTAGTTGGGATGAACATTTTCCATTGCTTTAGTTTGCCTACAACAATAGCTACACTCTAGCATCGGTATGGCTCCATTTGAAGCTCTTTATGGAAATCATTGTAGATCACCGGTGGGTTGGTTTAAGGTTAGAGAGGTTGCTTTATTAGGGTGGGATCTTGTTATGAAAGCTCTTGAGAAGGTTAAGATGAATAGGGGAAGGTTGATGACAGCCCAAAGTTGTCAAAAATCCTATGCTGATATGAAAAGAAGAGACCTAGAAGTCCATGTGGATGACTGGGTTTATTTGAAGGTTTCTCTAATGAAAGGTGTAGTCTATTTTGGTACAAAAAGGGGAAGTTGAGTCCAAGGTATTTTTGTCCTTATGAGTGATTAAGAGGGTTGGCAAGGTAGCTTATGAGTTGAAGTTGCCTAGTGAAATAGATTTGGTCCATTTGGCCTTCCACATCTCTATGTTGAGAAAATGCGTTTGTGATCTAATGCCATTGTACCTCTTGATGTTGTGGGTGATTTAGGGGATAAACCAACTTATGAGGAGAACTCGACTTAGATCTTGGATAGGCAAGTATAGAGATTTCAGAATAAACAAGTGACATCTGTTAAGGTCCTTTGGAGGAACCAGCAAGTCGAAAGTGCTACATGGGAGTCCGAAGCGGACATGAAAAAGCAGTATCCTTGTCTTTTTCACTCCACTCAAGCCTAAGGATCTAATCCTAAGTCTTATATGTTATTTCAAGTTCTACATCTCAGCCCCTATGTCATTCATATGGATTTATCTTTAAGTTGGTAAACTTATGATTATTTTACACTTATGTTGAGGATTTGAAAATGGTGTTTTACATGTTATGTTACATATTGTTGGGGCAGATTTGTTCATGATCACTCTTGTCTTCTACATCTCTTTTACAGTCAGGGACGAATGTTTCCAAGGTGGAGATATTGAAACGACCCCAAAAAGTGCCCAAAAATGTGTCTGGGAATGCCCAAAATTTTAATTTCAATATATCTTAAAATTCATTTGTTATTTCAAAAATTTGACTTCATATTTGTGATCAGGGGTCAAAATTAGGTGAAAAAGGGTCTAAGCTTGATTTAAGAGTGAAAGAATAGCAATTATAAATTCTTAAGGGACGATTTCCAGTGAGCTGTTTGTTATGCTTCCGTGATGCGCCTTAGGCGCGCTTTAGTACAAATCCCTCTCTGCGTCCTTTCCATGATGTGAAGATGTGTTTTTTGCCTGATAGTTTTTCTTGTATGGACCAAAACATTCTAATTGTTAGGCCCAAGTTTTCCAAAAGTGTTTTTGTCTATATTTAGTCAAATTTCACAGTTATATCATCCTAAACATTTCCCAATACTCCCCAAAATAATGAACCATATTTCACTCCTAAAACTCAAGACCAATCTTCAGGATTTCAGCAAGGATCTCATTCAAGCTTCAAGTCTCCATCTCCAATCTTCTTTAAGGGTTCTCCAAAATCAAGGTATGTGGTGTTGAACCATTCGGTCCTTCCACCCATCGTGCCTAAACCTCCTTTTTACTGATATTGCATGATTTAAAGTTGATTTTACTTGTGAGTCTTGTACATTGAGAAATTTACTGCACAGTGATTTTAGTTCATGAAAGTGTGGTTGTTTTAGCATGTTTTGAAGCTCTAAATCCTAGATCTATTGTTGGATTTGATGATGGTTTTGATGTGAATGTCTAGGGGGTGTTGCAAGGTGTTGATTGATGGTTTTTACTACAGATTTTCTTACATGACTTCATATCTAAATTACATGCTCCTTTATCCCCATTACCCCTCCCCCCTCCCCAAGGTGTTTGATAAAATGTCTGGTTATGATTTCTTGAGGAAATGAAGGCCCAAAGCATAAGATATGATATTAATGATGTTATGATAATGAAAAGATCTTATCTATATGATATAATTGATAATATGTTGATGAAATGAGCTTATACATAGGATAAACTCTATATAAAGTGTTGCATTAGACTATGCCCAATTCGGGGGGTCAAGACCCCAGGTAACCGACGGAAGGATTCGCACTTCTACACCTAGTTATGAGGCGGCATCATCATTGACTAAAATAGGGGTTTATACTCATCAACTAAGATAGGGGTTTGTACTCATCCACGTATGTGATGGGGTAGCATTATCACTAACCGAGATGAGGGTTCGTACTCATCCACCTAAGTGATGGAGCAGCATCATCACTGACCCCAATGGGTTTATACCTTGTAAATCTAGCTTGGTCTCTTCTACACATATGATATTCTATATGAGCATGGATAAGCATGTTTTACTTATGCATTGATCATACATATCATCTTGCTATATTATAACTATTGCTTATTGTTATGCATGTTAATCATGAAGCTTATCTTTTGTTGCATTGCATCCCACATACTTAGTACATTCAAATATACTAATGCACACTCTTGCCTACATGATATCACCATGTAGGAGCCGGTGCTCAAGTTGATCATCCTCCTCCTCCGCATGGCTAGACAGTACTATTCCAAGCTTGTTGGTGCGTCCTCCATTTTTGGGACTTTGGTTTATGTTTTCATCTTATCTATGTATTTAGACACTATCTTATGTTTTATTGGACTATGAGGGTGAGCACAGTTACTTTATATTGGCCCCCGCTCTATCTATGTATGTAATGGTGCTTGTTGGACAAGTTATGTATTTATGATATGAGCTATGATTCATTATCTTTTGATGTTGATGCGTTGCAAAGCGTTCCTTAGCCCCAATGCCCCATTCTATTATACATGTCTTTTATATGCTTCTGTGACCGAGGATGTGTAATGACAAATTAAGAGGCTAGTTTGGGGTACCTTCGGGTTCCCCATTCGCTGTGTCACTTCTAGGCCCTAAGCTTGGGTCATGATAGGCATCCTATTGAGAAATTCTTTATCTTCAAGGATAAAATCATGGACTTATATCGTGAAGGAAAGATTGAAATTGAAGATGAGAAGTCAAGATCCAATCAAGTCATGAACTACAATTTTTTAGAATGGTATGATGTCCCAAAAATGAAGCTGCCAAGAGTGATTTAGTTTAGAGATTTTGATCCCATTCATGTCAGAGTTTTGCCTCTCATTACACTAAATGATTGGATTCCATTGAAGAAGAATCAACAAAAGCAGATGGAGACTAGGAAGATCATGTTGATGATTATGGATGGATTGTCGTGTAACTCATTGTAGACGTCATAAAGCAAGTTCACAAAAGAAGTTGACTAAGGAATATGTTAGTGAAAAGATAGTGAGAAGGACCTGAATTAAAAAGTTTATTGTGTGCTCGAATGAGGAGGAAATGAAGGTGCATCAATATCAAGAGTTAGATTGACCAATTACATTTGGAGATTATCTGCCAAGCTGGTTTCACACCAACTCTACATGTGATGGCGCAAAAGCTCTATGTTGTAATATTGATGAGAAGGAATCAAAAAAATTATACTTTGTCATATCCATCACCCAATACCTTCCAAAGTCAACTCCTGAGGTCGAGGACACATGTATGACAAAGGTTACATTCTCCGATGATGATCTTTAACTTGGTGATAAAACTCATAATTGCCCTTTATTCATGGTTGGTTTTGTGCGTTAGCAAATAATAAATAGAATCCTAGTAGATGGTGGGTCAGGGATAAACATCCTTCCGATTCGCACAATAAAGGAACTTAGGATCTCAATGGAAAATCTTACTAAAAGTCGCATAATGATCCAAGGATTCAACCAATGGAGACAAAGGGCCATAGGGGCTGTCAAGGTGGACCTCATTATCAGATAGTTACAATCAAGAGTGTGGCTACATGTAATTGATGTGAAGACTTCATATAACAACTTGCTCGTAAGGCCTTGGGTACATGAAAAAAAAGTGGTTCCATCTGCATACCACCAATGTCTGAAGTATTATGAGGATGGTGTCATAAAAAGGATTGTTGTAGATGATAATCCCTTCTGTGATGACGAATAACACTTTGCTAATTTAAAGTTTTACTTGAAGAGATATGCCACAAAGACTAGTGACATTGCAACCAGAGCAACTGATTTCCCAAATTAGAAAGTTGAGTTACCTATTTTCAAGATTAAAGTTGCAAACAAGGTAGACTCAAAGCTCAATAATCTAGATAAGGTACCTAACATAAATAGTGCTTCTTCAAGTAAAACAATGAAACCCATTCTTTGTTACATTGCAAAAGCCAAGGAAAGTGAAAAATACTCTCTCAAGCCACATGGAGATGGACTAGATGGATTGACGCTTCCTCTTAAATGGATTTATATGAAGAAGTCATCTACAAAATTGTTGGAAAATTTGTGGCTCCTAAATCATTGTAAAAAGAGGCACTCCCAATAAAGCGTGCAAATGAAGGTTTCAATCCTAATGCTTATCGATTATTGGCAAAAGCTGGATATGATCCTAATGAACCATCAAAATTAGGGAAGCTTCCATTAGAACACTCTCTAATGCAACAATGTGAAGTTTAGGATATGAATGGCCTCTACCAGTTCACATTTTCATTAGCAGTGCTAGCAATAACTATAACACTGTAAATGATGAACCTGTTCCTTCTGAAAAAAGGCATTCTGTCTTTGATTGTCATGGAAGCTCAAGGATGACAATTTCTGTATTTGAGAGGTTATGTCCATTAAAGAGGAAATTTAAGCGTTGGAGAAACTCTGGTTGTACTAAAGCTTCTATTTTGCTAAATTGCAAAAGATTTTAAAAGTTTGATCCCTTCTAGAATGAGGCGGCAAATGAACCTTGTGGTTTCATATGGAGAAATCTTAAAAGCAAAATCACATGTTGTGGTCTACACCAAGCAACTAGATAAAGATTAAAAAAGTGTTGGCTCTTCATATCACATTACAAAACAACATGAAAGATGCAATTTGACTCCAAGTAAAGTTGATGTTGACTTGTAAGATGCCTAGCTCATGGTGTTACCATATATATTTTAATGATAGCGGACCTCAAGAAGATGAAAACGCTAAGGATGCGCCACCCGAACTCACATAAGGAGTGAAGGCAATGGTTGATGCACTGAAAGTAGTCAACCTTTGCACTGATGAAGATCCAGACCTACCATAGTGAATGTTGTACTTGATGGTGATGAAAAGAAGGCCTATGTTGACATATTCAAAGAACACAAAGATGTATTTTACCAAGAGTTACAAAGAAATGTCTGGATTAGACCCAAAGGTAGTGGTCCATCATCTTGCTATGAAAAAGGATGCGCGTCTTGTCAAGCAAGCTCAAGGATGCTTTATGCCTGAACTGGTTCCCGTAGTTGAAAATAAAGTTAACAGGCTTATTGAAGTTGGCTTTATCCGTGATGTTCAGTATCCCATATGGATCTCAAGTATCCTCCTTGTAAGGAAGAAAAATAGACAAATCTAAGTTTGTGCCGACCTTAGGGATCTCAATAATGCACGTCCCAGAGATGAATTTCCACTTCCAATCCTAGAGCTTATGATTGATGCCACTACTGGGTATGAGGCAGTGTCTTTTATGGATGGTTCATATGGCTATAATCAGATCTGTATGCCACCAAAGGATGAGGAGCTTACCGTATTTTGCATGCCTAAGGGTATTTACTTCTACAAAGTGATGTCGTTTGGCTTGAAGAATGTTGGAGAGATATATCAAAGAGCTATCCAAAACATATCTGATAACATTCTTCACAAAAATGTTGAATGTTACATTGATAATTTTGTGGTTAAGTCAAGAAAAAAGGATGATAATTTGCATAACTTAAGAATGATGTTTGATCTACTACGAAAGTATCAACTTCGGATGAGCCCTTGGAATATGCATTTGGATTTACCTCTGGAAAATTTCTTGGCTTCATCGTACGAGATCGGGGTATAGAAATTGATCACATCAAAATAGATGTGATTCTGAAGAGAGGCAAGCCAAGAAATATCCATGAATTGAAGAAGCTTCAAGGGAAGCTAGCATATCTCAGGAGATTTATATCAAATCTTGTAGGAAAGTGCCAACCATTTAGTCACCTTATTAAAAAGGGAACCTATTTTATGTTGGACCATGATTGAGGAACTACCTTCAAGAGTATCAAGTCTTAGTTGACAAGACTGCCAAGTTTAGTAGCTCCCATTCTTGGAATACCATTGATACTATGCATATCAGCTCAAGAAATATTAGTTGGGAAACTTATAGCCTTAGAGAATGATGCAGGGAAGGATAATGCTCTTTAATACTTGAGCAGGACGAGGATGCCAAATTTGCTGACGTACACAATGATCAAAAAGTAATGTTTGACCCAAGTCTTCTTAATTCAAAAGATGAAACACTACTTTCAATCTTGCATCATCCATCTTATTTCTAAAGCAAATCTCATTAAATTTGTGAGGTGAAAACCTCTCCTCAACGATCGACTGGCAAGATGGTATTTTCAATTTCAACAGTTTAAGATTGTATACATTCCTCAGAATGTTATGAAAGGGAAAGCGTTGGTGGACTTGTTAGCAAACCATCCAATACCTGATAATTAGGAGCTAAGTGATGAATTGCTAGATGAAGATGCAATTTTCATTGATATTCAACCTCCTTGGAAAATGTATTTTGATAGCGCCTCAGATCGTGAAGGAGCTAGTGCTGGGCTAATATTCATCATTCCACAAAAGGATATCATGTTGCATTCCTTTACCTTGATACACTACTGCTCTAGTAATGTTGCAGAATATAAAGCATTGATACTTGGGCATGAAATGTTAGTCGATATGAAGCAATTGCAATTGCATGTTTATGGGGACTCTGAATTGGTGATTAATAAATTATTGGGTACTATGAAGTCATAAAGTTGGAGTGCATGGCTATCATAAATATTCACAGAAGTTAATTGGATGGCTCAGAGACAAGACTCTTCAACATGTTCTAATAAACAAAAATAGGAAAGTTGATGCCTTAGCTACTTTGTCATCAACTTTGACTTTGCCCAACCAAGTACAAATCACTATTAGTCACCACCAAAGGGGGATGAGAATGAGGGTGAAGACAGCAATGTTGAACATCTTTAGCCATTTTTTAGGCTGAGAAAATCAATTAGAGACAAGCTATCATTGATTACTTGTGCTAAAATATACTTCCGTCATCACGATCTGCAATATTTTTGCTACAAAAGTACTTTGTCTTGAAGATTCAAGGGAGTACTTTTGCATTTTGTTGGAGATGAAGAGGCAACCCAGGCCATGCAAGAAGCATATTCTGGAGTTTATGGGTCATATCAATTTGGGACAAAATTACACTTTCACATAAAAAGAATGGGATATTATTGGCCAAAATTGGTGAAAGATTGTTGGTATTATGCTCGAGGATGTAAGGCATGTCAACTTCATGTGAATTTTGTGCACTAGCCTCCTGAAGTAGTACATCCAATAGTTGCAGCTTAGCAATTTGATGTATGTGGCCTAGATGTGGTTAGACAACTACCAAAATCATCTACGTGCCACTTGTACATCATGGTGGCGATGAATTACTTTTCAAAATGGGCTAAGACTATAGCCCTCAAAGAAGTTAAAAAAGAGAATGTTGCAAATTTTACTAGGGTGAGCATTATCTATCATTTTGGCATTCCTAGTTATAGAATACTAGATTATGAAAGTCGTTCACCAAAAACAATGATGGATAAGATCTGTGATCTTTTTTGCTTCAAGCAACGTAACTCGTCAATGTATTATGTTGTTACAAATAGACTGGCCAAAGCATTTAACAAGTATATATGCAACTTATTAAATAAGGTCATCTCAAAATGTAAGATAGATTGGCATGGTAGTATAGAAGAAGCCCATATGGGCATATCGGACTACTCACCGAACGCCAACTCAAGCAACTTCATACTCTCTTATTTTTGGAACTGAAGCAGTCCTTCTGATTGAATGCCAAATACCATTATTGTGGCTTGCCATCAAAGAAGTACTTACTAAAAAGGAAAATGCTTGTCTACGCATTGAAGAGTTAGAAGCTCTCGATGAGAAGAAGTTGGAAGTGCAACAAAGCGTTGAATGTTGTCAAGCTCATCTTTATTGTGCTTTCAATAACAAGGTATGCCCTAGGACAAATCATCACATCTCATAAATCAGGACATAAATTCACCTCGAAATAGGATGGTCCATATGTTGTCTAAGAAGCTTTGTGGAGCTTACGAGCTTGTAGATGCAGATGACTTGTGGATTGGTCCCATCAAGGGAAAGTTCTTGAAGAAGTACTATCCTTAAAGACATGTCATACTCCTCGCCTGTAAGAGTAAAAATTGTGTCTGGCACCCAAAAAACATAAATAAATGTGTCTGCTATGTCACAACCCAAGTGTAGGGCCTAGAAGTGACCGACGAATGGGGAACCTGAAGGAATCCCAAAAAAATCTCATAGTATATCATTACCACATCCTTGGTCATGGAAGCAAAACAAAACAACATAAGAAACACGAACAAGAGGAATTGGGACTAAGTGAGAGAGAAAGAGTTTAATACTTAAATAACAATGATGAGTCAAATCTCAAACATAATACATAACTTGTCCAACAACACCTCTAAACATTGATAATTAGCGAGGGCCAAGACTAAGCAACCAGGCTCACCCTCATGGTCATAAGTATACAATAAATGAAAGAGAGTCTTAATACATTACATAAGAGAATAGTCATTGTCCCTAGAATGGATGACTCACCAAAGGCTGACTTGAATAATCCATCTAGCCACGAGAAGAATCAATAGGAGCTCTGCTCCCTACATGGTAATATTATGTATGCATAGAGTATGCATTAGTACGTTTGAATGTACTAAGTATGCAGGATGCAATGCAATAAGACATAAGCCAATATAGTCAAAATGCATAATCATAAGCAATAGATATATAATCTCAATATGGCATGCATGATCAATGCTCATAGTAAAACATGCTAGTAAGTCATTCATCTTGCACAATATATATGTCATACACATGTTTGGGAAGCAACCTCAACTAATGTAAACCAAATAGCTATAACTTGGAATCCAAGGTGTGATATCCCCTCGGTAAGGTAGAACGGGTATGACATCCCTCGCTAAGTGTGGTCTACTTGCCAAGGGAAACCAAACATGATAACATGAGTAGATGGATCAATTAATATAGAAAGGGTAATAATCATAATCCTATGGATGAACATAGCTTAGAAACAAAAGACTTTATATATGGACCCCTTGAGTCAAGCCCCCATCTTAAGCCTCAATTGGTGCTAAGTTAAATCCCATGGAATACTTGAAATAATCATGAATTGTATAACTTGTAAGAAACATGAAATATGACCGGAGTAGCTCTTGAAATATGCTTGACCTCTATTAGTGACCCTAACTTGAAACATCAGAGTAGATCATAATCATACATGAATCCTTGCTTAAACATGAATGGCACACAAGAGGTAAAATCCTTGAAATAGGGCTTAACTTCTAACTTGTAAAATCATAGATCTTTTTCATGAATTCAATATTACTTGAAAGCCGTTGATCCTCATATAGTCACTTGAAATGTAAATCACGAAATAGATTATTAACAACTTGAGAATTCTTGACTTGACATTTTATCAAACACATGGTGGGTTCATGATACTTGTTCAAAATCATGCAATTCAAGAGTGAAATAATATGAGCAAACTCAATGAAATCAACCCACCAACATGTAGTAAAACCCTCATGTAGGGTACCTTGAAATCCATCATCAAAACTCATAATAGATCATAGCTTCAGAGCTTAAAACATGTATAGTCTCAATAGACAAAATCAATTCATGATACAAGATTGAGATAGATAGTCATGCATACTCAATCAATATTTCATAAAACCCCAACACGATTTGTGTTCATAATCCATAATAAGAGATACCCATAAGCAATACAACTTGAAAACATGCGATTTTGTAAAAGGAAAGGTTGGGCTCCATGGGTGAAAGGGACCCAATGGATAAAACCGACATACCTTAACCCATGAATTCTTGAGGTGAACTTGAAGAAAACTTAGATCTTGAAGTGAACCCTTGAGTTCCAAAGTTAAGCTTGAAATCCTTGAATTTGGAATAAGATATTTGGTTAAGTCTTGGAAAGGTTTTTGTGAAGGTTTTGAGTGATATAGTGTTGAAAAATGGCTAAGTATTAGTGTTTTCATGCATAAGCAGGCACAGGGCTATGGCTCCAATGCGCTTGGCAGACACAAAATAATTAAGGAAAAATTTGTATTGGTCCCATCTGCTCCGCGATGCAGACCAACACAAAGGAAACTTTTACACTACTCCGCACCCTTGGCGCGGATGCTCTCTGGCATTCAAAATTTTGCAAAATTTATTTTTCGCCATGGATCTTCTAAAATCTGGGTCACACCCATCTCCCACTCATTTTTGTCCCCTGATCGATAATATGACGTTAGATTTTTGATATCACGCAAGGATTTTGAGAAATATAGAAATTACGATTATAGGCATTCCGAAGCACATTTTGGGGCGTTTCAGTTAAGCCAAAAAAGGAAGAACCCTCAACCATGTTGAAGAAAAGATCAATTAAAACTGATAAAAAAGCCATAAAAAATGAAGAAAAGGAACAAGAAAAAGAGAAAGACATGGAAAAGTTCTATTCTTCAATGATGATCTGCAAGTCTTCTGCATATAAAGGAGTTTTTCTCTCTAAGTTGTAAGCCACAAGATCTCATATTTCTGCAATTGTGATTAAAGCTTAACTCCACATTTGTAATGAAGTCTCAACAAGTATTTCATGGATTCATGAACAAAGTGAACTCTTGAGTTGTTGATTGTGAGGAGAAGAATAAGAGGATTACATCTTTTCTTTTTTTAACATTTTATACAGATTGTAACCTTCACACAAATTCTTGAAATAAAAATATTATTGTTAGCCTTTATTTTTCTTTGCTTGATTATTATTTTTCAGGAACCAAACTTAGTCGCTTACAAATTGTTTATATTTCAATAATTTGTGCGAAGATTACACTTTTATAAAATTTGATGAAAAAGATGTCATCCTCTGATTCTTGTCTTCATTATCTTCAAGTCAAGAGATTTACTTTGTTCTAGGATTTAAGAGACCCTTGCGGCTCAGCACTTGGAAATGAAGACCTCTTTGTATGCAGAAGACTTGCATATCATCACTAAAAAAAGCAAGGATTCTCTATGTATTTCTCTTCTTCTTGTTCCTCTTCTTTCTTCTTCTTTCTAGACTTATGAAGACCCCTTCATATAGTTATAAGCTAGGGCTTGAGGGTATATTGGTCTTCAATTAATTTTAGAAGACTTTGGGCTTAAAGAACATGATTTGGGCCAGTCTTATCAACTTAACGGATTGATCCAAATATAAATTAGATTTTATTTAATTAATATAATTTTAACTTAAATATTAAACTATCCTTATTAATCAATAATTTAACTTGGTCAATGTATCATGAATTTAAGATTTAATCCAGATTTAATATGAATTGATCAATAAAATTTCACTGTCTACAAATGCCTCCTACTTCAAGGGTTGTCAGTGTGCTTGAATTGTCGAACCTTTAAAGACAAGGCTTGAAGTATTCATGAATCAAATATTTTTTTTGTCGAAAGTTTTTCAAAATTTTCTATATTTGATTCAATGGGGATTTTCCCTAATTTGACTCCAACGTAATTTTCCATAACTTGGATCCTATGGAATTTTTCATAATTTGGTTTCCTAGGAAAATTTACCGTACTTTAATTTCCATTATGGGTTTTCCATGATTTGAATCCTAGGGAATTTTCCATGATTTGGTCTCCATTGCATAATATTTATTTTCTAATTTTCGTTACTTTTTTTCAGCTAAGCACACTGGTGGTAAAAATATTCCAATCTTGTTGTAGAAATATATGAATCATGATCCATTTAATTTTTAGAAACTAGATTCATAAATCTACAACATACCCAATGTTTAATGTCAAAATCCTTCTCAATTATTGGGAATTATGTTTTTTGTTTTTGCTTCTCTAGATCTAATTTTTTTTATAGCTTGATGGAGTCTCATCAAAGCGTTTGTATGTTTGTATAGGAGCATCTAAATAATGAGCCACTTGAGTCTATAGCAAGTAGACTTTTAGGAGTGAATCTTATCCAAAAATCAAATCCAAATTGCTTACTAATTGATGAGAATTTAATTTTGAATTGATCTCCTGATCAATCTTTTTTTTTTATTTTTTTTTTTTTACAGATTTTGGTGTCCCCCCAAAATGTCTGTGTCTTCGTGTATGAGTGTCTAAATGGCTAATGATTTAATTTTATTGAAAATAGACTTCATTAACTATAACATCACCAAAGATTAAAACAAAATTCCTTATCAAAGGACCAAAATTAATATTTTGTAAAGTTAGTTAGCTACACAATCCACTTTGGTGTAACTTTAGAAAATATTCATGAGTTCACTCCTCTGTGTTTTCTATGAAGAGTTGCATATTGATGTCCGTATCGATTGAGACTTTTGTATCATCAATATGAAGATAACAAACATAAAACTTTTAAGCCAGTAGGATCATATCCATCATGAAATGCACTCGAGCATATGCCACACTTTTCACCCTGTCAGTTTGAAGCTTTATGCTATTGGTATCTTAAGACACATCACCCTTTTCATATTTTTTTGTATATATTCACAATAGACTGCAAACAGTCTCAATATCATACCAAAAAAATATGAGAGGTAATCCAAAATTGGTTAGGAACCACTTGGTTTGTAGTCGTGCTTTAGACAACGAGGAACACTTAATGCATTTTTAAGCAATTGTGATTTCGGTGCTAACAAACCCGCTTAGTTCATTTTTTTGGAGTTGCATCTTTGGTGATGTACCATACTGTGTGCTTCTTCCTCTGCAGTTGCGTCTTTGAGGATGAGCTACACTTTGTGTCTCTTCCTATTGGATTTCACTTTTGCAGAAAAAGAGATTTTGGTGTAGTATTTTCTAGTTTTGGAGAGCAAGTGCTTGAAATGTCAACTTCATGAATCATATTTAAAAATATGTCCCCATGTTAAAGATAGAGGCTCGGTTATGACTGCAATGATCTGTAAGAACACTTAAAGTGATGATATTTGATGAAGAGATTATGCAAACTTAATAGAGACATTAAAAATGAGTTGGCAAGTCATTTTTTGGCGTCCAATCTCTTTTTTTCCTTCCTGCTTAGGTTTTTTCTATAGGATGATATATCAAATTTTTTTTTATCATTGTTGATGCCTAAATACTCTTGAAATTTTGAAGCAATAAAATATATTTACTTTATACATCAATATAAAACATGTGAGTTTTTTTTAATTTGCCTAGGCCATTCATTTTTTATCATACAAATTTAAACTCATGCAGACCAAGAGTAATAACTTAAAGATTTAACTCATTTTATGGAGCTTTTGTCATTTGAAAAATTAGCTCGAATTTGATATAATTTGATAAGCTTCACTCTTGAAGACTTAACTCGAATATGAAGAGCTTTAAAATTATAGACTTAGCTCAAATTTGATGAGCTTCATGACATGCATTTTAGGCTTGTGCATCGAGAAGCATCTCACTTGAAGAGTTTGCTCGAGTTTGATGAGCTTCAAAACTTAAAGATTTTGACTGAATTTTAAGAACTTCGTGATATGAAGACTAAGTTTGAACAACTCTAAGACTCAACTCGAATTTGATGAGCTTTATGACATGCATTGTATGCTCATGCGTCGAGGAGCATTTGACTTGAAGAATTTTCTCGAATTTGATGAACATTGAAACTTAAAGATTTTGGCTGAATTTGAAGAACTTCATGCTATGGATGAGTTTCTTGAACTTTGTTTGAATTTTAAGAGCATCACAACCTGAAGATTTAGCTCAAATTTGATGAACTTTACGACATGCATTTTATGCTCATGCGCAGAGGAACATTTCTACCTACACAGACTCTTCAATTTCAATTTTGGATGAAAGGTTATCCTCATCCTCAATATCATGTAGGTTTTCTTCACAAGGCACAAAGTAGAGTAACCCTTGCTCTTTATCAGTAGCGATAATCAATTCCATATCATGAGCACAAGTTTTTGGTTCTTCAAATGTTTTAGGTTTTTTGCCTTGCATTATGTAGGGAAGATCCCAATACATTCCTTGGATGCATATTTCAATCCCAGAAGTTTCACTAAGGTGATCTTTGCAGTTAAGCTTCAAGCTTCTGCAATAATTAATAAAGTTAATGACTTGCTCATTATTCCTTTGGTGGACATTAATAAGCTCTATCATGTTTACAACACGTCTTGTGCTATAAAAATGCTTCAGAAATTGTTGTTCCATTTGATCTCAACTATCATCTAAACCAGGTTTAAGATCTATGTGACAATCGAAACCAATTACTATGAGTGATCGAACAAACTGATTACCAAGATAATCATCATATATTCTATCATTACTACAAGTTTCAACAAAGTGTTCGATATGTTGTTTTAGATTTCCCTTGCCGTCAATTTGCTGCAACTTAGGGGGTTGATAACCAACATGCATCTTTAGGTTATCAATTCTTTTAGAATATAGCTTTACATATGTAACCAGAGGTATATGGATTCTATTTATCTTTGATAGTCGACAGAATAAAGTCTTTCAATAGGTCAACGGGAATTAGGCCTTCAGCAGACACTTGAAACTCCTTGATTATTGTTTCTTCTTTTGTGAAACACCCTCTTTTCACTTGTGTTTCTTGAAGTTCTACACACAATCGAGTGGATTCTCCCTCATTCATATGAGTCAACTTGGTAATTTGGGCATCTTGACCTTTGATGTATTTTGATAGGCCTTCAACTGCTTTCGTCAAATTCATAAGTTGTTCTATTGTGAAAGTTTCAATTACCATCTCTTGTACAACCACCATAGAGGATAAGGAATAAGTGGAATATCACTAGAATATAGGTTGTATTGAGAAGTAATATGAGGGAAGATCATAGAAGACCGATCACTTAATATATCATTTCGTTGTGCGTGAAAGGATCATTCAACTGATAAAGTCGTTCTTCTGACAACTTTAGTCGATCCAAAGTTCTTTCTACCAGCTCAGCCATGTATTTTCCTTATTCTAAAACATATATAGAGGATATTTCCTCTTTTGGAGAAGACAAATAACCAACATGAGATGATTTAGGTAGTTCTTGAAGCGCTTGTTGCCCCTACATTTCAGCTTTACTCCTAATTTGGGCCACAATCTCCATCACAATTTTTAAGCCATTTGCATAGTCTCCCATAAAAGCTGCAAAAGAAGGCAATGAAACTGGTAAAATAGTTGAGAGGGCTCTCGCTAAATTGAGCTTATCTACCTCCAAAAAGTCCTTTGCTTTTGCCAATGGTGATGTTTTGGACATTGAATCTGCTCCGCATAACATATCTGCGTCCTATGTTTGGGAAAATAGATGTTATTCTCCATCATCTAAATGGTGATAAATACGATGGTGACTAATGCTTTATCCGTAGACAAACAACTTACAAGCTTGACAAGAGCAATTGAAGGTTTAACCAAATATGTTCAAGATCAAGATGCTTGAATTGTTAAGTTAAAAGACTCGGTTGAAGGCATGACGGATGAAGAATCCAGTCATGCACCTGGAAAGTTTCTGCAAGTACAAGAGATAGTGGATCATCTCGCAAAGCAAATGGGACATGCTAAGGAGATCCATGATTCCTCTAAATGAATGATTTCAATTGACCAGATCAATAAGTTTATCATGGGGACCATTAAGGACAAGTAGGAGATTGATGCAAAATCTTCTCTCACATATGCAAAACCACACTCTACAGGAATTGATCCTACTAGTTATCAATCCCTAATATTTCAGTAGTTTGATGGTAAGCGAAGTATGAAACAATATGTGGCATACTTTGTTGAAATGTGCAACACTGCTGGGACATATGGAGATTACCTTGTTTAACAATTTTTTCATTCTCATAATGCTTTCGATTGGTACACAGACCTGGAGTCTCATTCCATTAAAAGTTGGGAAAAAATGGAACAAGAATTTCTCAACCGCTTCTATAGCACAAGATGTACCATAAGCATGGTGGAACTCACGAACACATGTCAACAAAATAAAGAACCAGCTTTTGAGTTCATAAATCGATGGAGGCACGTAAGTGAAAACTGCACGCATAGACCCAACAAAGCTTTAGGTATAGATATGCATACAAGGAATACATTGGGTCTTTGCTATATTTTGCAAGAAATAAAGCCTAAGACTTTTGAAGAATTGCCTACTCATGCTCATGATATGGATCTGAGCATGGCATTATAGCGAACCGAAAAGCCATCCATCCAAGAACTCCACAAAGGTAATGAAAAGCAAGAGTTCAAGAAAGTGGGAAGAAACTTGCCTAAGGCTGAAAATATAGAGTCCATGAGCATCAATGCATCTCCTACGAAGTTCACCACAAAGGTAAGCAATAAGTAGAGCGTAAAGATGACCTATTTAGATGATAAGACAAACTAAAAACTGACCTGAAGGGAAATGCAATATACGAGTTATCCATTTCTTGACTCAAACGTCACCACAATCTTTGATGAACTCCTTGAGATGAAACTCTTTTAGTTACTAAAGATGAAACAACCGAATGAAGCAGGGAGGAGTGATAATCCAAACTACTGCAAGTACCATCGATTAGTTGGACATCCTATTAAGAAATACTTTGCCTTCAAGGATAAAAACATGGACTTAGCTCGCGAAGGAAAAATTGAACTTGAAGATGAAAAATTAAGTTTAAATCAAGTCATGATCTACAATTTTGTAAAAGGGTATGATGTCCCAAAAATGAATCTAAAAAGAATGTTTGAGATTGGAGATTTTGATCCCATTCATGTCGATGTGATGTTGCCTCTTTTTACACTAAATGATGTGGCTTCTGTAGAAGGAGAAACAGCAAAAGAGGATAGAGACCAGGAAGATCATCTTGATGATTGTAGATGGACACTGGTGAGTCATCATAGATATCGTAAAGCAAGTTCACATAAGGAATCGACTAACGAATATATTAGGGGAAAGATGGTGAGAAGGCCTTGAATAAAAAAGTTGATTGTGCGATCGAAGGAGGACGAAATGAAGCCTCATGATATCAAGAGTTGCATCGACTGATTACACTTGAAGATTATCTGCCAAGTTGGTTTCGCATCAAGTCCACATATGATGGCGCGAAATCTCTATATTTTAATATTGATGAGAAAGAAGTAAAAAAATGTAATTTTTCCATAAATATATCACCCAAAGACCTTCCAAAGTCAACTCTTGAGGCCGAGGACATATGCATGGACAAAATTACATTCTCTGATGATGATCTTTTACTTGGTGACATACCTAATAATCGTCCTTTATTCGTTGTAGGTTTTGTGCATGAGCAGAGAATATATAGGATCTTGGTAGATGGTGGGTCTCGGATCAACATCCTTCCGATTTGCATAATGAAGGAACTTAGGATCTTAATGGCAGATATTATTGAAAGTTGCTTAATGATCCAAGGATTCAACAAAGGCGGTCAAAGAGCCACAGGGGCTGTCAAAGTGGACCTTTCTATCAGAGAGTAACAATCAAGCATATGAACAACAACAACATACCCAGTGAAATCCCATAAGTGGGGTATGGGGAGGGTAGATTGTATGCAGAACTTGCCGCTACCTTATAGAAGTAGAAAGGCTATTTCTGAAAACCCTCATTACAAAACCCATAAGTAGAAAGAACTAGATATGACAAAAGGAAATGACGGGGAAGGGGAGGGAACAATAGGTGCGACTAACAATGAATAACATATGTCAGTATGTAAATATGATGAAAATAACACATCTCCGACCAATAGTGAAAAGAAAAAGGAAACGAATAATAATAAAAGTAATGATAAGAAGAATAACAATAAGAAGAAGACAAAGAAGAATAACAATCAAGCATATGGCTACATGTAATTGATGCGAAGACTTCATATAACAACTTGCTTGGAAGGCCTTAGGTATATGAGAATAAAGTGGCTACATCTACCTACCACCAATGTCTAAAGTATTATGAGGATGGAATCATAAAAATGATTATTGAAGATGAAAATCCCTTAAGTGAAGGCGAAGCACACTTTGCTGATGCAAGGTTTCCATAAAAGCTTATTGCGTTGTAACCAAAGCAGCTGAACTCCCAAATAAGAAGGCTAAGGTACCTGTTATCAGGATTAAAGCTATAACCAAGAGAGACCCAAAGCTCAACAATCTAGACAAGGTACCTAACATAAATGGGGCTTCTTAAAGTAAAACACTGACACCCATTCTCTGTTACACTCCAAGGCCAATGAAAGTGAAAGATACTCTCTCAAGTCGCATGGAGATACACTAGCTGGATTGGCCCGTCATGTTAAACGTATTGATGCGATGAAGTTATCCACAACATTGTTTGGAAAATTGTGGCTCCTAAATCATTGCAAAATAAGGCACTACCAATGAAAAGTACAGATGAAGGTTTTGTTCTTAATGCTTATTGTTTATTTGCAAAAGTTGGATACGATCCTAATGAACCATCAAAACTAGGGAAGGTTCCATTAGAACCCTTCTAGAATGAGGCAACAGATGAACCTCATGGTTTTATTTGGAGAAGTGCTAAAAGCAAAATCACATGTTGTGGTCTACACCAAGCAACATGATGAAGATAAAGAAAGTGTTGGCTCTTCATATCACATTACTACATAATATGAAAGGTGTAATTTCACTCCAAGTAAAGTTGATAAAAACTAATAGGATGCCTCATGGCGTTACCATATATCCTTTACGAATAGCGGACCTCAAGAAGACAAACACCCTAAGGATGCTCCACTTGAACTCGAAGAAGGAGTTAAGGCAATGGTTGATGCATCGAAAGAATTCAACCTTGGCACTAATGAAGATCCAAGACCCACCTTTCTAAATGCTTTACCTGATGGTGATGAAGAGAACCCCTATGTAGACTTACTCAAAGAATACAAAGACATATTCGCCTAGAGTTACAACATAATGCCTGGATTAGACCTAAAGGTAGTTGTCCATCATGTTGCTATCAAAAAGGATGCACATCCTGTTAAGCAAGCTTAATGACGCTTTAGGCTTAAACTGGTTCATGTACTTTAAGTTGAATTTAACTAGCTTATTAAATTTGGCTTCATCCATTAAGTTATCCCATATGGATCTTAAGTATCGTCCCTGTAAGGAAGAAAAATGGACAAATTCATGTTCGTGTCAACTTTAGTGATCTCAATAATATGTGTCCCAAAGATGAATGTCCACTTCCTATGCTTAAGCTTATGATTGATGCCACTTCTGGGTATGATGCAATGTCTTATATGGATGGTTTATCCGGCTATAATCAGATCCGCATGTGACCAAAGGATGAGGAGCTTATCATATTTCACATGCCTAAGGGTATTTATATCAAGTGATGTTCTTTGTGATGAAGAATGATGGAATGACATACAGAAGAGCTATGCAAAACATCTTTGATAACATTCTTCACAACAATATTAAATGTTATGTTGATGATTTGGTGGTGAAGTCAAGAAAAAAGGATGATCTTTGCATGACTTAAGAAGGGTGTTTGATCTACTATGAAGGTATCAAGTTATGATGAACCCTTCGAAACGTGCATTTGGAGTTACCTGTGGAAAATTCCCTGGCTTCATCTTACGACATCTGGGTATAGAAATTGATCAAGTCAAAATAGATATAATTCTGAAGATGGTCTTATGTGCTGCCAAAATGTAGCACATTTGATGTCTAAAATATGAAATTTTGCGTGTTCTTAAAGTGAAATTTGTTGTTTTTATGTGTTTTTTGTTTGGTTTTGCAGGAAAACATGATTTTTAGAAAATTGCAGATTTTTTCTGGTTTTTGAGGACACTACGAGACCCTTTACAAGTCGTAGAGCCTTCTATGAGTCGTAAAGGAGTTTTTTGAAGATTTCTAGTGTCAGATAAAGCTGTAAAGTTCAGCTATACGAGATCCTTATACGAATCATAGATCAGTCTACGAGTCATATAGAGGGCTTTAATTAGGATTTCCAGAGATGGACCAGAAGATGCATGTGAAGTCTATGAGAAGACAATGCGAGTCATAGATCAGAGTGCACCTTGTAGAGTAGATCCATAGCAGTGAATCCCAAAATTCAAGAAGCTTAATAGGAAAGCCCGATTATGACTTGTAAAACTAGTTATGAGTCGTAACTGTGAGCCGTAAAAGACAACAATAAGTTTTTCTAATATTTTTTGAGACTTGTTTTTAAATACTATAAATAATATAATTAGGTTATTTTTAGTAAGAAGTACAACAGAATAGAATAGAGAACGTCATTAGAGCATTTTAGGGTTGTATACTTGGAGACTAAATATTGGAGAAGAGAACACAATATTTATTATATCTAGAGGTGGCAAAGTAAGTCCAAATATAAGCAACCCGCCCAATCCACCCATGATTTTATGTGTTGGGTTCAGTATGATTTAGAATTGGGCTAATTTTCAGCCCAATACAATTTAAACCATTAAAAAATAATTCTGAGATGAGTCTAATAACATTCTTACTTCAACCCAATGTATCATTTGTTTTGTATGTTAAATACTAGTCTTAAATTAAGCGGGTTAAATTGGATGGGTCATGACCAAACCCAAATTTTAGCCCTACCCATTTGAGGCCAAAGTACATTTGGGTGGTCAAGACCTAAGCCGATACTTAATGCAGCCTATTTTAACCTCCCCAATTTAAGCCCAACCCGCCCATTTGATACCCATAATTGTATGTTTCAACCTTCTGATTTTCAGTACATATGGTTGTGCTTATTGTTCAATCTATTTGGGTAAGAGATTAATTATGTTTTCTCAATTCATAGTTTCTTTATCTACCCTTAGCATGAGTAGCTAAACCCACAACTTGTGGTTGTGGGAACCATGAAGATCTAATCAAATAGACCCAGATTATTTGTAATTCTTGAATGGGTATTTACATGTATTGATCAATTCTATTCATATTGCATGTTTTCTAGTGGTGACCAACATCAGAACTCGCCTAGTGTTACCTTCCCGATCCAAGTGGTAATGAATAGAAAAAGAGATTGGTTAAAGGGATTCGATGATGTGTTCTCATCTACTCAACCAAACTAGACCAAGGGGAGGTTGACTCGGACTATGGGTAATTCTTAGGATAGCACACTATGGAGATGGGCCAATTCCCGTAGTGAAATTCAACCTTCACCTTTGACCAAAGGGTCGGAAGAATATAAATTATCATCCTGCATGCGGTATTCTAGTAGAGAACTATGATATCCAGGGATGTTAAGTAAGTGAATCATGGGGAACACAATACCCATGTTGGTCTCTTTTATTTATTGTCTTTCATTTTAGTTAGTTTAGTTTAATTTCTTATCAATCATTGCAACCCCCATTTTTTTCTAGGAAATTAAGTTATTTAAAATGAAAAAGAAGATAGAGATATTGAGCTAGGTGAGTTGGCACACTCCGAAAACCATCGTGATTTTGGGTATTGCAGGTGGTTCAGAGTTGAAGAGGTAAGATGGGCTATTAGTAGGATGAAGAGGGGGAGGGCGATCAGACCCGATGAGATTCGGGTAGACTTCTGGAAGAACATGGTCAAGGATGGCATTGAGTGGTTGACTAGACTGTTTAATGCTATTATGAAGACTGCCAAGATGCCTGATGAATGGAGGAGGCGTACAGTGGTTCCATTGTACAAGAATAAGGGAGATATCCAAAGCTATAACAATTCCAGGGGTATCAAGTTATTAAGCCACACTATGAAGGTCTGGATAGAGTAGTGGAGATGTTGGTGTATAGAGTAGTATCTATCTCAGAGAAGAAGTTTGGATTCATGCCAGGGCGGTCAACTACAAAAGAAATTCATCTTGTTCGGAGGTTAGTAGAGAAATATAGGGAAAGAAAGAACGATCCTCATATGGTGTTCGTTGATCTCGAGAAGGCATACAACAAGTGATGTCTTATGGAGGTGTCGAGAGGTGAAAGGTGTCCCAAAGGCTTATATCAGGGCGATTAAGGACATGTACAATGGAGCCAAAACTTAGGTAAGAACGGTGTGAGGAGACTCAAAGTATTTTCCTGTTGAGATGGAACTCCACCAAGGATCTGTGTTGAGCCATTTCTTGTTTACCTTGGTGATAGATGAGCTAATACGATCAATCCAAAAGGAGGTACCATGGTGTATGCTTTTTGCAGATGACATAGTATTAATTGATGAGACTCAGACTAAAGTTAATGATAGGTTGGTGGCCTGAAGACACACCTTGGAGTCCAAAGGATTCAAACTATGTAGGACCAAAATTAAATACTTGGAGTGAAAATTCAGTGTTGAGAGGGATGAGGCAAACTTTGATGTGAGGCTTGCAACCTATCCCTAAGAGAGAAAACTTTAAGTATTTGGGGTCCATCATCCAGAGTAGCAGCGATATCGATGATGATGTTACACATCGTATTGGGGCAGCATGGACTAAATGGAGGCTTGCCTTTGGAGTATTATGTCACAAGAAGATACCACCTAAACTCAAAGGTATGTTTTACAGAATGGTGGTTAGACCATCGTTGTTGTATGGAATGGAGTGTTGGCCAATTAAGAAGACACATATTCAAAAGATGCATGCTGAAGAGATGAGGATGCTGAGATGGATGTATGGTCACACCAGGAATGAAAAGGTTAGGAATGAGGCGATCCAGGAGAAGCTATAGGTGGCCCCAATGGCCAAGTAGAAGAGGGAAGCGAGACTGCGATGGTTTGGACATGTGTAGAGAAGTAGTACCAATGATCCTTTTAGGAGGTGCGAGAGGTTGGTTTTGGGAGATACTCAGAGGGGTAGAGGTAGAGTGAAGAAGTACTGGGGGGAGGTGATTTGACATGATATGACGGAACTTGATCTCACTGAGGACATGACCTTAGACAACAAAAAGTGGAGGGTACGAATTAGAGTAGCAAGCTAATGGTAGGGTTAGATACTTTTTGTCATGTATTTGCGTACCTATCATATTATGTGTTAGTTTATCCTATTTATATGTTGTCATTATTAGTTGCTCTTTCTGTTCCCTTTCCTTTCTTTTATCATATCTTGTTCTTTTTTGCTTACGGGTTTTCGATGAGGGTTCCCACGAAATAGCCTCTCTACTTCTATTGTAGTGGTAAGGTCTGCATACATTCTACCCTCCCCAGACCCCACTTGTAGGATTTACTGGGTATGTTATTATTGTAATACTTGAAATGTTTATTGGTGAATCGGTGGGGGCACTTTTAGCCTAACAAAATGATGAAGGGAAGGAAAATGCTCTTTACTACTTGAGCAGGATGATGATGCCAAATAAGTTGAAGTACTCGCCGATCAAAAATTTATGTTTGGCCCTAGTCTTCTCAATTCAGAAGATGAAACACTACGTTTAAGCTCATGTCATCCATCTTATTTCTAAAGCAAATCCCATTAAATTTGTGATGTCGAACCATGTCCTCAATGATTAACTGGCAAGGTGGTACCTCCAATACCAACAATTTGAGATTGTATACATTCCTCAAAAGGCTTTGAAAGGGCAAGCATTAGCAGACTTCTAAGCACACCATCCAATACCTGATGATCAGGAGCTATGTGATGAATTACCAAATGACGATGCAATTGTCGTAGATATTCAAACAATTGGGAAAATTTATTTTGATAGCGCCTTAGATCGCGAAGGAGCTAGTTCTGGGGTGATATTTGTCACTCTACAAGAGGAGATCCTGTTGTATTCCTTCACCTTGATGCAATGTTGCTCCAATAATGATGTATAATATCAAGCATTGATACTTGGGCTTGGAATGGTGACCAATATGAAGCAATTGTAGTTGCATGTTTTTTGGGGACTCTAAAATAGCTATTAATCAATTATTGTGTAACTATGACATCAACAGGCCGAAGTTGCATTCCGATCATAATTATACATAGAAGTTCATTGAATGGCTCGGAGCTCTGACTCTTCAACATGTTCCAAGAAAAATAGGAAAGTTGATATCTTAGCTACTTTGGTTTCAACATTGACTATGCACAACCAAGCACAAATCATTATTGGTCAAAAATGGATAGTACCATCAGAGGAGGATAAGAATTACGGTGGAGAGAGCAATCTCAAACATCTTGTAGCTATTTCTGAGGCTGAGAAAGTCAATTGGAGAGAAGGTATCATTGATTACTTGTGCTACAATATGCTTCCAGAAGATCCAAAAGAAAGGTCGAAATATGTTGTCATGATCCTTGATTTTTTACTGCAAAAATACTTTGTATAGAAGATAATTTGAGGGATTACTTTTTCATTATTAGGGAGATGAAGTGGAAACTCAGGCCATGCAGGAAGCACATTCTTGAGTTTGTGAGTCATATCAATCTGGGACAAAATTACACTTTCACATAAAAAAATAGGATATTATTGGCTAACAATGGTGATAGATTTATTATGCTAGAAGATGTCAGGTATGTCGACTTCGTGCGAATTTTGTGCACCACCCTCCTGAAGTAGTACATCAAAGAGTTATATATTGGCCATCTGATGCTTGGGGACTCGATGTGGTTGGACCACTACCAAAATCTTCTAGAGGCCACCTGTACATCATTGCGGCAATGGATTACTTTTCAAAATGGGCTAAGGTTGTAGCCCTCAAAGAGGTGAAAAGAAGAATGTTGCAAATTTTATTAGAGTGAACATTATCTATCGTTTTGACATTCCTAGTTATATAATAATAGATAATGGAAAGTCGTATACCAATAAATTGATGGATAAGATATATGATCTTTTTGGCTTTAAGCAATTTAATTCGTCAATATATTATGTTGCTGTAAATGGACTGGCCGAAGCATTTAACAAGACTTTATGCAACTTATTAAAGAAGGTTATCACAAAATCTAAGAGAGATTGGCATGATAGAAAGGAAGAAGACCTTTGGGCATACCGACGACTCATCGCACGCCAACTCAAGCAACTCCATACTCTCTTGTTTCTGGAACTGAAGCAGTCCTTCCTCTTGAAATACCATCATTGTGGCTTGCCATTTAAGAAGGACTTACTGAAGAATAAATTGTCATCTATGCCTTGAAGAGTTAGAAGCTCTCGATGAGAAGAGGTTGGAAGCATAACAAAGCCTTAAATGTTATCAAGCTCATCTTTCTCATACTTTCGATAAAAATGTACACTCCAGGTCCTTCCAAGTTAGTGATCAGGTCCTTGAATTAAGAAGTCCAATCATCACATTTTATAAATCGGGAAGAAAGTTCACCTCAAAATGGGATGGTCCATATGTCGTCCAAGAAGCTTATTAAAGTGGAGCTTAAAGCTTGTAGATGCAGATGGCTTGCGGAATGATCCCATCAATGGAATGTTCTTGAAGAAGTACTATCCTTAAAGCCGCATCATACCACTAGCCTGCAAGAGTAGAAACTTAGTACGACACCCAAAAAATAATAATAAATGTGTCCGCTAGGTTGAATATCTCGAAAAAAAAGTGTCCTAGGGAAAAATTAGGACAAAAAAAATTTACTCATCTTCTGAACTATGATATAACTTGATCCTCTTCATTAAGGTACGTACACTGCCTAGAGTATTTATGTCACGACCCAAGCCTAGGGCCTAGACTTGACATGGCGAATGGGAACCCGAAGGGACCCATATAAGCCTTTTAGCATATCAATCACACATCCTTAGTTGCAGAAGAAACATAAACAACAAGAAGATATATATAAATGGGAAGTGGGACTAAGGGAAGTCTTGAATATAATCACACTTTCCGGGCTCACTCTTATAATGTAAAATGTTCAACATAAAGATGTCTTAGAAGTAACAAAAGAAAAGTTGATAGTGTCCCCGAACTTGAGGACTCACCAAGCTTATCTTCGAATAATCTCACTAGCCACGTGGAGGATGCACAAGAGCAGCTCTAGACCCTATATGGTGGTATCATGTAGGCATAAAGTATGCATTAGTACATTTGAATATACTATGTATGTAAGATGCAATGTAACAAGACATAAGCCAATATAGTCAAAATGCATAGTAATAGAAAATAAATAAGCATAATCTCAATATGGCATGCATGATCAATGCTTGAAGTAAAGCATGTTTATGAATCATTCAACTTGCATAGAACATGATACATATGTGTGAAGAGACCTCAACCGACAAAGAATAAGACCAAGCAAGCTACAACTTAGAATCTCAATGATTACCCTTCATCGGTAAAGAGGTATTCTACTTGCCAAGGTAAACCATACTTCACCTTATAGGAGCCCGTCGCACTTCGAAGAAGTAACCCCCCTTATGGGAATCCATCCCATTTAGGGGTGGATTTCATGATAAAGTACACTAAATGGATGCACTAGTATAGCAAGGGTAAAGCATAATCCTATGTTGGCATATAGTTTGAGGAAAAGAGTATAGACCCTTGAAGATAGTCCACACTGACATCCAATCCATTAGTGCTAAGTCTAGTCCCACGGAATACCTGTAATAATCATACTTAAATAACTTGTGAGAAACAAAGAAACATGACATGAGTAGCTCTTTAACATACTTGACCTCTAATGATAAGCCTAACCTGAAACATGAGAGTAGATCATAATCATACATGAATCCTTCCTTTAACATAAATAAATCACAAAAGGTAAAATCTTTAAAATAGGGCTTAGCTTGATACTTCCATAGTCATAGATAATTTCATGAATTCATAACATACTTGATAGTCGATATTCATCATGAAGTCACTTGACTTTTAAAACATGTATATATCTTGAGGATTCTTAACTTGGCATTTCATCAAACACTTGGTAGGTACATATGCGGACATGTTCAAAGCATGCAAAAATGCTAGAATATAGATCATGGAATAATGAAATCAATGCATCTTAAATCATGTAAATCAACCTGCCAACATCATGACAAAACTCCATCATGGGTAACTTGTAAATTATATCAAAACTTCAGTATAGTTCATGGATCTCAAAGATTGAATCACGTATAGTCTCAATAGACAAAGATTAACTCATAATATAAGCTTAAAGTAGATATTCATACATAGTCAACAACATTTGACAAAACCCCAAGATATTTTATGCTCATATTTCATAATAATATATACCCATAAGTAAAACAACTTCAAATCAAGAAATTTTCATAAAATAGGAAGATTGGGCTCCATAGGTGAAAGGACACAATGGATGAAATGCACATACCTAAATTTGCAGATTCCTTGGTGTAGAATTGAAGGAGGCTTAAAGTTTTAATGGAGCTCTTGAGATCCGGAATTAAGCTTGATACACTTGAATTTGGATGGGAATTTTGATAAAATTGTTGAGAGGTTTTAGAGAGGGTTTTTGAGTGATGTAGAGTTTAAAAATGACCAAGTATGAGAGATTTCACATGTAAATGAGCATGGGTCCATGACGCCAAATCCCTTAGCTGAAACCAAATTAAGGAAGTGCCAACACTACTCCACGATAGGTCCGCGTCGCGGAGCAATTGTGGACCCTCTCTATTTCTGAAAATTTTGTGAAAATCATTTTTCGCTATGGGTCTTCTAAAATCAGGGTTATACCCATTTCCCACTAAATTTTGCCCCCAAATTAAGAATATAAAGTCAAATTTTCAATATCATGCACGAATTTTGAGATATATGGAAATTATGATTATTGCATTTCTGAAGCACATTTTTGGGGTATTTTTGGGGTATTTCAATGTCTCCTCCTTGGGAACATTTGTCTCCGAATGTCAAAAAAAATGTACATAAAAGATGTAATCATGAAGATTTCAACCCAAAATGAATGCAAAAAATGCATTTAAACATCATTTTCAAAAAACTCAACATGGATGTCAAAATCACCATAAACTTGTCAACATACACATGAATGCATGCAAAATGATTTAAGGGCTGAAACTTAAGACTTGAAATCAAATAGGAGACTTAAATTAGTACCTTTAGCTTGATTAGAGTGGAAGAGATATGGGTATCTCTTTCTCATGTCCTCCTTGGCTTCCCATGTGGCACTTTCAACTCATTGGTTCCTCCAAAAGACCTTGACGGAAGATACATCTTTGTTTCTCAACCTCTTCACTTGTCTATCCAAAATCTCCACCGATACCTCCTCATAAGTCAAATTATCTTCTACAACAGCTACAACATCTAAAGGCACTATAGCTCTTGGATCACCCACACACTTTCTCAACAGGGACATATGGAAGATCGGATGAATCATGTCCATCTCCATTGGCAACTCCAACTTGTATAAAACCTTACCCACTCACCTCAAAACTTTATAATGATCCATAAACCTTGGGTTTAACTTACCCTTCTTGCCAAACTGGACCACTCCCTTCATAGGTGAGACCTTCAAATAGACCCAATCACCAACCTTAAACTCAAGATCTCTTCTCCTCACATCGGAGCAGGACTTTTGTCTACTTTGGGCTATTTTCAATCTCTCCCTAGTCAAACTCACCTCCTCCAAGGCTTCCATGACCAAATGCAAACCTAGAAAAGTCGTTTGCCCCACTTCATACCACCTAAGCAGGGAACCACAACGTCTACTATAAAGGGACTCTAAAGGAGCCATACTAATGCTTGAGTGGTAACTATTATTGTAAGAAAACTCAATGAGTGAAAGATATCCTAGCTACCCTTAAACTCCAAAACACAAGCTCTAAGCATATCCTCAAGAGTTTGGATAGTCCTCTCAGCATGACCATCTGTTTGAGGATAAAAAGTCATGTTAAGCTTAACCTTAGTACCAAGACCTCTTTGGAAGGACCACGAAAAGTGAGAAGTGAATTGAGCACCACGATCCAAAATGATAGACAAGGGAACCTCTTGCAATCTAACCAACGTATGAATGTACAATTTGGCATAACCTTCGGTACCATAGGTAGTTTTCACCATTAGAAAGTAAACTGACTTCGTCATTCTATCCATAACAACCCAAATAGAGTCAAAATGTTTCCTAGTCTTAGGCAACCCAACCATGAAATCCATGTTGATCTCTTCCCACTTCCAAGTAGGAATCTCTATGTCTTGGGCTAGGCCACCAGACTTTTGATGTTTTGCTTTTACTTATTGGCAGTTATGTCATCCGGATATAAACTTGGCACTCTCCCTCTTCATAC
>JAOTQR010000100.1:9493204-9507706 GCA_025774065.1 Solanum ossicruentum
CTCAACAGTGTTACCTCCCGTAAACCCTAGGGTTTATATACATGTTACTGGGCTCCGGCCCATATGGACCCAATAATTATGTTTACACCTATTGGGCTTGTATGTGAACATATTATTTGAATATATTATTAATTATATATATTCAACAGTTTCTAGAGATAACATGGGACAGGAGAGGTGAAGAGTAGAGAGAAGTTTCAATTAGGAAACTCTATTTGCTTAAATAATTTTATAAATATGACCATGTCTTGTTTCGGATTGGACCCGTGACTTTTCAATTTTTCTTTGGTTGTTTTTGGGCTCCTTTGGCCCATTGTGTATAGATTTTATTTTGAAATAAAGGAGGGAAAAACTCCAGCAATTTTTTAAATTTTTTTTTTAAAGTACACGAGATTATCTGCTATGTTCCCCTTTAAATGCAACTCACCTGGAAATAGCAAATAATAATTAATGTGCATTGACTATTAATTGAATGTGGATGTGCACGGAGTGGGTAGGTGACTATGAATACTCTATAAATTGAGTACATTTTCTTCGGTTTTTTTCATCTCAAGCATCGATTTTATAATTTCCTACCCACTAAATTTTTCTTCCTCAGTTATTTCATCAATAAAATAACCCTCTCTTTGGATCTTTTACCTCACTTTTCCCTCATAGAAAACATCGTTATATGTTTTTAAATAAGAACATTTTAAAATTTTAAAGGATTTTCTTGTCAACATTTTAAAATTTTAAAGGATTTTCTTGTCTCTATCTTTTTTTCTGCAATTAACTTGATATAATTGTAGATATATAAATCAAAAATGGGGGATAATGATTGGGATCTAAACACTATGGTTAGAAGCTGTAAAATTGATAAACCTAATAATGTTGTAACTCCGAACTTAGGCTCGGAGACATTTGAAAATGATGATTGGGATATTTTTGATAGACTTTTAGCTGCTGACATGACTAATTTTGATAGCTTAGCGGAAATTTCCTCCATAGAACTTCCAGTTGCTCATCAGAAAAAGTCAGATGATCAGGTCATAATCATGGACCAAAATAATAACCAACAATTGTACTTTCATCCCATTCAACCAACTCAATTTAGCCAACAAAACTTTCTTGCTGCATCACCAACAACGGTAACGTGTGTGCCAACTAGTGCAACACCACAAGAATGGATTGATATGCAGCAACAACAACACTTGATGCATGATAATGTTGATCCTGATTTAACTTTGCCCATGAAGACTCCTCTTACCAAAACTTACAAAAGGTAATTATTCCCTATGTTACATTTTACGTTCTTGTATTTTGAGTTTTGATGTTAGTACTTTTAATTTGAAATTAGGAAAAATCAACCAGAAAGAGTTTTCTATGAAGTATCACAAGAGGAACTCACAAATGATAAATGGGCATGGCACAAGTTCGGTCAGAAGTTACTCAAAGGTTTTCCATTCCCGAGGTATGCTCTCTTCACCATTTTTTTCATTTCATAAAAAATTTTGTTCAATTCTTAAGTTTCCAGATAAAAAGTAGTAAAAGTTATTAATGGTATGTGTAGAGAAATTCAACATTGACAAGTACTAATTATTATTTTGCATGTGTGACATAACAGGAATTACTATAAGTGTAGTGCAAAGCTCTGCGAAGTAAAGAAAACAATTGAGAAAAGCCCAACAAATGAAAACTATTTCTTGGTGTCCTATTCTGGTGAACACAATCATGATCCACCCACATATCGCAGACCTCTTATTTTCTATAACAGTAATTCCAAATACAAACTTCCAAGAGGCATAAATATTGTGCCTAAAGCGTTAAGCGGGAATACATCATCATTATCATCATCCAAGCGTGCTAAGCGTTCTAAAATTGATGTTTCTTCAATTTGTCCAACTGCAACTACGCATAAAATAGAGAGCAATAATGAAATGGTTAATGCGGTCGTGGAGAACAAAAACGATGTTGAAAAAGAGGAGAACGTAAATGAAGATATTCTCATGGAATTTGAAGAACTTCAAGGAGTTACTTCTTCTTCCACCTAATGGGGATGAAACGGTCAAGAGAAATTCATCCTTTTTGCCTCTCCACTAACTTTATCTGCAGCTTTTGTCTTCTAGTCATACTTTTATTTTAGTTATAAATGCACCAAATAAGAATTTTAGATTTAAAGTTTCTTGTGTTTAACCATGTATATCATAGAAAATGATGCTTCTCTAGAGAGGTAGATATGAAGTTTTTGTTTCGTTTTGTTTTTGTTGTCCTTCATTATGGGAATCTGGTCCTTCTTGTAAGTTGTTCTAATTTTTCAATAGTTCGTTCTTTAAGAAAAGCCATCTGACTCAATTTATATGTTAAATTATACACAATATTAAAATATCATAGTTCAATTTAAGAACATCGCATGGCATTCTAAAAGATTTATAATTTTCAAATAAAGAAGAACCCAAAAATGAATCCTATTGGAAAAAACTAGAGAAATTCATACATATATCATGATTGAAATCATTATTTAAGTCTAGCTAATATTTTTGGATGAAAATTTATGCATGCATTAACCATTTTTTAAGGAATTTTCACACTTAGAAACCAAATGTACATTCTTGTGCATTGTTATTAATTTGAAAAATGCAATACGTTATTTGTTATAATAATCTATTAAATTGATTTTTGATGGCTTAGATTTTTTTTTCTCTATGTAATAAAACGTTTATAAATATCTCAACTATCATGTTGACTTTTTTATTCATAATTTTTCATTTTGCTAAAGGACACTTTTAACGTCATTTATCTTTGAATAACTATTATAGATTTTAATTGTTGATATAAAGCTTTGCATAATTAATTAATCAATACACTATTTCAATATTAAACATTGTATTATCTCATCTAGTCCATTTGACTTATCATATTTATTTTTCATGCCTCTTAAAAAAACTAATAAAAGAGTAATTTTGACTAAGTTATCCTTATTTCTCTTTTAATCTTAATTTGCATTGCAACAAACTAGGATTCAATTAATTCTTCTATGTTTTTCCTCACTAAATTGATCATACTTGAAGGCCCATTTATGTATGTCCTTAGATTTAGTTTGATATATTCCATCAAGAGAAAGTCATATCTACATACAGAAAGCAAAATATAAATTGCGTACGGGTACTTACACTTTTCTGAGTATATACTAAGCAAAATATCTTCATACTCCCTTCATTTCATATTAAGTGAATTGTTGGGTCATTTCACACATATTAATAAAAAGAAACAAAGACAAAATTTAATCATGTTTTTTCATTTTTACCCTTTTCAAACTCCACGCACTCATTTAATGCATCATTTATTTCTCATACAAAACTTAACCTTAAAAACTTAATTAATGAAGGGTAAAATTGGAAAATATTTTCAACATATCCCTTGAAAAGTGAACAATTCACTTATTTTGAAACATCAAATCCTCAACAATTCACTTGATATAAAACGGAGGGAGTATCTAAATCATATTATGTTTGTACGTATTCCTAAAATGTTTGGTTTATATATATATATATATATATATATATATATATATATATTAAATTGTAAATGATATAATCGATCTGTCGATAAAAAACTTTAGCATTCCCCACTTTAACAAATCTAATTGAATATTTTTCTTTTTCCATGAATTCAAATTGATAGATCATTTGTTTTAGTGTCATAATATGAAAACAAATAGACTTTAAACTAGAAGTAGAATGAAAATGAAAAAAATGAGAAAGTCATTAAAAAAAAAGCATGACATTTGAATTAGATTTAAATTTTAATGTAAGTAAAAATATTAGGTAATTTTTTATTTGTCTAAATCTAAACGAACTGAATTACTTGATATTTGTATTGATGATATTCTGAAAATTACTCCGTAGTAAAGTATTCAAAGTGTGACTAGGTCATACGAGCATAGACAAAAGATAGGAAATTTGTGGAAGGGGCAAACAATAGATCACAACTATTATATTGGTAATACTTGCTAGGATTCTACACCTCTAATGTTTTCCACTTTGCATCTATTCGTTTGTCTATGCAAAAATCCATATATCCCAATTTTGAAGTACCAAAGTTATTGTTGGCATATGCAATTTATCACGATCCAAAATCAAGACCGATGGCACTTG
Source organism: Solanum ossicruentum (assembly GCA_025774065.1). Taxonomy (NCBI): domain Eukaryota; kingdom Viridiplantae; phylum Streptophyta; class Magnoliopsida; order Solanales; family Solanaceae; genus Solanum; species Solanum ossicruentum. The sequence continues at coordinate 9,497,338 of JAOTQR010000100.1, forward strand.
CCTTTAACCTATCGAGACAAGTTAATCTAAATAGGAAATAATAAATGCAGAACGTACAACATAATATAGTCTAAATATGAAAGGATAAAGGTTATTGAGATCTCAAACTAACCTAAAATTGATGCCACATATACAAGCCACTACTTTAACTGGAGCGAAAGAAGAATAGTACAAGTCTAAATGTCATAGTCCTCAAATAGAACATAACATAACGTAAAAGAGACTCGAAATTCCGCCGAAGCACAAGCTTCTACCTCTTAAGATTCCAGAAGCTCAGGCCAATAGAAAATAAAACAATCAAGAGGTACCAGGCTCAACACTTACATAAGTATAGAAGCAAGGGTGAGTACCAACCTACATGGTACCCTGCAAGAAGATCTAAACATAAGTAGAGAATAAATAGCACAAGTACTCCTACCAGCACAACTATATAGCTCCGAAACATATACCTGCAAGCAGGAAAGCCATCATACAAAATATATATACACACACACATACAGTTCCAATACACATCTTAATTGATACACTATAATAATTTACAAGAAACGGAGTTAACCATGATATCACACTTGGAACAGATACTCACATATAAGGCAATGAATGAAATTAAATGGGATGCCATGTGATGCTAAATAATCATGATGCATGATTATTCTATGATACACATCCACTGATTTAATTAGACTGAAACCCATGAGGGTCTCACGTGGATCAAGTATCTACCAGACTTGTTTTCCTTCCGTATTTATCTTTCATTTCTAGTAGGAACTATTTTTCTTCGTCTTTTTATTACTCTTACTCGGAACCATTTCCCTTTGTTTGTTTACTCTTTGTTGAAATCATTTCCCTTTAGCATTTTAATCATTTCTAATGTAAGGCTCGCAAGTTAAAAGGGTGGAAATTCAAAGAGAAGTGAAGAATTGGGTTTTGGTGTCGGGTTGTATAAGCTCATCCATGACTCGTGGTTGAACTTATGGGCTGCAGATAGGCCTTGTAAATGGGATAGACACTTGGTGAAATTTGAAGTTTGGGGGCTGGTGTACGAAGGAATTCTATGACTCGTATAAGGAACTATGAGTTATAGACAGTGACCATAGAAGGAATTCAAAGTACTACCATATACTGTTGACTACAAGATCTCACCATATAAGGATCGGTGCTCCTCTTCTTCCTACACATTGCTAGCTTTTGGATCATTTGAAAATTGTTATTAGTGAGTCCTCTAGTTCGAGGACAATAGCCTTTCTCTTTCAAGCTTGAGTATTAAGATTTTTAGACTATCTTATTATATTCTTTTTCCTACTTTTGATTGAGGGTGAGTTAGGGACATGTCTTAGCCCTTGCTAAAGTCTAAAGCTAGAGGTATTGTTAGACATATATGGAGGTTTTGATTTAATTTTGTTTGATGATTGATTCTCTCTTAGTCCTTTTTTTGCTTATTTTTCTGCTTTTAATTATGATCATTACCTGTGAAATGTTTGGTGAATGACATAAGGCTGAGGTGAGGTTCCTCTGAGATCCTCATTTATCGTATTACAACTAGGCTTTAGACATGGATGACAAGCTTTCTATCGGAGCATAAGGTTTTGAAACGATCCTCGAACTGAACATACCACGTTGAATAAGGTCTCATTCATAGTTATGAAGTGCACCATAACTATGAATGAGAAACTATGAGATATAGTTTTCCTTCTTTCATGAATCATTCATGCCTTAGAGTTGTCCTAAGATTTCCCTTATCTAATAACTTGTTCTTTCTAATTTTCTAGATTATGCCTCCAAGAAGTGTAAGTTTACTAAGAGACTTAAATGAGGATTATGCTCCTCTGATCCCAAAAGAGGATGGGGTTTCTCATGAGGATTTTGAGTCGTCTTCACCATATTGGTGCAAGCTATGGACAACCAAGTCAACTAGGATGCCATTTTTGCTCCTCAAGCACCTACCTCGGCTATCAGAATATAGGACTTTATGAGGATGAATCCACCCAAATTCTATCAGATTGTGGCAATCATGGGGTTATCTGCTTATGAGAAGGTTGAGCTTGTGGCCTACCAACTTAAGAGGGCCGCCAATGTATTGTACGATCAATGAGTTGAAGCAAAGAGTGAAGAAGCGATACCAATTGCTTGGGAAAAGCTCATGGGCACCTTCCTAGATCGATTCTTTTCATTAAAGTTGAGGAAGGCCAAATTCTAAGAGTTTATTAAACTTCACCAAGGCAACATGAGTATTGGGGAGTATTCCTACAAGTTACCAAATTGTCAAAATATGCACCATGCATGATTGCCGATCCTACGAAAAAAATAAGAAAGTTCATCTCTAGTGTGTTAAATTTGGTTTCTAAGGAGTGCAAGACCTTCATGCTAATGAAGAAAACAGATATCTCCTGACTCATGACCTATGCAGAGCAAATTAAAGATGAGAGACTGAGAGAGCATGCTAGGGATTCTAAGAGGGCTTGGGTTGAGGATGGTGGATTCTCCCACCAAAGATTAGGAAGTAGTGGACATGGAAAGTTTTATGGTCATCAAAGCAAGTGGGTTAAGATCTTACCACCTTTTCTCATCCAAGGATAAACAAGTTTAAGGGGTTCAACCTAAAGGTGTAAAGAGGTCTAGGTGCCCAAGCTTCTCCAAATTGCGAAAAGAGTAGAAGGCTTCAAAAAGGCAAATGCTTAGCTGGTTCCAATGCATGCTTCAGGTATGATAAACCTGATCATCAAGCCTAGGACTACATGAGAACTAGTGGTGCTAGGCCTCAAGGACAAAGAGTGCAAAGTGGGTAAGTTCAAGGAGATGCTCAATCATAAGTCGTGAAAATATAACTTTAATGATGCTTAAAACATAGTCACCATAGAGGAGAGAAGAAATTGGCATACTGTGAGCCAAGTTACAGAGAACTACAAACCTCAACTCATAAGCACTAAGATGATGTGCAAGAAACCTAAGGAGAATGAATGGAGACTAAACACTGAAAGAAGATTCAATTGAAAAAAAGAAAAAGCAGGAGCAGAGTGTATTGCTAGGAAAAGAAATGGACACACAGTGATGTCATTTCCAACCCTAGTACCTTTTTGTACTAACCAACTACTCAGAAGTGAAAGCAACCTTACATGAAGTCCAGTGGTGCATATCCAGAAATCCATATAAGTTGATCTTTGAATTAGACTCTTTTATGGTAGTGAACGTGATTATGGGCAAGTGCAAGATTAGTTCAATATGTATGTCAACCTAGTTGGATACATAATCATAACATCCTTTCATAGTATGAGTTCATGAAATTCATCTGGGAAACCGTCAAGTCGATCTTACTTAAATCATACTTAGAGGATCAATTTATGAGAATTTAATGTAATTAAATGGAACCCATAAAAATCATAAAGAACTCTAACTTGAGAATTGTTCAAAACTTGAGAATTTGAGTTTAAGTTAGGACTTTATAGATAAAATTCTCATATACTTAGAATGTAATCTGTACTAATTTGAATTTGAAGACCTGATTTGTGGAACCCTAGATTTTACCTTGTTCTTGCTTTTAGAGGAGAATCTTATAGAGAGAAATTTTTAATTTGATTTGGAATAGAGTGAATGTAAGATTAGGTTGATAGGAATCCTAAATCTCACTTAAAATAATATAAAATGACATCATATGGAAGTTAAAAGGATATACAAAGACTAAATTACCCCTAAGAATTAACTGTTGACAGAAACAAAGAAGATCATCTACGATCTGTGGTTTCTTAATTTTACGAGCTATAGAACCCTATTTATCGAAATTCGGACTAAACTTTGAGTTTCTAAATCTCGACTACAAAATCATTTCTATGAACTATAATCTAAAGTATGACTTGTCCTGTCCTCTCGTGAAATTTCAGTTAAAAATGTCTTTCTTAGAATCGTAACCGAAATCATAAACTATAATCCATCAAAAACTTGTACAATCTGTGGAACTCCTTCATCCTTGCTAAAGTCAATCTTTTAATTCTCTTAATCTCATCCACAAGGGGTCATTTATGACCCGTAAAACCAATTACAAGCCATAGAACCCTAGTGAACATTGATCAGTTTTTCCAGTTTCTTCCAAGTTTTCAAGGCTTATCTATGACCATCTATTTTATGACTCAAAAATGCATCTATGGCTCATAGATGAGTCTCATGAAACTTTTACCAAATTAGTTTCTACAATATCCTTTATTTATTTTAATTTTTCAATTTTTTAGATATTACACACAAAATGGAGAGAGTAGGAGTTTTTATCTAAATTTAATGTTAATACACCTTGAACGTCTTTATATTATGTTATAAGATGAGTTAATCATGTTTTGTAAGAAAATATCATATATTAATCTTGAATTACATTTAAACTCTTCTTCCCCTAATTTATATTGGATCAATTATATCACCAAGTTATTATCTTTTCAATTCTAACCCACCCTCATTGCATATGCTAAAGGTAAGTAAATTATAATTGTTTTCAAAAAAACTCCACTTGCTATTACGTTCCTTCTATTATAAACATATTTTATTTATAGTGAATATCTATTATGTAGATTTCTTCAAGAGTTAGGAATCCTACTTGAAGACCAATTCAGTTTCTTAGTTGGAGACCAAGTCAGTTTTTCCCTGTAAATGTAAAAGTTTTCTTCATTGTAATAGAGACCTCGATATTATTCAAGAGCAATAAGAGATCTTCTCTCTTCTCTCTACTTTCTTCTTTTTTACTTTATAGTTTCATAACACGTTATCAGCACTAGACTCTACCATTTTAAAAAGTGAAGGTTAAGTTGCAAGGCTACTGAAGGTTAAGTTTCAAAGTTAAGGTATTATTTATTTATTTATTTAATTATTTATTTTCTCTTTATTGATCTGGCTAACCTTGAAAAACTTGAGTTTGTTGTCCTTCATATTTTGGGCAAGGTGTTGGATGTTAGATGTCTTGGACACATCATTAAAGAATGAAAATAAAGTATCAAAATAAAATTGTGTTTAAACTACAATATTCCTATGTCATCATCTAGATGAATTTGAAAATATGAATATCTCACAGTTAAAGATGTCGGATTCAAGCTCCATCAATTTATGGCGTAAGACGTCTTTATATGGATAAGACGTTAGATTCAAGTCCCAATGCACAATGATATAATGATAATAAAAGCAAAATAATGTGTTTTTGGTGAAAAGTCATAAAATATATTCCATTAAAATGCTCCATTCTCTAAAGTGAATGTGGTAGTAGTGCATAATATCCGAAACAAGACAAGTGATTGAATAATGCACATGAACATGGAATAAAGTACTAACCTATCATAAATTGATATGCTAAGGTGATTGTGTTTTATTCATGAAGAATGAGAACTTTTGATAATGATTTGAATTAAAGAAAATTCAAAATGGACATCCATTTAAAGAACTTAAAGATTTTTTTAAACGGTGAATTTTCTTGTACCACTTATTACCAAGACAAGTTGATTGTGAGACTATCACCAACGAATGTTGGGATGAAGTCCTCGTGTTTTTGAAACGTATACATGGGGATATTTGTGGACCTATTCACCCACATAGTGGGACGTTTAGATATTTTATGATCCTAATAGATGTTTCATCTTGATGGTCTCATGTGTGCCTATTGTCATCTCATAATTTGGCATTTGTAAAATTATTAGCACAAATAATACGATTACGGGCACATTTTTCTGATAATCAGATTAAGTCCATTCGCCTTGATAATGTTGCAGAGGCATCCCAAGCATTTAATGACTATTGTTTATCCATTGGGATAAAAGTTGAACATCTTGTTGCTCATGTTCATACTCAAAATGGTGTTGCTGAATAATTAATTGAACGCTTGCAACTGATAGCAAGATCATTACTTATGAAAACTAAATTGTTCACTTTTGTATGGGGACATGCAATTTTACATGCTGTAACACTTATTCATCTCAGACCGACAAATTATTATAAACATTCTCCATTGCAACTGATTTTGGTTTAAAAACCTAATATATCCCATCTAAGAATTTTTGAATGTGTTGTATATGCGCCTGTGGCACTACCACATCGCACAAATGGGATCTCAAAGAAGATAACAAATATTTGTTGGGTTTGAATCACCCTCCATTATACACTATCTTGAACCATTAACTAGAGATATGTTCACTGCTCGGTTTGCAGATTGTCGGTTTGATGAGATACTTTTCTCAAAATTAGGGGGAGAAGATGATAATATCAAAAGAGAAATGTTGTGGAAAAATCCATCATTTTCTCATCTTGATCCATGTGCTTCTATTTGTGAGCAAGAAGTGCAAAAGATTATTCACGTGCAAAAATTGCAAATCAAATGCTAGATGTATTTACAGATTTAAAAGAAATTACGACTCACCTCTACGACAAGTAGAATAGTTGAGAAGAAATAAAGTTGAAATTTACTCCCCGAGTAAGCAATCTAAAACTTGTTCATATAATAGTAAATCAGAAATTTACTATAGCAAAAATCACATGTCATGCTAAACTTAAAGTTTACTCATTAGACATATATTGAAGAAATAAAAGATTCAAGGTTTCTTTGTTTCTCATGATAAGTTGATTAGATCAACTAATGTTGGCTTTTAATTCCCTAAATTCTGAAAGTTTGAAAGGTGAATATGGACTCATTCACCATCATGTGATATGTGAAATAGATGCATCAATAAGATAATCACATGTGTGTTTATTGTCAATTAGAATTTTGACATTCACAAAATTATTTGTGCAAGATAATTGAGTTAAGAGCACAACTTTTAGAATATGTAATCAAGATAATTCATCTTGATAACATTGATAAATATTCAAGCTGGTTGACACTAAATACCTTAGGTACATGGTCAATTATTGCGTATGAGAACAAAGTTTTATGGTCTGAAATATGATAAATTGTAGACAAAAATATGTATCAGACTAATACATTTTGATCAAATTCCCTTAATTGATTTATGGTCATGGACCATATAATTTCTATCTAATAATTTGATATGTGGTGTATAATTAATAAATATATCATGATGCATAAAAAATGAATTCTCTAAATAGATTGGAATATATGTTAGTTTGTCTAACATAAGGTGGAGATAACAAGAAACTAAGAGTTGAAATACTCTTATGGAATGCCCCAGAAAGACAAAGTCTATGACATGCATGAAACATGCAAGTAATCCATAATAAGATAATGCTTGAAAAGGAACAAATGGTCCAAAATGGTTATAATAAAGAGGCAATGTGCTCAAGAAGAACTTATGATATAACACTTCATGAAACCTCACGAGAGGGGTAGCCACCTGAAAATAATGAAGTGATGAGATCTCAACAAGTTATGTCATATTACGATCGTCAAAAGAGATATTTTGTCAATGATATCTTTGATTCCACATAGCGCAATACTGTAAAAGATTATGAGGATCTAAACTCTACGGTATATTAAAGCATGATCTAACTATCAAGTGAAATGATGCATCTTGGTAAGCGTAAAACTTATTTGACTTGCAATCTAGAAATTAAAAGCGTTATGTATTTAATATTGAATATTTTCACTGGATAAAATTGATATGAAAGTATTTGAAGGATTTAAAATGCATGAAGCATGTACAAGTTCTTGTAAAACTTGTTCATAATCCTCAAATTAGTTAAATTAATCAAGAATTTTTCATATTGTTATGCAAGTTGATAACTTCAATTAAAACTCTTGAAGAGTTTCTAAAAGGCAATATATTCTTTTCTTAAAGAAGTTGAAGCGAGGAACTTGCAAAACTCCTTGATCCTAAAGGGAGAATTCATAAAAGGAGATAGAACGAAGTGCATTTCGCCAAAACTTTTCTACACACATGAGCTCCAAAGAATAGTGATATAAATATGCAACAGAGTCGTTCGAGTGACAATGTGTGGTGATTTGTTCACTAACTCTCTACCAACTACAACTTTCAGGAAGATGGTACACAAAATTGGGATGCAAAGATTCAAGTCTTTGGATTGTTATATTGATTAGGAGGGTTAATACGCGATGTACTCTTTTTTCCTCACAAGGTTTTTGTCCCATTGGGTTTTCCTTGTAAGGTTTTTAATAAGGCATCCAACATGCTTATTATTAGATATGTGTACTCTTTTTCTTTCACTAGAATTTTTTCCCACATGGTTTTATCTAGTAAGATTTTAACGAGCAACATAATCTAGCAAATAGACATTCAAGGAGGAGTATCATAAACATATTTTATTTACGGTGAATGACTATTATATAGATTCCTTCAAGAGTTAGGGATCCTACTTGAAAACCAATTTAGTTTCTTACTTTGAGACCAAGTCAATTTTTTACCTATAAATATAAGGGTTTTCTTCATTATAATAGAGACCTCAATATTATTCAAGAGCAATAAAAGATCTTGCGGTCAAGGCCAACTATCACCGAGCACTCCGACGAAGTGCTGAATATATACTTGACTGCTTTCTTATGTATCATCACGAGGCTTCTTCCACTATAACATTAGGCAATTCTCTCTTCTCTCTACTTTCTTCTTCTTTTATTTTATAGTTTCATAACAACTTTCATTTGTTGGGATATACTATTAACCATGTAATTGTATTATGGTATTTGAATCCCTTGTAAAGACTATTTATGTTGTTATAATAAAATCTTGTTTTGAATAGATCATTTTGTACATATGTGTGTCTTTTACTTATATTGTAGATAAATTTGTGTATGGAGTATTTTAACTCATGCATGGAAGATTAAAATTATTGGTTCATATAAGTTATACACTATTGTTCACGATCAATGATGAAGTAGGGCTAACATCTTGATTGATCGTAGCACAAGATTAAATATAATTTGATCATGGTTATGGGAGTGGTTATTAAACTCAGAGTTCGATCCCACAGCTTCATGCCTTCGGCAGAGTTTCATTGAACAGCTGATCTAGAAACAGGCTTTCCCATGCAAAAGAGTTCGCCCAAGCTTCTGACCACGAGTCAGAAAGAAAAGATTGGTCGTACAGACGTTAGAAAAAGAGCAAGCCGCATTTATGGAAATGTTGGAGAAGGCACGACTTCTTGTGCTAATACATTTTGTATGTATTGAACGGACCAATTGGAGAAATTTATTTATGTTTTGAATTTTTTAAAAATAAATTCTCAAGTTCATTGCATGTACTTATACTTCTAATCTTGATATAATTATTATGATCTATGTGATTTGATTTATTATTTTAATGTATTGAAAGGTGAGACATTTTCAATGAGTCGATAAAATCCTAATGGATTCGATAATGACAAATTGAATTAGTGAAATAATAGTTAGTTGATAGAACTGTGTCTCGGTCCTGAGTTGAAGACACCCCTTTAAGGTTACTTATAAGTTTTCACGTGAAACCCTGCAGGTGGATTTTAATATTCGTCATGTGAAATAAGTTAAGTAGAGTGGTAAAGGATTGACTTAGTCGATAAATTAAATTATTTTCAGAAAATTTCATTTATTGATTGGTGTCGGTAATTCTAACATGGGGAGTTAAAATAAGATGTGATGATGGATTTTAAAGTTAAGTTGAGGAGTTCAATTACAAACTTTTAGTGGAATAGCTTGTAATTTATTGTGATATGGTAATTCTTTCTATTACGAATTATTATCAAGATAGGAAGCTTTTATTAATAAGTCCACGTTCCCTACTGCGACTGATTTATTGATCAATTCTCAAGAATATATAAATGTTATGGAAGGAGTTTAAAAGACTGACCTTCATATATTTTGTTTTAATGATAAATATATTATTTATTTAAAACGAAATTAAAAAATATGGACTCTTAATAGGGATAAAAACGGTTTAGGGCTTATTATGACTATCAATTATAATAGTCATTAGTGGGCATAATAACAAGAAACATTTTGATCCTTTCCTCTTCTTCCCCAAGCCCTGAATATCCAAGGATAAATAGGGAAGAAGTTTGTAGAGTTGAGAGATAGTTCTTGAGGAAAAATCTTGCCCACACAAGATAATAATGAGTGTATAAACGAGATAGCAATAGAAGTTCGTGGTCTCTTGATGGTCCTGGATTCTACTACATGGAACGAATTGTCACAAAGCTTCCAAAGGTATGTTTTTCTTGACTTCGTTTTACAACTAACAGAATCTTATGTAAGTGTTGATCCAATAATTGTACTTCCTCTGTGTGAATATTAATTTGTTAAACCCCGAAAATTCTTAAGGTTAATTAATAATTGGGATAAATTGTTGGGATTAAAATATAGCTTTAATTTAATCCATTTGAGGTGCGGGGAGTGTGGAATCAAGTATTTGGCGGATAAAATTTTAATTGAAGTCGAAAGTCCTCAATTGGAATTAAAATATAAAAG
>JAOTQR010000100.1:9507806-9553831 GCA_025774065.1 Solanum ossicruentum
TATATATATATATATATATATACATGCTTGAAGTAGGAACATAAGTCTTTTCAAATCATTATCATGCAGACTTATACTTAGAGGTCAAGTCATACTTAAATCCATGAATACATACTTAGGAATAGCTCATTACACTTGAACATGATGGTGAATACTCACCCATAGTTGTTTAAAGTCATATCATAGAAATACTTGTCTTGAAATCATAGTCTTAATCATAATTGGATATCAACCCACATCATAAAACTAATGAAAAAAATTCTTGTTCATGTATGCATATGTCACGAGGAATGAGAGAATAGCATGGGTACTTGAGATTCATAATCAAAGCATCATAATAAAATGAAATCATACTTAATCCATGAAGAAATCAACAATTGAAACCTACTGGAAATTTACCCATGCATAAATTCATCATAGAAAGGGACATGCATTTTTCAATTCTCATAAAATCCATGTAAATCAAAATAATAAGATTAAATCATCAATTGAAATCAACTCATTACTTAATTTAATTAAATTGAAGCTAAATTAAAAGACTCACTTGTAATTCATACTTAGAAATCATGAATCTCATGAAATAGATTTTGGGGCTTCATGGTTGAAAGAAACTCATGAATGAATCCACACATATCTTGAAGAAATTAGGAAGATAAAGTTGAAGTAGACTTGATTTTGGAACACCACTGAATTATCCAACTTGAATCTTCAAAGCTTGATTTAAATAGAGTTTTAGGAACTTGAATTTCTAGAGTTTAGGTGTTTGAATTGAAAATGAAGTGTATTGAATGAACAGAGGCTAATTTCGGGGCTTAGGATAAGCATAAAAGTCATAAAAGACCTTGGAAGTGAACCAAATTACCATAGAGGTCTTAATAAAATGGAATAAAGATATAACTTGACACCACCACGGAAGGCTTCACGATCCGTGGTGGCCTTGGTGAACTTTTATGAAGTTACGAGACAGTGATTTTGGAAGAAAATTTGGCCAACGGTCCCTCCATGGTCACCTTCACGGTCCGTTGTGCTCTTCATGGACCGTGAGGCTGCCCGTGATGGCACTCTTCGGCAAAAACATCATCACCAAGGCAAGGGCCCCTTCCACGAGCCCTTTCATGACCAGTGGTGAGGACCACGAGATATGAAAGGCTCCATGGAGGGCCAGTTAACCTTGAACTCCCCAGGAAGCCAAAATAACCCATGAAATGGCCAAGGCCCTCTCCACTAAGACCTCCACGGCTCGTGGACCCTTTCACTGCTCGTGGAGGTGTCCATGAAAGGACACCATGGTAAAAAAATCATCTGAAATCATATTTTAACCGTCGTTAAGGCCTTCTACGATCCGGGTCCTTACAAGGTTGTTACATGTAAGTCTTCTCTAATTCACTTTAGGCATATCATCTCCCATGAGAACATACACTTTCATTATAGAAAAACTAATTTTCCTCACCATATCTTGTTTAAACCATCCAATATTATCCAGGTACTTCTTTGCGTTGAGAATTATTTTAACCATTCAAGAAACATATTGATTCTTCGCTTCCCCTATAAATCCCTATTTTACATAGTATGTATGCATCCACACAACCCAAAGCTTGTCTTTCTTAGACATACATTCCACAAAAGTTTACAGAGTGCAGTCTTATTCCATTTTGTAGATCCAATAGGTTAATTCCACCAGCAACATTAGGATGACAGTTTTTCACAAGGCACAAGTGCCTTTTTAGATCCATTAGTGTGCCTAGTCCAAAAGAATTTTCTACACAGAGGAGAGAAGATTATAGTTATTTCAAAGTTTCAAATACTAATTGTAGTTACATTTACATAAATGCTTGTGGTTTAGTTTATCATCTAACTTAGCAACATCATGTTTATTCTGATATCTAAAAATTTATATTTCAAATTAAATTAAAGATTTTAAAATGTTATAATTTAAAAAAAAAATACATGTATCGTTGATATGCCAAACTGAAGAAGAAAATAAAAGTAGATATTTGGGCATGGTGTGTCTTTTTCTTTTTTTTTTTACAGTTGAATTTTAAAAATCACGTCAACTTAAATTTCATTATCTTTTTAAAAATTTTGAAAAATACCAAAAAATTATTTTCACTTCAAATCACTCAAAAATTCAAAAATAACTTCAATTTATATTCATGACCGAACACAATTTCAGTTTTCAAATATTATTTTTTTTCACTTTGAAAATAAAATTACTTTTTAAATACTCATAAAATTCATGATCAAATGGGCCTAAATTTCCGTTTTCTTACATGAAGATCAAAAGGGAGTAATTCTTTCTAGAAACAGAAAATTCAATTCCCACTACATCAAACAAAACAGAAAAGAGAAGGTGAAACCATGAAAAATTAATTTACTCATCAAAAATTCTTTTCTTTGTTTCTTCAGAAGGTTTTGCCGGTCGTTTATCTTTTCGCTAACTTAGTAATGTATTGATAATATTTGAGAAACGATACTACAATAATAATTATATATCTAAAAAGCTAACATCACCTTAATATTCGGATGTGGAGCTTGCTTTGTAAAAAGATATATTAAGGGTTAGACATAATTACAATTAAATCCAATTTAAGAATATTATAAATATAATAACATAATAAATTGAGGAAAATGATAAATGACAATTGCATCTATTGTAGAATCTTTTAGTGAAGATAATGCTGATTTTGATCAACATCTATAAGAACATTTATGCTTTTGAAATAATATAGATAGATAAATAAATATGGATAAATAATAATGTGTATACTCGCCAGCTTGATCTAGTCTCTTTCATGTTAAATACTTAACCAAATCAAACTAAACTGCCCTAAGACAATTTTCTTGCCAGTTTGACTTGGTTGGTCAGGCTCATTTTAAGATTACACTTGAGCGCCATCAAAAGTAAGTAAATTGAAGCGGACACCACCATTAAAAAAAATAATATAAGTAGCTTTTGCCAAAGAAAGGAAGCTGACAGAATATTATGCGTTCGGATGAGAAAGGGATGCTAGAAAGGAACATCTCAAATAAATACTTGTATATATATTCTTCGTCTATGAATGAACATACCATTTTCTAAGTTAACAACAATCTTACAAATTCAATGCTGATTCACTCTTAACTTCACCTTGTGTGAAAAATTGAATGCAAATCACAAACACCTTAATTGTGATAAAGAATGACCAAACCAAAAAAAAAAAACGAGTGATACAGAAAAACCTTCACATCTGAAACAAACCAATGTCTTCAAAATCCAACACGCTCAGCTCTTTGCTCCTAAAGCAAACATCTGATCATGAAGAAATAATTAACCCAAACAGAAAAAAGAACCTGCAGAGAACATGAGAAAATCGAGTTAGTAAGTAGATTAAGGTATTTCAGGCTGGAAGTGGTTTACAGTGAAAATATATTTGATACATAGAAGATATTTTCGAATGGAGACTTTACCAATAAAACCAAAGTAAATGACAATCCACCTCCAGAAATAACATAACAAGGACAAGACCTTTCTAAAGTAGCACAAATTATTTTGGCTGAAATGAAGCTCAGATGTTACACAAGCTAAAAGGAACAAATATGAACCATATTCAGCTGCATAAGAACAGAGGGCAACAATACTTGATATTATAATGAAAGCAGCTAAATAAGGTTCTGCATAGTTCCTGATGACTCTGTCTCACCAAATCGTGATTCTATTCACATAGAGCCGATACACATCCTGATATGTGCATAATTACACTTTTGAATGCAAGCTATACACCCCGACTAGTCACTTGAATAGCAGGGGAAAAGTTTGTGTATACATGATTATGCAACAAGCCAATGTAATTGACAGCTAAGTAGGCCTAAGAGACTACTGCATTATAATATCTATAACTCTTCTATATGAGATTCTCTTTCCACAACAAAAATGTAAAAAAGCAAATGATTTTTTTTCCTTCACCTCCAAATGGAGTAATGGGCTGACGTTTCTGTCAAACTCTTCTCCCAAAAACCCAACTATTTTGTTTTGCAGGGGAGAATGAAGTAGTAAACCATTCAGTTTTCCATTCCTTGACAGAACAACAAAGGTTTATTTCAAAAAGACGACAAAAGTACAATCCAAAGTAGATATGATGATTCTTCCTATCTACTCTAGCCTTAGTGAAAGAGTTTCCTTGTACTCGTTGTAGGCAGGAGGGGATAGGTATCCCGTAGAATTAGTTGAGGTGCCCGCAAGTTGACCCAGACTCGACATTCGAATTCGACCCGACCCTGACTACGACACCAACATCCTACTCTAATTTATAATTCGAGTCCGATCCCGACATCCATCTCGAGAACCCACTCGTAAGCCCAACCTGGTACCCGACACCAGAACCAAGACCTAAATTCTGAAGCAGGACTCGACCCTAACACCCGATGCGTGACCCAACTTCTGAACCGGGGCCCAACCTTACATCCGATCCAAGACACTACTCCAACTCCTGATCTAGGACCTGACTTTAAATTGGAGTCTCGACCACAATACCCAACCCAGGACCCGACTTCTAAACTGGGATCAGACCCTAAAACTTGACCTCATCGATCGATTCAAGATCCAAGCCTAACACCTTACATGGAATCTCAACTTGATGTCTAATTCGAGACCCAATCCCAACACCCATATCGGTACCCACTCCTGAGCCTAACCCAGAACTAGATACGTGAACCAAGGCCCATATTCTGAACCAGGATTCAACCCCGACACCTAATGCGAGACCCAACTTTCAAACTAGGACCCGACCCTAGCACTCAAACTAGGACCCGACCCTAGCACCTGATCCAAGACATGCCCCCAACTCCTAACCCAGGATCCAACTTTAAAATCAAGACCCAACTTCCAAATAGAGACTCGATAACGATACCCGATCTAGGACCCAACTTATAAATTGGGATTTGACCCCAATACCCGACCTCAACAATCGACTCTTGACCCGAAACTTGACTCCGACATTCAACTCAGAACCCCACCCTAACACTTGGCTCAAGACCCAACCTTGGGACCCGACATAATATCCAACCTCAAATTCTAACACGAGACACGACATCAAAAGCAAGATCCGACCACGACCCAACATGACTCTACTTGAGACCTGAGAGCTGGATCTCTACTAAGGTTAGACTCGAGTCCCGAATCAAGTATCAAGAGTTGGATCAAATATTGGTATTAGGGATCGGTACTTGGAGATTTGAGTCAAGGTAGAAAGTGCAGCGTTAGGTTGTAAAAGAGTTTTGGAAAATATTTTCCTTTTTGGAGGTAGGTCATTTTTCTTAAATTTGAGAAAAATAAATTGATTAATAAAGCATTTTGCAAAACAATTAAGCTAATTGTACACAAGAAAATTGAAAAATATTTTCTAAAAATGTTTTCCTTCATACCAAACACACTCTTTAAATAGTTTCACATCTGTAAAAATGGATCTTAGATCTAACTCAACACTAGCTCATGAGAGGATAATCCAAGCCATAAAAAGACTAAATTCCACATTCCTTGGCCAACATGGGGCACTCAACACCTTTTATGCCCAGGATTGGACATTACAAGCATGGCAATTTGATATGGGCACCACTATTAGAAAGAAGTTATGAATTGGGATGGAACTAACTCTAGTACCATGATAAATGGATCACAAGTCTAACTCAACCTCAAAAGTTAGCTCCTGAGAGGAGGATTGTCCAAGTCACACAAAAAGACCAAATCCCCCATACATCAACCGATGTAGGAGACTCAATAGCATCTTCAAGATAGCACAGATGGAAGAATAAGAAAAAGATAAATTGGACCAAAGACAATATAAAATCCTAATTTATTAGTTCAGCAGTCATTCATAGGCTACTCCAAAAACCTATTTCACTAGCCCATGTCTGCTACTTCAACTACACAACTTAAAATAAGATTTATCATTCAGTCCACAAGTAGTGAAGTTGCCAGGAGAAAATGCTTGAATCTTCATAGGCCATGATCTTTAGATTATTATTCTTAAGGGGTGTTTGGATTGGTTTGTTTTAAGTGCTTTTGGAATTCAACTTCTATTTTATTCAATGGTGTTTGGGAAAGATAAAAATTGCTTCTAAGCACTTACGTTAGGCCAAAAAGTACAAAAAAAAAAGCTAAAAATTGAATATGACCAGCTTATGGCTTTTAGCTTATAAGCTATTTTTAAAAAATGCCAATCCGAACACCCCAAAATCTACTATGAAAATTCCAGTTCTACAACTAAATTGTTGGATGGAAACATGGTCCTAGTCCTGACTTCAAATGGGCACCCCCAAAAAGAGCTAGTGCAAAATCCTTTACTAGATGAAATTCAGTCGCACAATTACCTCTTCTCTTCTTTTTTAATGCAATCACACAATTACAACACGTGGATAAAGGGCATATAGCTAGTTGCCTGTAAAGTGAAAATCCTCAAGTTCTTTTCCAGGTAGATCCTTTGGTACTTCTGGTTGTCAACAAAATGATGAATGGATTCCCTAGTTTTTATAAAGTTATAATTTCATCCACCAGCAGACCCCCACCATAATTTTCCAGCATATTTGGAGAGCATTAGTGTCCTTACATGGCCTTGGGAAATGATATGGAAGACCTATGTACCTCCTAAAGTTGACTGCTTTGAATGGATAACAGCTGATGAGGCCTATTTGACTCACGATAGATTCCAGATGAGAGGTTTTCATCGATGTGGTAGATGTTTCTACTGGGAGAGATCCATGGGAAACATCAGACAGCTGTTAATTCACTGTAACCAAGTATGGCAAATGGGGTCCCTGTTTCTTAACCTTTTCGGATTATCCTGAGTCATGCCAATGGAGGTTAAGAGCTTGTTGAGCTGCGGCAAGGACCAGAGAGCATACAGAAGTACCATGATGCTTTGAAAGACTTAAGCATTTTATGGAATGTTTGGCTTGAGATAAAAAGAAATGTTTTGAGGTGAAGAAGATTCATGTTTCGTAAGTAATGCAATTCACAAAATTTATACTTTGGGCACCCAAGAATGTGGAGCATTGACATCCATGAGGTCTCAGCTCAAAACCCAGCGGAGACCAAAAAAGACACTAGATGATTTCTTCCTATCTATCCTAGCCTTGACGGACAAAGTTACCTAGTAATTGTTGCTGGTGAGAGTTGGCAGGTATCCTGTGGAACTAGATTAGATGTGCAAAAGCTGGCCCAGACACCATGTTGATTTTAAAATTAAAAAAAAAAAGAAAGAACTTACACTTTTGGTGCAAGGTGTTGTGCGGTAGAAATTTGACAGACCATAATGAGAAAATAGGAGAGGAACTGTAATACTATACCATTTTGTAGTTCCTTAAAGTACCATCTTCGTACTGAATAATATTTACTTTCTCTGATCAAAAGGAGTATGAGCCTTTATCTAGAATCCTTGACTATCAAACAAGATCTTATACCAAACCAACAGAAAACAGAATTGAGCCCGTTGAAGACATTTGTAATCTTACGCTACATGCTCACTTTAGGATAAATGCATATTTTTGTGTGTATACATGCCATGTCTCTTTTTCTCAATACCTATCAGTCACCTAAAAAGAAACATAAGATGTAACAAAATGGGTAAATTTCAATATCGACACACCATAAGAAGGTAAACCGAAACAAGTGTGGACTACTGTTGTGCATTCAAGTGAATGACTGAATATGTCAAACATCATGTCCACAGGTTTGGTGAACTCATTCTAACCATGTGAATCAGTCATTAAATCTTTTTGAGAAAACAATCCCTTGTCAAATCATTTTGAGAAAGTGATCACTTGTCAAATCTTTGACATGTTTATGGAAACGTTATGATGACCAATCACCTGAGACTAGATGTAGACCACTCAGGTTCACACTCCTCATATACCAGTTGATGAACAGCACTAGTTTAACTGCTACCGTAGACAAGTAGTTAAGCTTCAATCTAACAAACACAGTTTTCAAGTGGTCAGCTAATGAAAACTAAAAACTGAAGAACTCCCAAACCATTCAACACCGGATGCATAATAAAGCTATACCTTGAAGTGGATAATCTTCCCAATCTAATAGTTGTGCATGGAGACAAGTATGAATACTGAAGACAAGAATAAGCTATTTGTGCACTTCCAACCTATCCAGGATCCTCAAGGAAGATCCTTTTGGGTCCTAGGAGAGCTTTTTAGTACATTGCTAGAAACCCAGTTAGGTTAAACATACTTGCCAAAAAAAGAAGTGAACTCTCAGCATAGTGTTACTGGACATTCTTGGATGGAGCAGCATGGTGTTACTGGACATTCTTGGATGGAGCAATCCTAAAGCTACAAAACCAGTCTTCTAACAGAATCTCCAAGCAGCACTTGCAGCTCAGCTACACTTTGGAAAAGCCTATTTGATGCTCAATTACAACTTTTTGTTTTTCCACTCATACAGCCTCAGGAAATCAACTTTTCCATCCTTTTCTCAAGTCCCAACAATTGCTTCTGGGTGTAGTATCAAGCAAAAACGGAATCTGATTTAGGGTGGAGACGTAAATACCAAAAACCTGGACCGAACCGAATTAACTCGGTATCTCAGTTCGGTACTCGGTACTTTAATTCTTTTTTTTTATTTTCACAGGGTGTCCGAATCTCTTAGAGCCCGACTAATCCAGGGGGTGCACAGGCCCTCGGCAAGTAATTCAGGTTTTACCCAATCTGATGGCCCTCAGAAATTGTTTGCACCCAGTGGGTTTCGATCTTGAGACCTTGAAAGGGAGCAAACCCCAAGGCTCAAGTCTATTACCACCAGGCCAACCTCTGAGGGTTTGCTTCAGGTCTAATTTTCAGTATTACCAAAATATTTCAATATTAAAATTGCTAGTTTTCCATTTCATACCCGTAGATACTTTAATTTAGGCCTAGAGCCACACTCAATTTTTAAATCCAAGCCCAACTGCAGTTCTCATTACAATTTCAAGTTACACCCTAGACTAGGGTCCTAGAGTCACACTCACTTACTCAGATGGTCAGACCTCTCCGCTTGCAGCTTGCTTACATAATACATAGACACACATATCACTCGACCGGTGGTAACCAACGAGAGGCAATGACTGCAATCATGTCATCATTTCTCAATCTGTTCTTTTTTCTTTAAGGTGACTAAATTCCAATTTTTTCTTTAACTCAGATCTCTTCTCAATCAGAGTTATTCTTTTGGTACAAATCTCTTGATCTGAGTTTTGATTTTTTTTTTTCGTAGTTTGCTTCATTTCTGGCTTGGGACAAGAATTTCTTCAATTTAATTTGCTTCAATGTTAGATTTTTTTTCATCCTCGCTGAGTAATGTAGTTGACTGATAAGCATGCACCTATTGGAGTCGTCTCGTCAGAGATTTGTATTTTTTGTGTTTGACTTAGCAGTTATTGTTACTGTTATTGTTTTATTTTTTTATATTTTTTGCAAAACAATTCTATCTTCACAGCTTTTCTCCTTCCACTGGTGAAGTGCTGAAAGTTTGTACAGTTCTATGTTAACAGACTATTGATCTTTAAAGTATAGGTATCGATTATCATTATGATCAAGACTAGTGACTAAGATCAATTAGTATTAGTGGACAGTGGTTGATGTTGTCATTGCAGTGTAGAGGACTATGTGTTTGTATTAAGATCAATTAGTATTAGTGGACAGTGATTGATGTTGTCATTGCAGTGTAGAGGACTATGTGTTTGTATTGTTTGCTGAACCTAAACTGCTCCTTGTGATTTCATAGTTAGTCTCTTTAATTTTTCATAGATGGCGGATGAAAGTAGAGTAAGTGAGCCCCATTCAACTGATAGCTTACCTAATACAGATAATAGTGACAACACCCTGGAACCAAGTTACAAAGAAACGAAAAGAAATGCAATCTAGATCTGAGGTATGGAATCTTTTTGGTAAGGTTGTTGTAAAGTATTGGTAGAGCGAAGTGTAAATATTGTAAGAAGACTTATGCTGATAATACAACTACAAACAGAACTATGGGATTGCAAGGCCATTTGGGAAGGTGCCCATTATATAAACCTATCACTGAAACTTCTAGTGGTTAAAAAAGCTATCCTTTCAATCAAAGGATGGACCACTTCTGCTTTAGAGCTTTGACCAAGAAGTAACCAGGAGGGCTTTAGTTGAGATGATAATTACAGATGAACTACCTTTCAGCATTGTAGAAAAGGAAGGCTTCAAAAGTTTATGAGTAAAGCACAACCTCTATTTCGAATTCTTTCTCATACAACAATAACAAGAACAGTGTTTTGGATGATGAAAGGTGACAAAAGGTTTCACGGATGCAAGAGGCGAGAGGCAAAGGACAAGGTGCTCGCCTTTTAAAGTTAGGCGCCAATTAAGTACCAAAAAAGTTTAAAATATTTAACTGCATACATAAATAACCAAAATCTTAACAGCAATAACATGTTAGCAAATATTTCAATTCAAAAAATAAAATAGACAGTAGATACTAAAAGTCTAGAACTTGAATGACTCAATACTAAAACACAGGAATGACAAAGAAGAAACTGGGCAGATGCAGATTGAGTAAGAACAAAAAACTGCCTTACCAGTTAATGAAAAAGAAGAAAGAAGAAAGACAGTCGCAAAAGTCGAAACAGAGGAGAAAGAAGAAGAAACGAGAAGAAAGAAGAAGAAAGGCATACTTGAAGTGGCTGAGGCCTGAATTTTGAAAAAGAGAGTGGACTTAGAAGTTTGAGGTGCGTAAATCACAAATAAACCCTAATTTTACATTTAAAGTTTAAATTAAGTCAGTTTTTCTTTTTAACAAAAGCGACACCTCGCCTCTCGCCAAAGGCACTAAGGCAAGTGCCTTTCACAACACAAAACAAGGTTTTGTTATGAAGTTTACGGTGAATTGAGAAACAATCTGGTGAAGTCTTTTAGAAAAGTACAACCAAAAATTTGCCTTATCACAAACAAATGGACGTTGGTGCAAAGAATTAATTATATGTGTTTGATTGCTCACTTTATTGATATAGATTGGATGTTGCATAAAAGAAAACTAAATTTTTTCCGTATCTCTAGTCATAAGGGTGAGAAAATGGTCAGTAATTGTTTGCTTTGTGGAAGTGGGGGTGCTAAATCAGAGCTGTATAGATACATTAGCTGAAGTACAGTAGATAAGAACAAGTGTAGGAATCTGATAATTTTGATGTCTTAAATTGGTGGAAAGTAAATGCTGCTAGATTCCTTGTTCTTTCAGAGTTGGCTCGTGATGTGTTGACTATTGCAAATCCTAATGTGGCATCGGAATGTGCATTTAGTACTGGTGATCATATTCTTGATCCATTTAGAAGCTCATTAACACCTAACTGTGTACAAACTCTTGTTGGTATACAAGATTGGCTTAGAGAAGAAACTAACACTATTAGTGCTAAAGAAAATTTGGAGTAACTTGCAATTGGTAAGGTTTTGTAGTTTTTGTGCGATTTATTGCAAAATAATTTACTTGTTTATCTTGTATGACATATTGGATTAAATTATCTTTAGAGATGGCACATAATAGAAGAGAATCTAGTGTTGTTGATGCATGATTTCAAATTGTTCCTAGTGGTGAGTTCAATACTTTATTTGTTTGGTGATATCCTTTTGTACTTTGTAAATTTGTTCTTTTATCTTGAAATCTATATTATAACATTTGGTTTTATCTTACTTTTTATTAGGTTCAAGTTCATGCCTTCTAAAGTTCACTCACGGATTTGGGAACATGTTGTTGTGATTCAAGACAATGAAGAAGGGCAGAAAGTAAGGTGCTTGACATGTGGTGTGATAATTAATTGTCATCCAAGAACTAATGGGACAATTTAACGAATCACATCAAGGGATGTCTTGAGCATCATATCTCTCAAGAAAGGCTGATTCGTAATTAACCTTATGTTTTGAATTTGGTGAATTTTAGACTTAAATTGTGATTGCTTGTGTTTGATGATGGATTTAAGACATTGTATTTGCCGGTTGCTAGTTTTTTGCCTTAACAAAAGGCTGCTGTTAGTTGTTTGGCTGCTGCTTCATTTTGTCTTAGTGACTAGTTAGGCTGCATTTTAATTTTAAGACACGGGGTTCACTTAAGCTGCTGCAGACCTGCAGTGCTGCTGAATTCTAAGCTGCTCTAGTGCAGTTAGTTGCTTGGCTGGTGTTTGCAAATGTGAGCTTGTTCGCTTAATTTTAAGCTGGCTTTTGCTAAATTTAAGCTGTGGTTTGTCTTGAGCAAATGAGCAATTTGAAATTATATTATACATTATTTATTTCAATTAATAATACCGAGTAACCAAATTAGTTTTGTATGGTATTCGGTACACACTATTGAAAAATCAAAAACTGAAATACCAAACTGAAGTTCAAAAGAACCGAACCGAAGTACAGAACGCCAGCCCCTAGTCTGATTCTATATTGTAACCTGTTCAAAATGAAAGCTAAAATAACACTTTGGCAGGTAAATGAAATGACTGCATGACAAAATCTCAGCCAGGCTAGACAGTCACTCAAAAGACTTCTGATAACTATCATGAGGTGATTAATATATTTGTTTTTATAACCATGGTGTCTAGTGCGACTTGCGCGCAACTTTGGCTAATTCCACAAAATATGGTACCAGGTAACTCCGTTCCCCAAGGCTACGACCAATATGAAAAAGAATCCTCTATTGTTTGTCTCTGTTGGGATTGGGCACCCACTTCATTGACCACTAAGTCACATCCTTGGATACTAGGTGATTGATATTTTAATTAAGAAAGAAAAACTTAGCCATAAAATGATATTCTACAGCCAGTAATATGCATCTCTGAAATATTATGCTCTCCTTACCTTCCTTACAATTTGAGTATACTTTCGTTTTTCTGCATAATAAATTTAAGAGATAAATGAATAGACAGAAAAAGTATCATACCACAATCGCAATGTGCCTTCCTTCCTCTTACAAAATTTAGCAATACTAGCACACATTTGAAGAACTTAATGTTCCGAAAAAAAAAAAGGAAAAAACGGACTCACCCATTGACTTGGCAACATACAGCCACACAAAATTGAGAGCCAAATATCCTTTGTTCCGATGTAGTGATCAATCGCAGATATTGTAACTCAAAGATTTTCCAATACAGTATGGAGATTTGGAACACGGCGACGGAATAATGGTTCCAGCCTGAAAGCTGGCACCCCAGTCTGCCATCTATTAGTATCATACATCTCTTTCCATGCCTGCACTATCTCATCGACTTTAAAACCTGGAAAGGAACAGGCGCAAGATGGAAAGGCACATATCACTAATTCAGCATAAAACATATGTAAAATTAGAAAAAAGAAATCATATTTTACCTTCAAGAGCAGTTTCATTGGAACAGTGGTTTTTTATCATAACCGCGATATCAATTTGAGATGCTCCAGCTAGCTCAAACTTTTCCATTGCAACCTCCAAACATTCTTCCCAAGTTGGTAATCCCAGCTTAAATTCCACCACAGAACGTTCATAGAGCATGGTACCCCATAAGAGGTAAATCTGAGACCTCATATTTGCAGCTTGCTCTTCAGTTTCTTCAGCTGGTTTATCTTTAAGTAGACCACCCAATCCCATTTTTTGCAACAGAGCTTTATATTCTTCATTTTTGGAGAGTCCATTAAGACGTTGTTCTTCCATCTCCTCCCACATTTCTGTTCCTCTTTCGATGCTATCCTCAGCCTTGTTATACAGCTCCAAGATCTCTGCACAAGTCCCTGTCTCTAACTCAACTTTACTTCCAATCAAATAGTACCAGGAGAGTTTTGCGTGTTCAAACTGCTGCTGACCAAGTGCAAGAAGCCCTTCATAAAAATCTGACTTGAGCCTAAGAGCCTCTTCATACCTACTTCCTGCCATTTTGTATTCTTTCTCTGCCCATTCATATGCAGATTTAACCTGTTCCAACACAGACTCCCGAGGACCATCTTCAGTAAAGTATACCCGTTTCCTTGCTCCGGACATATGAACATTTCCCCAATTAAACAAGGACAAAGCTGCCATCTCTTGGAACACAGCTGCAGCAATACCAAAAAGCTCTTGTGCTTCTTCACTTGTAATAGTGTCCTCCATAGTTTCAGAGTATAGTTTCATACCTATCTCATGAAGATCCAGATATGGGTCACAATCAAAGCCAACATGATTTTTGAACAGGCGAGCAAATTGGACGATCCAGTCTTCAACACAAGTTGTCCCTTTATTGAGTTGCCTTTCTTTCTCCAGATGCGCATCATCTGTGACTATAGTTGATTTGTAACTGCTGGAATTCATATCTTCTTCACCACTCATTCCCTCATATACAGGTTCTTTATCTGGCGTAACTTGTACAATGTAGAGTCTTAAAGAAGTCTGAGGAGCAGCAGATGATTCAACCAGCCTAAGCTCGTCAGTGGTAGTTATTGTAACCAGGTCGCCTTCTTGATCCATATACTTGATAAGTGCACCCTTCAAGTTTGGGAATCGATCGAGAACAATGTCTCTGACAAGTCTAATACTGCAATCCACTGGTAACTGTGCCCATCTAATATCATCCTCAAATACCAATTTGACTGTTCTCGTGACTATCTTTTCTTCCTTGACGCTTCTTTTCTCCTCCACAACCACCTTACTTTCCTCAACTTTCTTTGTGCCGAATTTGTTGCTCTTCTTCTTTTTAGATTTGACAAGGTTGGTAGAAACTGGAGGCTCAACAACTTCAGAGGGTAATAGAAATTCTTCAATCTTCAGACCTTTCTGTTCCAATGCCCCTGCAATCTCGAGTGCAGTCAAATTATTGGGTTCAATAGTCAAAACACAGTTGACATCCCTTAAAGCCAAATCAAGCCTATTCAATGACTGATAACACTTTGCTCTCTTCAACAAAGCTTTAGTATACTTTGGAGCAACTTGAAGGGCCAAGTTGCATTCAGTTATTGCTCTTGGGTAGTCACCAAGGCCAATTTGCATATAGCAAGCAGCCATGCTGGTATGCAAATAGGCAACATCAATATGGTTACCTGGAAGTAACTTGAGAGCCTTCTCATACTTCAACATAGCACCCTCATGATCACGCTTCTGAAAGAGCTTGTTCCCTTCTTCCTTCAATTCTTGGGACATACTGATGAATACAGCAGTGTCTTCATCAAACGCTTTAGAGTTACCATGTTTCACATTTGCATCACTAGATAATACTTGACTTTTCTTCTTCCCAGTGGGTTTCCCCATGGTTTCAACAGCAAGAAAAGATAAGAGAAAGGTTTAGCTGAAACAAGACGGCGAATGAATAAAAATAAATATATAGAATTTCTGTCGCTTGCAATATAAACAGTAGGAATAGGGTTTACTTCCATATCTGCTTCTTGAACAAAGTCAACGCCCTCAACGCTCACTTTCAACTACAGCGCCCTCACTTTCCCATTTTCTTCTTTTATCTCTTACCTTCTTTCATAACTAATAGCATACATGAAAATTTAATACTCACACTTGTTCTTGTGTTAGGATTGTTGAAAATTGACCCGAAATGATGATTCAAATCCAAAAAAGTTATTGATTTATACGTAATGGATCACTGGTTTAGTAATTTTGGTAATAATTTAGATTTTTTTTTATAATTAGATTATTGATTTTTAATGATTTTTTATTTTTCTTTAACGGGCCGACCAATAACTCGATAGTAAATTGAATTATTATATTTGTACCATTTGCTTTTAAGCAAGATACAATCTATCAAGTCATGTATATGATTTATTTGATTTATCCTTTCTTCTAAGTAATTTTCAATAAAATAAATTTTGTATCAAATCCTAACAGTTAAACAAATAATGATCAATAACCGATAAATCAATATCTTATTGGTTCTATAATAGTTTAGCATATCTATAAATCGATAACGGATAAGTCAAATGGATAAACTTCAAAACCGAACCGATCCTATTGATATGTAGCCCTATTTTGTGTGGTTCTTTTTTAATCCTTGCCAAAAAGAATGTTGAATTCTTACTATAATTAAAAATGATTTAATTATTTTATTTTTAATAAAATAATTCTTAACAACACAAATATCTAAAAATTGTTTTAATTCATAATTTCAAAAATCTTTTTTTAAAATATCATGCCAAATTTAAAAAATACTACAAAATGGAATGGAGATAATACTAAGAGTTTGATTGCCCCAAGTGACACCTCACTAGTCATATATGATTTTATGGCTCAATGGAGACTCAAAAAAGATGTTTCGACAACATGCATTTAAAGAAATTTATTGGTGAATGTTTTGATCCAGGTTAGGCCTTAGACATAACACAACTAATGAGAACTCCGAGGGACCCTCATCTAAGACTCTTAGTATTCATTCAAGCATCCCATCGATAATGAACAATTAAACATAAGTGGAACATAGGGATAGGGACTAAGGGATCAAAATATAAGATAAAGAAAAAAGCATTAACTTGTAAGTCTATTACATGTTGACCAATAGTACCTTTATATACTAGACTAACCGGGGGTTAAGACATGTCCAAAACTCACCTTTAAAGGTGTAAGGCCCCACCTATAAGAAGTAGAAAAAGTGCAAGAAAAGAGTCTTGAAAATTTTCTGAGTGTCAGTTGTTACGAGGGGTCTTACGAGCCGTAAAAAGATCCACGGGTTGTAAGTGGTGCTCGTGGGTTGAAGGTCAAACTTGGTGAAAATGATAATTTCTGAAGTGGGATGTACGACTTATCAAATGGCCCGTAAAATTACTTACGAGTCATAAGTCATGCCGTGGAATGCGAACCAGGGAAAAAGTATCTAAAAGAATGAAATGTCATCAGATGAGACCCTTATCTATGGCCCATAAAATGGACCACGATCCATAAATGGGGTCTCATTGTCCTGTCCGGTAAAATTTTAAAAGGGGCAAATTCCACCTTTCATGCTGTCTAATGCCCATGCTATGTCATTTTTGACCTTCAAAGGGCCCCTTATCAACCTTCATAACCCTAATTTACTTCATTCCACCCCATTCCAAAATCCCAAAATCCTCTAAGTCTCAAAACACTCTCAAGTCCCCCCAAGGTTTCAAGCAAGAAGGTGCAAGCTAGGGTTTCGAATTTCTCATCATTTTACAAGGTTTTTCCGTTTTCTATCACTAAGGTATGTGGAATTTGATTGTGGGGACCTTTCCTCCACAAGCTTAACCATTTTTCTTCTCTCTTGTGATTCTCAAGTTATGGTGTTGCATGGTGATTTTATGAAACCTTTTATATGATGATAACATGAAATATTTTATGTTGATATGCCTTTGTATATGATTAAGAATTGAAAAGTCATGCGAAATTTATGGGTTTTTATAAGGGTTTGGTGATGCCCTAGTTAAGCTTTACTATATTTTGGGTGGGTTCTTTGAAAAATGAATAAGTGATTCTATTTTGTAACTCTCATGGCATTTACTCATGATTTTCATGGTTTTAAAGATTGTACATGAACTTATCATGATTTGAATAAAGATCAAAACCAAGCTTCTAAGAATGTGAAAGCCTTATAACAAGTTATGTGAAATCTTGAATAATATGAAATAAAAAGGTTGTTGTGTATGTTATGAAGTAATGAATGCATTATGAAAGTTATGACGCCCTATGTTGATGTTAAGAAGCTTTGGTTTTGATGAGCTACTCTATAAACTATGATGATATTATGATGCTTTGCATATCATGTCTATAAGTATGATTTCAGTATTCCTTGAAATTGTGACCTAGCAGTGAGCGGACCTTAAGAGATAACTATTGTCCCATAACTATGTTGCCACCATAGGTTTATGAATCAGCTAATGGATCCATGTAGCTTAAGTTTTACATGATTGACCAAAAAGGGTGGTTTTCACGTACAACACATATGAAGCAAATACCGAAAAGGCTTGTGGCAACTCTAGTGGGAGGATGCCGCTTTTGTACGATCTAGGCTTACATAATACTTGCTAAAATATTAAGAGCTTAATACGCAGCATATTAATCATAATGAATCCAAAATAGTTATAGGTACAGGACTTTGTCCTAGAGGTAGTTCAGTTATTTTTGGGTTCTGGTTTATAGCTAGAGCAACTTCCAAAATAATTTAAATCAATATCTTGTGAGATTTTTATAGATTTCTCATACTATTGTAGTACACACTGAAAATTATTTATCAATATTAAAATACAAAGACATAAAACTTACTAGTTTTTGTTTCATACAATCACCTTAAAATAATTGCTAATTTAATATAAAAACAAGATCGCCGTCACCAATTTAACTAAACAAGCCAAAACTTTAAGTTACAAATCGTGGTTTCATAATTTACACTAGCCTTTCAAATTTACACATACATATGCCATAGGAGAATTATGTACGTGTCCCAGAACTACTACTATATATATGTCTAGATGCAGATGTGATCTTCTGCATAGCTCCTAAAATTATCTTCAATGGTCATCCTCAAGAATCTTCTCGGGTACTATTCCCTACGATAGAACAAACTACCGCTAAGCATGAAGCTTAGTGGTGTAAAAGCTACAAGCTGAAACCCTGAGATTCCTCATTTTACATTTCTTAAGTCAAGGCAACACAAATGCAATATAATAAGTAGACCAACTGAACAAATAGATCAATAGTATCAAGTATGATATTTATACGTCTAAGTGTCAAGAGTTCCTAGAAGCATCTTTATAAGACAATCAAATAATAAGTTCGCCCAATATGTATGCCATGCCTTCACAAACATAATTAAGTATCAAGAAGGGTCGAGGCCCTATATTATCTAAAACCCAATAGTTAAGAGAAACGAGAACCAAGAACTATACTAAGAGTGGCCTTCTAGTTCGTGCTTAAAATGGACCGCTTTCATACTTAGGACAAATCAAAAATCCACAATCAAGATGGAAATTGATCCGAACAAGAGACATGCCGATAATGACAAAGTCACAGCCCCAAGAAGGACAAAGTCCACAAGGATGTCAAGTGATCAAGTGATCAAGTGATCAAGCTACCCGTACAAATGAGTGAACCAAGCGAATTCCTTACAAGTCTCAAAATATATCAAAACAACCAGATAAAATGATAAGAACATAGCTGATATACCAAGATAACATTCAAATGTACCAGCAGGTAACAAAAGAACAAAAACAAGTTCTTACATGAACCTGAACCTTTTAGCATGCAATCGATCCTACCGAGTTCAAGTCGTGGATCAAGAGGGCATCCGTTTCTTCAATCAGTTTCCTTAACATTGTACAAGAGTGTGAGCACCTTAATACTCATTTAAATGCTAATTTAATAGTTAGAAATTTCAACAAGTAAAAACTAATAATATAGATACCAAAAGTGAGCCCCATTTCTGTAACTCACACCTTCTGGGCAGCTTGACTGCCTTGTATCGCGATTAGATTTTGTCTCTTAGGGATGGTGGTCATTTTGAATTTCTGATGTTAGTGTGGAATTGATAACATGCCATGTATTTGATATTGTTATTGTGTGCCAAGTATGTTGAATTATGTGTTTGATTTGTTGTTTTGCGTGGGAAAATGTTAGGCACTACAGATGCCTTTTGCAGTCAGGTACGAAGCACTCCTACGACTCATAAGTCTCTATATGAGTCATAGTGGTCCCTCATAGCAAGCATCAGTCATATGTGGTTCCTTCAAGTTTCTCATATGAAACTCATATACGACTCGTAGTGCCTGTTACGGCTCGTAGTGAGGGTCTCGTAAGCTTTTCTAAGTTTTTGAAAATGTTTCTGCAATATGGTACGAGACTAAGACTATGACTTGTAGGTCACTCTACGAGTCATAACTATGTCTCGTATCTAAGATCAGAAAGCATTTTTGAAGGCTTACTAGTTCTACGAGTCTAGTATAAGACTTGAGGCCACCCTACGAGTCGTAACTACACTCGTATCTGCAAACCTGCAGTTGCATCAGTAACTCTTTTGATTTTGGTTTGTTTTTATTCATTGTTCTTCCTGTGTGTTTAGTTAGCTAAAACATCTTAATGCTCACATGGGTTGTTGGTTGGTTTGTAGGTTCTATGCCTCCAAAGGACAGAAGAGCAATCCAAACCTTTCAAAGGAGATTGGTAGATGAGTCTTCCGAGACCGAGAGATCCCAGGGCTCGGCGGAGGTGCACAGGGTCCAGATAGACCCCTTGGCAAATGTGCCTCAAACCCGAGTCCGTGCAGCTCGGGAACCTATGAAAGTGAGTAGTGCCTCCCAGTCTGAAGAGGAGGTACAAGAGGTTGAGAGAAATGGCTTGGGGAGTAACTCACCACAGATGACTCCCACATATTCCGGCGATGAGTTAAAGTCCAAGAGCACCTCACAGGCTCAGTAAGAGGAAGACCAATCTCAGCCCTCGACCAATCCCAAATGGTGTGTTGCAGGCATGAAAGAAATATACGACCAGGGGTTAGAGCCTAAAGGGCAAGGCAAACTGGTCCACCAATTTCATGAGGAGTCCAGATTGAATGCCTCAAGCATCGATAGAGTACCCGAATTGGATGCTGGGTTTGATATAAAATAGATTATGCCTTGGGGAACCACCTTGAGGACCTCCTCTACCCAATGGAACCGGATTTGCACCTCGGCCTTTGCCACAGTTTCTTGGACAATCCACTTTTTTGTGACCAAGTTCCTCATATTCAAAGCATGCATTAGAACCTCTTAAACATGGGCCTCCATGGCTCCCCCCACATTTAGGGCATACATCAATAGGAACTACTCTACCAACACTTTGAGGCCTAGGTAAGTCATTGGCAAACCCTCTATTATCAGCATAAGAAGACACTTGGCCTTGACGAAATCTAGCACCCTTTGGGAATTTAACCTTAAATCGGGCCCTTTTAGCCTCATGCCCCTTTCTCTTCCTCAATTTCTCCTCCTCCATTTGCTCGGCATGGGTCATTAACCAAGATAAGTCTATGTCACTAATTAGCATGGCGACCCGACATTCTTCACTCACCAAGTCGGAGATCTCTATCATGAGCTTATTCATCTTAGATCTAGAATCGGCCACCAAATGAGGAGCATACTTTGAAAGTTGGTTGAATTTGAGGGAATACTCCCTCACACTCGTAGCACCTTGTTTCAAGTTCATGAACTCTATTAACTTAGCTTCCCTAAGCTCAAGAGGGGAAAACCAATTAAGGAAAGCCAATTTGAACTCCTTCCAAAGCACCACATTACCAATTCCCTTCTCACCCTTCCATTGATCATACCATATTTGGGATACCCCTTTGAGTTGGTATGCCACCAACTCTGCCTTTTCATTCGATCCAACAGCTGTGATATACAAAATCTTGTAGACCTCATCAATGAACTCTTGGGGATCTTCATCTACCTTTGACCCATAGAACACCAAAGAATTCATCCTTATGAAGTCTCTTACCCTAGCTCCTGGGTTAGCAGCATGAGAGGGTTGGGCCCCTTGATTGACTTGGTTGGCCACAACTTGGGCAAGCATAGTGAGAGCATCCCAGAGCTCACCTTTGGTAGGTTGCTCCTCGAGAGATTGGGCCCTTCTTCCTCTAATGTTTAGCATGATGTAGTATAGCAAAGCACAATCATTAGGGGTAATAAACTTACCACAACTCTATAACATGACTTAGAACATGAAGAAGGGAAATATTTCCTAAAATGCCTAGTAGCCTCCTATTCATAGTTATGGCGCGCTTCACAACCTTGAATAGGACTCTAATTGACGTGTTGTGTTGGACTCCCTAGTGATCTAATACCAAGTTTTTCATGACCCAAGCCTAGAGCTTAGATGGGACATGGCGAATGGGGAACCCGAAGGAACCCCAAACAAGCATCTTAACTTATCATTACATATCATTGATTGCGGAAGCATATAAAAGACATAAAAAGTGAAAATAGGGACAAGGAGGGCTAAGGAGAAAGCTTGCATAATATCATTATCAAGAGACAAAGAGTCAAAGCTTATATCATAGATACATAACATGTCCAACAAATACCTCTAATACAGAGATAAGAGCAGGGCCAAGCCAAAGCAACCGGGCTCACCCTCATAGTCAAAATAGAAAACAAAGAAGAGTGTCTCAATACATAATAAGAGAAACATAGACTAAGGTCCCTAAAGTGGAGGACTCACCAAATAACTTGAGTAGTACTGAACTAGCAATGTGGAGGAAGAGGATGATCAACTTGAGCACCGATTCCTGCATGGTGATATCATGTAGGCAAGAGTTTGTGTCAATACGTTTGGATGTACTAAGTATGTAGGATGTAATGTTAGAAGAGATAGACATCATAATCAAAATGCATAATAGTAGGCAATAGGCATAATATAACAACATGGAATGTATGATCAATGCATAAGTAAACCATGCTCAAGTAACTCATGCTCATATAGGATATCATATGTCTAGAAGATACCAAGCTAGCTTTCCAAAGTATAAACCCCTTGGTTGGTTGATGATGGTCTCACCCCACCACCTTGGTGGTGTGGTACAAAACCCTCACATGGTTGATGAGAATTTCAACTTATCACCCTAGTGGCGAAGTACAAACCCCTCACATGGTTGATGAGTACAAAACCCCACCTCGGTTATCAAGGTACAAACCCCTAGACAAGGTTATCCGGACTCTTAGTCCCCCCGAATCGGGAATGGTCTAATGCAACACTTTATATAGATTATATTATATACATAAGCTTCTTTCATCATCATAACATCAATCATATCATATCTCATGCTTTAGACCTTCAAGTCCTCAAGAAACCATATCCAAACATTTTATCAAACACTTAGAGGGTGTGTAATGCTAGTATAAAACTATGAAGTATCGAGATGAAAACATGCAAGAAAATTCTTTGTAAAACCATCAATCAATACCTCGCAACATCAAAAACTCTTATCAAATCTTATAATACATCAAAGATTGATAGCTCAAAACATAACAAAAAGTCACAATTTTACATAGCTTTAACATAGTTCATAGATATGTCCATACTACTAGTAAACCCAATTGTAAAATCAACTTTAAATCACGCAAATTGAGTAGAAAGGAGGTTAGGCACCATGGGTAGGAGGACCTAATGGAAGAAACTCACATACCTTAGCTTTGAAGAAGCTCTTGATAAATATTGAAAACGGAGACTTTAAGCTCGAAGAAAATCCTTAGTTTCGGATGAGGGTTTTAAGACTTGAATTTGGGAGTGAAAAATATGGCTAAGTGTTTGAGAGGATATTAGGGAACGCTTAGGATGATATGAGGGTGAAATATGGCTAAATATAGGTAAAAATACATTTGGAAACACTTAGGCCTAAGACTTAAAAGACTTGGACCGAACTAAAAAAATAGTCACAAAATAAAGCAGAGGCACGTTGCAAAAGGGGCGAGCTTTGCTCTCTGGAAATTGCATTTTGGGAATTCTGAATTTTGATATGGTTGCTCTGAATCGGGGTTAGACCATTTTACCTTGATTTTGACCCCCTGAACAAGAATATGAAGTTGGATTTTTGATATCACACATGGATTGTGAGATATATGGAATTTACAATTTCGGGCATTCCGAGGCACATTTTCGGGTATTTTTTAGGGTTGTTTCAGGCTTGGACCCCTTGGTTGGCTTGATTAGCCACAACTTGAGCTAGCAAAGTGAAACCATGCTGGAGGTATGAGCCAATTGTTCCTCGGGTGTGCGGACTCTTCTTCCTCTTGTGTTAGGCATGATCTAGCATAGCAAAGAATAATAGTTAGGGGGAAAACCCTATCTTAACTCCTATAGCATGACATAAAGTAAGAAAAAGGGAAACATTTCCTAAAACGTCTTATAGCCTCCTACTCATAGTTGTGGTGCACAACACAACCACAATAAGAGTCTAATTGATGAGGTGTGTTGGATGTCGAGGACCATTAACAATCTAGTGCTTTGCTACCAAGTTTTTCACGATCCAATCCTAGGGCCTAGACATGACATAGTAAATGGGAAACCCGACGAAACGCCGAACAAGCCTCTTTACATATCATTACATATCCTAGGCTTGTTTGGGATTTCTTCGGGTTCCCCATTTGTCGTGTCATGTTTAGGCCCTAGGCTTGGATCATGACAAACTTGGTATCAGATCACTAGGTTGATAGATCCTCGAAGTCCAACACACCGTGTTTATTAGAGTCCTATTCATGGTTGTGAAGCACGCTATGACTATGAATAGGAGGCTATGAGGCGTTTTAGGAAATGTTTCCCTTCTTCATGTTCTAAGTCGTGCTATAGAGTTGGGGTAAGTTCTCCCACCTTAACTATTGCTCTTTGCTATGCTAGATCATGCCTAACACTCTAGGAAGAAGGGCCCAAACTCCCAAGGAGCAACCTACTAATGGTGAACTCCGGGATGCTCTCACTATATTTGCCCAAGTTATTGCCAACCAAGTCAATCAAGGGGCCCAAGCCCCTCATGCTACTACTTTTGGAGATAAGGTAGGGGACTTCATGAGGATGAATCCTCTAGTGTTCTATGAGTCAAAGGTGGATAAAAATCCACACAAGTTCATTGATGAGGTCTATAAGATTTTGAATATCATGGGTGTTGGGCCGAATGAAAAGCGGAATTGGCGGTGTACCAACTCAAAAGGGTAGCCCAAATATGGTGTGATAAATGGAAGAAGGAGAAGGGAAATGGTAAGGTAGTGCTTTGGGAGAAGTTCAAATTGGCTTTTCTTAATCAATTTTTCTCCCTTGAGCTTAGGGAAGCTAAGTTGGTAGATCTTGTGAATTTGAAGCAAGGTTCCATGAGTGTGAGGGAGTATGCCCTCAAGTTTAATCAACTTTCAAAGTATGCTCCTCATTTGGTGGCTGATCCTAGATCTAGGATGAATAAGTTTGTGATGGAGGTCTCCAACTTTGTGTGTGAAGAATGCCGGTCCGCTTTGCTAATTAGTGACATGGACTTGTCTCGATTGATGACATATGCCGAGAAAATCGAGGAATGCCAAGAGGGCCCATTTTGAGGCTAAGTTCCAAAGTGGTACTGGCTCCATCAAGGCCAAGGGTCTTCTCATGCTACTAACAGGGGGTTTGCCCATAACTTCCCTATGCCTCAAAGTGTTGTTAATGTGGCTCCTATTGATGTGCGTCCTAAATATGGAGGGAGTTATAGGGGCCCATGTTTGAAATGTTCTAATGCATGCTTTGAATATGGGGAGCTTGGTCTCAAGAAGATGGATTGCCCAAGAAACCATAGCAAAGGCCGAGGTGCAAATACGGTTCCATTGGGTAGGGGTGGTCATCAAAGTGGTTCCCCAAGGCACAATCGGTTTTATGCTCTACATGGGAGGCAAGGGGTTGTGAGGTTCCCGACGTTGTGATCGGTATGCTGAAAATCTTTGACTTTAATGTATATGCTTTGATTGATTCGGGTGCAACTCTTTCTTTTGTCACCCTATTTATTGTCCAAAAGCTCCATGTTGACCCCGAGTTGTTGCATGAGCCATATGAAGTGTCTACTCCTATTGGTGCATCTATTGTTGCTAGAAAAGTTTCTAGAAGTTGTCCCATTTGCATCTTGCATAAATTGTTGCCTTGTGATCTTGTTGAATTAGACATGGTTGATTTTGATGTTCATTCTTGGGAGGGATTGGTTGCATGCCTACTGTGCTTCTATTGATTGTAGAACCCATAGGGTCAAATTCTAATTTCCAAATGAACTTATCCTTGAGTTGGAAAATCAAGATGTGGTAGTCAAGGGTAGATTCATCTCTTGCATTAAAGCTTGTAAGTTGATCTCTAAAGGGTGTCTTTACCATCTTGTTAGGGTTAGGAATGTGTAGTCTAAAGTCCTTTCCATAGAGTCGGTCCCGATTGTAAATTAGTTTCTTGATGTCTTCCCAAATGATCTTTCTGGTGTTTCTCCTGAAAGGAAAATAGACTATGGCATAGACCTTCTCCCTGATACTCAACCCATTTCTATTCCCTCTTAGCGTATGGCCCCGACGGAGTTGAAGGAGTTCAAGGAATAATTGATGAACTTCTTGGAGAAGGGATTTATTAGACCTAGACAATCACCTTGGGGTACTAGTGTTGTTTGTGAAAAAAAGGACAAGTCCCTTAGGATGTGTATCGGCTCACTTTCTACCGGTTAAGATCACATATGGGGCTGAAGAGTACGCAAAGTTGTACATACGTGAGTTAGTGAGGTTGCGTGGAATGCCCTTATCAATCATATTGGATCATGGGGCACAATTTACTTCACTTTTTTGGAGATCTTTGCAAAAGGGTCTTGGTACTAGAGTTAAGTGTTTTACAACCTTCCACCCTCAAATGGATGGCCAAGGAGAGGACTATCCGAACCCTTGAGGATATACTTAAAGGTAGTTGGGATGATTATCTTCCGTTGATTAAGTTTGCCTACAACAATAGCTATCATTATAGCATTGGTATGACTCCTTTTTGTGGCTCTCTATGGGAGACATTGTAGATCACCAGTCGGATGGTTTGAGGTTAGTGAGATAGCTTTGTTGGGACCATATGTAGTTATGGAGGCTCTTGAGAAGGTTAGAATGATTAGGAAAAGGTTGAAGACGTCCCAAAGTCATTAAAAATCCTATGTTGTCGTGAGAAGAAGAGACTTTGAATTCAAAGTTAGTGATTGGGTTTACTAAAGGTTTCACCCAGAAGGGTGAGGTCCATTTTGGTAAAAAGGGAAAGTTGAGTCCAAATATGTTGGTCCTTAAAAGGTGATAAAGAGGGTTGGCAAGGTAGCTTATGAGTTGAAGTTACCTAGTGAGATGAAATTGGTTCATCCGGTATTTCATGTCTCTATGTTGATGAAATGTGTGGGTGATACTAATATTATTTTGCCTCTTGATATTGTGGGGGTTGTTGAGGATAACTTGACTTATGAGGAGATTCCTGTTCAGATTTTGGATAGGCAAGTGAAGATATTGAGGAACAAGGAGGTGGCATCCGTTAAGGTCCTTTGGAGAAACCAAGTCGTCAAAAGTGTTACATAGGAGGCCGAAATGTACATGCAAAAGCGGTATCCTTATCTTTTCCATCCACTCAAGCCTAAGGTACTAATTCTAAGTCCTCTATATGATTTCAGGTCTTATATTCAGCCCCTATGTCATTCACATGCATTCATGTTTAAGTTGGCAAATTTGTGACGATTTTACACTTATGTTGAGATTTTGAAAATGGTGTTTCAAATGTAATGTGCATTCTTGTTGGGGTTGATTTATTTATGATCACTCTTGTCATGTATGTTTCTTTTGCATTCAGGGATAAATGTTCCCAAGGGGGAGATATTAAAATGACCCTAAAAAAGGTGCCCGAAAATGTGCCTTGAAAGTGCCCGGAATCATAATTTCCATATATCTATAAATTCATTCATTATTTCAGAAATCTACATATTCTTGTCTAGGGGGTCAAATTGAGTGGGAAATGGGTCTAACCCCGATTTTTAAGCAATCAAATCAAATTATGAATTTTTGAAGTGGCTGAAAACAGTGAGCAAATCTAATTATGAATTTTCCTCGAAGCATAGGTGCATATTTTTGGGATTGTTTTGTTAACTCGGTCCATGACTTTTAAGTCTTGGGCCTAAGTGTTCCTATTCACTAAAATACCTATACTTTGCCATATTTCACCCTCATATCATCCTAAACATTCCCCAATACACACTCAAACACTTAGCCATAATTTTCACTCATAAATTTAAGTCTCAAAACCTCTTTCGGATCTAAGGATTTCCTTCAAGCTTAAAGCCTCCATTTTAAATCTTCACCAAGAGTTCATCTCCAAAGCTAAGGTATGTGCGTTTATTTCATAGGTTCCTTTCACACATGATACCAAAGCTCTTTTTACTCAAAAATTGCATGATTTGAATTTGATTTATTCATGGGTCTTATCTATTATGAAAATCATTGCATACTATGTTGGGTTTATGAAATTGTGGTTGTTTTACTATATTTGGAGCTATGAATATAAGGTCTATAGTGGGGATAGATGAAGGGTCTTGATGTATATTGTTTGAGAGTATTACTAAGAATCTATTGATGGTTTTACACTAATTTTTCTAGTATGATTTCACTCTTGAATTGCATGGTTTTACACTAGCATTGCACACTCTCTAAGTGTTTGATAAAATGTCCAGTTATGGTTTCTTGAGGAATTGAAGGTCCAAATCATAAGATATGATATGATTGATATTATGATGATGGAAATAGATTGTGCATATGGTATATTCTATATAAAGTGTTGCATTAGACCATGCCCGATCCAGGGGGACTAAGAGCTCGGGTAACCTAGTTGAGGGGTTAGTACCTCAAACACCAGGGTGGTAGGTGAGATTGCCACTAACCTAGTTGAGGGATTTGTATCTCAGACACCAAGGTGATGGGTGAGATCATCATCAACCTAGTTGAGGGGTTTGTACCTCACACAGTAGGGTGATGGGTGAGATCATCATCAACCTACCAAGGGGTTTGTACTTTGGAAATCTAGTTTGGTCTCTTCTACGCATATGATATCCTATATAAGCATGTTTTACTTAATCATTGATCATACATGTTATATTATTATATTATGTTTATTGCCTATTGGTATGCATTTTGATTATGATGCCTCTCTCTTGTTGCATTGCAACCTACATACTTAGTACATTCAAATGTACTAACGTATACTCTTGCCAACATGATATCACCATGTAGGAACTGAATCCCAAGTGGATCATCCTCCTTCTCCACGTAGCTAGTTCAGTACTACTCAAGCTAGTTGGTGAGTCCTCTACTCCGGGGATGTTTATCTATGTTACTCTTATTATGTATTGAGACACTCTTCTTTATGTTCTATTTTGACTATGAGGATGAGCCCGATTGCATTGTCTTGGCCCCCGCTCTTATCTATGTAGTAGAGGTGTTTGTTGGACATGTTATGTATCTATAATATGAGCTTTGACTCTTTGTCTCTTGACTATGATGTTATGCAAGCCTTCCCCTTAGTCCCTTTGTCCTTATTCTTACTCTTTTTGTCTTTTATATGCTTCCACAATCAATGATGTGTAATGATAAGTTAAGAGGCTTGTTTGGGGTTCCTTTGAGTTCCTCAATCATCATGTCATGTCTAGGCCCTAGATTTGGGTCGTGACATAGGGAGTCTATGAAGTCGTGTCTAGTAGAGTCTTGCTTATAGGTGTGTTGTGCACCACACTAATAAGTAGGAGGCTTTAGGACATAGGAATTGTTTCACTTCTTTCATATTCTAATTCGTGCAATAGAGATAAAACTCTATGAAAATTCTCTTTTAATTAGTGTGTTAAGCATTACACAATTGCGATCATGCTTCCAAGAAGAGCTGATAAATGAAAGGACGAGATAGTAAGAGTGATTGCTAATTGAGACCTATGACTAGAGTTGTTATCTATTAGGTAAGTAATAGAGTAATGAGTCAAATGCCATAAGTTTTGATGAATGAGTAGTAAGCACCCCTTGATTTTTCATGATGAGGTATAGAGAATAAGTTATTGTTAGAATGAGATAGAGCATGTTCAAACTAGAAGGGAGTTTATGTCGAGGTATAGTAGTATCCATAATATTAAGGGTGAAGTGTATAAGTTGAATAAAGAGAAAGAGTGCTTTCAATATGATAGATCTAAATTAGGCCTGTTAAGTGAGAGTTCATGGGACTCATCGAGTTTGAGCTTAGTCAAATAAGAAGAGGCTTGAGATGTGTATCTATGATTGTGTAAAGATATGTGAAGCTCTAAGTTATGACTACAATAAAAATCTAGACAATATTTTTGCATTGTCAATGTGGAGTAGGTTGATGTAAGCATTCTTTGTTATCCCTAGCAAATGAGTCGATCAGGGCTTACAGCTAGATGATGATGAGTTTTCCATTATAGTTTAAGTCTTATACAAATGAGTTTATCCTAATTGAGTGAATTGATGGTGATTGCACCATTCCCGTCCACTATAGAGTTGCCATAGTCCATCTGTTTGATTTGGATATTAATGTTTTCAATGTCATTTTAAGCACAGATTAGCCTTAGGCTTGCTATACCCTTATTGATGGCAGGAGTTAGAGTATCAAGTTTCAGATGTATAATCATGTTTGTTCTTGAGTGGAGAGGTAGTAGATACATGTCTCAACAATGAGGGAGATGATGAGTTCTCTGAGGTCCAGATAGTGATGTTGATGATAACAGACTGAGAGTGAGGGTAGATGAGGAGGAACGAATGTATCCTTATAGTGATTATGGTGTTGTACTTGTGTTATATGGGGGTAAAGATAAGAAAGATGGAAGAGGTGATACCTTATTACATACAATAGATAGGTAAGAGTAAATTAAAGTGTAAAGTAGACTAAGTCTGTTTGAGTCGGACAAGACCCAATTTTATGAACTAAGTCAGTTAAAGTCTGACAAATCCCTATGTTGTGAACTAAGTCGGTTAAAGTTGGACAAGTTACTAATTTTAGATTGAAATTTGACATTCTAATCTTAGCTAACCGATCTAAGAGTTTCCAACTCTATGGTGAATAAAATGTGACATAAGTTTTACACTACGTTTAGTTCTGTGAACTCAGAATGAGTCTCGATAGTTGAAAAAGATTGTACTTCATTATGAATGTTCTCAGATAAGATTTCTTGATTAAATCATGCTAATGATCTTTCATTCAAGGCCATGATAAGAGTGCTTGCGAATGAGTGCTCTTAGTTCTATAATGCGACGACATCGTTTCCTTTCTAGGTTATAGATGTGGAGGAGGAGTTAAAGAAATTGTAGTGAGCCTAACAGATAAGTGAAGGAATCCCTTGATAAAAGTGCATGCGATTAAGGGTGTAGATGTACTATGGTAGGTTAAAGATCCTCTAGTAAAATTGACCTTAAAGAGCCCATGAAGTGATTAGAGTGATTCACTTAAATGTGCGAATTTCATTATGTGAGTGTTTTAGAGTGATGAGAATAAGTTATATTCTCTAAGTAAAGGTCACTACAGAAAAATGACATAAATTTTGAAGGGTTAGATTGATGTAAGTATGATCATCTTAGCAATAACACCTTGAGGCTCAGAGATAGGCTTGAAGGGAATAAGGGATGTGGATAGGTGGAGTTTTGAGCTTAAGTTGATGGAGTAGAATGTCGGGAAAGAGAGTACAATTAGAGTCTTACGTATCAATGGTCCCGTTCTCCATTAGAGTTGATGGCTTCCATCCTGAGTTCAAAAATGTTGATTTTTGAGGCGTTCAAATGATTCTAATTGAGTGAGTTGCGATGTCCCATTCGTGCTTGATGGTGAAAATGTCTAAAGAGTATTCTACTCTTGATCTAAACCGATTTGCCTATTCTGAGTGACTTGTGACTGTCCAGATTGGTTGATTGAGTATTGAAAGGAGTCTTGACCATTATTCGTGCCTAACGATGAGAATGTTGAAGGAAATTTCCTTACATTTAACTAAATTGATTGTATTTTCTAGAGTCGATTGTCTATTCTTGAGTTCGAATAGAGTTGGTTGTTGATTGAGATAGAATCGAGAGATTGATTGATAGATGTGAATGTTGATATGAGTTTTGAGTCTATTCGTGCCTTGATATCCACCTCCACCCATCATTTGAGGACGAATGATCCCAAGGAGGAGACAAAGTAACACCCCAATTTTTTTAGCTAAGATTGAGCCATCATTCATATGATATAAAATTATAATTGATAATTCTTAATTGAGCATAGATGTTAAAGTCAATTTCTTGGTGTGGGAATAAAATTGAAGATGATATGAGTTCCTAGTTCTAATGTAAGATTTATGAAAGTTAGATGAACCAATAACTTGTAGGTTGTATATACGTGCTAGGATCAATTCCTAAGTATTTAAAGTATATTAGGTGTGATTTAGAGTCATAAGGGATGTTTTACATCAAGTTAAGTCCAAAGAATTTCTACTGACTAAGTTTTCGTATGAGTGGATAGAAGAGTCAACTTAAAATGACCATATCTCCTAAAGTATAATTAGTTAAGTGACCCATAATATATGAAATCGAAGATATTTGAATTAGATTTCCAACACATATGATTTCACCTTAATCAGAGTTCGGAGTAGAAAGTTATGACCATTTTAGTGAAGGAGTGTAGAGCTGGCTAAAGGTCTGCACCCAGAGCGTGTCGCAGACCAAACGGGGACCCTCATTGGATATTTTTTATTCCTTTTATTTTAAGGTACTTTTATCCTAAAACCTTTGGAGGTCCATTAAGGATCCAAAACGCATAAAACGTCAATTTTCATAACAAAACCCTCTCCCTTCACTCCTAAACATAAACGCTCAAGAATAATCAAGAAAGTCATCAAGTTAGGATTAGCTTTCACGAGTTATTCTTCATAAATTTCTATCTACCCAACCCAAATTTGTTTATCTATTCATGAATCCCTAATAGAACCTTACACCATAACCTAGGGTCTCAAGAAGATGAATTCAAGAATCTCAAGAAAGGATTTCTTGTTTTTTGTTTTTCAAGAATGCAAGGTTTTTCATCAAAACTCTAAAAATTCTAAGTCAAGAATTCAAGAACCAAGGAGAAGCCCTTCAAATAATATCTTTCCAACTTCTTTCTCTGTAAAAGAACTAACAAGATCGAGGATTTGCTCTAAGAAAGCTATTATTCAACCAATTTCGATTTTCAGATTTGTAAGTCTAAATGAAAGCATGCAATTATTCTCCCATGTTCCCCATAGATGGTAATAGATGAGTTGAGATTCTATGAGTCCCCATATATGCTTCTTGATTATTTTCTTAAAAATTGTATCTATTACGTGTATTTTCATATGTTAATAATCATCATAAACTTATTTTTCTTGAATTGAATACTTTTCATGAGATATTGTATAAACCATAAATGTTAACTTTTGAAAGCATGCATGCATGAACTTAGGGATGGATCTAGAGCCTTGACTTGAGTATGTTGATTGAAATCTTTACATGAGTATATAAGGTTGAGTTAGTTGATCTTGATGATCCTGTGAGTCTTCGAAATTGAGTTCTTGAGTCTTTTCTAAATGTTTCTTCTAAACGATGATCTGATTCTTTGAGTTCTTATATGAGAATTGAGTTAATTAATATGGGTTAAAGTCCCTAAAATCAATAGAGAATGTAGAGTTTGAGTTAATGAGATAAAGAGTCCCTACGATACTAATTTGAGATAACTGAATCGAGATGAGGAGTGGACTAAGTTTGTTAGAGTCGAACAAGTCCCTATCTTGAGGGCTAAGTCCATTAGAGTTGGATGGGTTCTCACTTGAGGGCTAAGTCTGTTAGAGTCGTACAAGTTCTCACAGGAGGGCTAAGTCCGTTAGAGTCGAACAAGTTCTCATTCTATGGACGAAGTCCGTTAGAGTCGAATAGGTGTTCACCTTATTGTCCTGAAATAATAGAACTTGATCAGTTGATTTTCTCAAATTGAGTAATTTGATTGATATGAGAGGAGATGAGATGAGATGACTTGAGATGAGT
This sequence comes from Solanum ossicruentum, assembly GCA_025774065.1. NCBI lineage: Eukaryota > Viridiplantae > Streptophyta > Magnoliopsida > Solanales > Solanaceae > Solanum > Solanum ossicruentum. The sequence goes on from JAOTQR010000100.1 coordinate 9,541,260, forward strand.
CCTTCTGAGATGAGTCTAATTTGAATGATAAGTCGATTGGTTGATGCGTCACTTATCTACTCTTTATTCTTGCTTTAGATATACATTTGACATGCTGATTTTTACAATCCTTGATGTTGATTATTATTTCTATATTATTCTACCTATTTCAATTTCATTCAGCTATTTTACATATCAGTACATTCCACGTACTGATGTTCTCCTCTAAGACTGCATCATTTCATGATATAAATATATGATTTGGAGATCATCAACGGGAGCATCATTGAGTATTTGAGACATTCGGCTGACGGATGAGCCTCCCTTACTTCAGAGGATTTATTATATTTATTTCATCTTGCCTTAGAGTTAGACACTTATTATCTTTATTTTAATTGAGGTAGTCATGTGTCCGTCATCGGCACCACCTGATAGTGATAGAGGCTTCATAGACTAAAGTCGAATGTTAATGTAAGATTGTGAGCTAGTTCTTCCTACTAGTCTTATATTATAAGATTATTTTGAGACCACATAATGATGTGACCATTTATTCCCTTATGTCTTCCGTTGATTAGTAGAATGTATGAATGAATGAATGTGATGAGGCCAAGTGGTTCGCTTGGGGACTAGCAATAATCTCTGAGAGCCAGTTACACCTAGGGTACCTTCCTGGAGCGTGACAAACTTGGTATCAGAATACAGAGTTCAAGTGTCCTAAGGAGTTTACGAAGTCGTGTCTTTTTATGGGTGTGTTGTGCACCACACTTATAAGCAGGAGGCTATAGGACATTAGGCATTATTTCACTTCTTTCATATTCTAATTTGTGGAATAGAGATAAAACTCTATGAAAACTCTCTTTTAATTCATGTGTTAAGCATTACACAATTGCGATCATGCTTCCAAGAAGAGATGATAAATGAAAGGACGAGATAATAAGAGTGATTATTTTTTGAGACCTGTGACTAGAGTTGTTATCTATTAGGTAAGTAATAGAGTGACGTGTCAAATGCCATAAGTTTTAATGAAAGAGTAGTAAGTATCCCTTGTTTTTTCATGATGAGGTATAGAGAAACAGTTATTGTTAGAATGTGACAGAGTGTGTTAAAACTAGAAGGAAGCTTATTTCGAGATATTGTAGTATCCATACTATTGAGGGTGAAGTGTAGATGTTGAATAAAGGGAAAGAGTGCTTTCAATGTGATAGATCTAAGTTAGGCCTATGATTTTTTTAAGTAAGAGTTCATGAGACTCATTGAGTTATGAACTTAGTCAGATAAGAAGAGGCTTGAGATGTGTATCCATGATTGTGTAAAGATGTATGAAGCTCTAAGTTATGACTACTATAAGAATCTAGACAATATTTTTGTATTGTTAATATGGAGTAGGTTGATATAAGCATTCTTTGTCATCCCTAGTAAATGAGTTGATCAGCGCTTACAGCTAGATGATCATTAGATTTCCATTATAGTCTAAGTCTTATACAAATGAGTTTATCCTAATTGAGTGAACTGACGGTGATTGCACCATTCCCGTCCACTATAGAGGTGCCATAGTGCATTTGTTTGATTTGGATATTAATGATTCCAATGTCATTTCACAATCGGATTGCCCTTAGGCTTGCTATACCCTTGTTGGTGGCAGGAGTTAGAGTATCAAGTTTCAGATGTATAATTGTTCTTATTCTTGAGCGGAGAGGTAGTAGATATAGGTGTCACCAAAGAGGGAGATGATGAGTTCTCTTAGGTCCAGATAGTGATGTTGATGATAGCAAACTGAGAGTGAGGGTAGATGAGGAGGAATGAATGTATCTTTATGGTGATTATGGTGTTGTACTTGTGTCATATAAGGGTAAAGATAAGAAAGAGGGAAGAGCTGAGACCTTATTACATGCAATAGATAGGTAAGAGTAAATTAAAGTGTAGAGTAGACTAAGTCTGTTTGAGTTAGACAAGACCTAATTTTGTGTACTAAGTCCGTTAAAGTCGGACAGGTCCCTATGTTGTGAACTACGTTGGTTAAAGTTGGACAGGTTACTAATTTTAGATAGACATTTGACATTCTACTCTTCGCTAATCGATCTAAGAGTTTCCAACTCTATGGTAATGAAATGTGACATGAATTTTACTCTACGTATAGTTTTGTTGAACTTAGAATGAGTCTCGATAGATGAGAGATATTATACTTCATTATGAATGTTCTCAAAGAAGATTTCTCGATTAAATCGTGCTAATCATCTTTCGTTCAAGGCATGATAAGAGTGCATGCAAATGGCTGTTCTTAATTTTGATAATGAGGCGACATTGTTTCCTTTTTAGGTTATAGATGTGAAGGAGGAGTTAGAGAAATTGTGGTGACTCTAATAGATAAGTGAAGGAATACCACGATAAGAGTGCATGCAATTGAAGGTGTAGATGTACTATGTAGGTTACAGATTCTCTAGTAAAATTGACCTTAAGGTGCCCATGAAGTGATTAGAGGGATTGGATTGAATGTGTGAATTTAATTATGTGAGTGTATTAGAGTGATGAGAATAAGTTATATTCTCTAAGTAAAGGTCACTACAGAAATATGAGACATAAATTTCGAAGGGTTAGATTGATGTAAGTATGATCATCTTAGAATTAGCACCTTGAGGCTCAGAGATAGGCTTGAAGGGAATAAGGGATGTGGATAGGTGGAGTTTTGAATAGGAGTTATGAGCTTAAGTTGATGGAGTAGAATGTCGTGAAAGGGAGTACAAATGAGACGAGGTGTTAAGCTTAGAGTTGCACATAGAGTCTTATGTATCGATGGTCCCGTTCTCTATTAGAGTTGATGGCTTCCATCCTGAGTTCCAAAATGTTGATTTTTTAGGCGTTCAAATGATTCGAATTAAGTGATTTGCGATGTCTCATTCATGCTTGATGGTGAAAATGTCTAAAAGAGTATCTCTACTCTTGAGCTAAACCGACTTGCCTATTCTGAGTGACTTATGACTGTCCAGATTAGTTGATTGAGTATTGAAAGGATTCTTGACTATTATTCGTGTCTAAAAATGAGAATGTTGAAGGAAATTTCCTTACCTTTAACTAAATTGATTGTATTTTCTTGAGCCGATTATCTATTCTTGAGTTCAAATACTATTTGTTGTTGATTGAGATAGAATCGAGAGATTGATTGATAGATTGAATGTTGAGATGAGTTTTGAGTCTATTAGTGCCTTGATATCCACCTCTACCCATCATTCGAGGACGAATCATCCCAAGGAAGAGATAAAGTAACACCCCAAGTTTTGTAGCTAAGATTGAGCCGTCATTCATATGAGATAAAATTTTAATTGATAATTCTTAATTGAGCATAGATGTTAACGTCAATTTCTTAGTGTGGTAATAAAATTGAAGATGATATGAGGTCCTAGTTCTAATGTAAGATTTTATAAAAGTTAGGTGAACTAATGAATTATAGGTTGTATATACTTACTAGGATCAATTCCTAAGTATTTAAAGTATATTAGGTGTGATTTAGTGTCATAAGGGATCTTTTACATCAAGTTAAGTCCAAAGAAATTCTACTGACTAAGTTTTCATATGAGTTGATAGAAGAGTCAATTACAAATGACTATATTTCCTAAAGTATGATGAGTTAAGTGACCTATAATATATCAAATTGAAGATATTTGAATTAGCTTTCCAATGCATCTGATTTCGCTTTAATCAGAGTTTGGCATAGAAAGTTTTGATCATTTTAGTGAAGGAGTGTAGAGAGTTGTCGGAAGGTCTGCACCAGAAGCGCATCACTGACTAAACGCGGACCATCACTGGATAAGCAATGACATTTTTTTCCTTTTTATTTTAAGGTACTTTTATCCTAAAACCTTCGGAAGTCCATTAAGGACCCCGAACGCATAAAACATCATTTTTTATAACCAAAACCCTCTCCCTTCACTCTTAAACATAAACTCTCAAGAATCATCAAGAAAGTCATCAAGTTAGGACTAGCTTTCACGATTCATCCTTATGGTGAGTTATTCTTTATAAATTTTAATCTACCCAACCCAAATTTCTTTATCTATTCATGAATCTCTAATAGAACCTTACACCATAACCTAGGGTCAGACGAATTCAAGAATCCCAAGAAAGGATTTCTTGATTCTTCTTGTTCAAGAATGCAGGGTTCTTAATCAAAACTCTAAAAATTCTAAGTCGAGAATTCAAGAATCAAGGAGAAGTCCTTCAAATAATGTCTTTCCAACTTTTTTCTCTCTAAAGGAACTAATGAGATCGAGGATTTGCTCCAAGAAAGCTAATATTCATCCAATTTCGATTGTGATATCAACTTTCCAGGTATCTACGGCTAAACGAAAGCATGATATTGTGCCTTATATATGGTCATAGATGAGTTGAGAGTCCATGAGTCCCATATATGTTTCTTAACATACTTTCTTGATTATTTTCTTGAAAAATTGTATCTATTACATGTATTTTCATATGTTGATGATAATCATAAACTTGTTTTTCTTGAATTGAATACTTTTCATGAGATATTTTATAAACCCTATATGTTAACTTTTGAAAGCATACATGAATAAACCTAGGGATCGAGTCTAGAGCCTTGACTTGAGTATTTTGATTGAAATTTTGACATGAGTATGAGGTTGAGTTAGTTGAGCTTGATGATCCTATGAGTCTTCATAATTGAGTTCTTGAGTCTTGATTAAATGACTTCTTCTAAACGATGATCTGAGTCTTTGATTTCATGATCCAAGCCTAGGGCTTAGACATGACCGATCAATGGGGAACCCAAAGGAAGCCCAAACAAGCATCATAACATATCATTACACATCCTTGATCACGAAAGCAATTTAAATAACGAAGAGAGATAAGTATAAACAAGGGGATTGGGAGTAAGGGGGAAATCTTGCATAACATCATAATCAAGAGACGAGGAGTTAAGGCTCATATTATAGGTACATAATATGTCCAACAACACCTCTACTACATAGATAAGATAGGGGACCAAAACAAAGCAATCGGGCTCACCCTTATAGTCAAAATAGAATGTAAAGAAGAGTGTTTCAATACATAATAAAAGAAATATGTACTAAAGTCCCCAAAGTGGAGGACTTACCAACTAGCTTGAGTAGTACCGACTAGCCATGTGGAGGAGAAGGATGATCAACTTAGGCTCGCTTCCTACATGGTGATATCATGTAGGTAAGAGTATGCGTTAGTACGTTTGAATGTACTAAGTATGTAGATGCAATGCAACAAGAGATAGGAATCATAATCAAAGTGCAAAACAATTGGCAATAGGCATAATATAACAATATGGCATGTATGACCAATGCATAACTAAAATATGGTTAAGTAACTTATGTTCATATAGGATATCATATGTGTAGAAGAGACCAAGCTAGATTTCCAAAGTACAAACCCCTTGATAGGTTGATGATGATATCACCCAACACCCTGGTATGTGAGGTACAAACCTAACACCTAGGTTAGTGATGATCACACCCATCACCCTGGTGTGTGAGGTACAAACCCTTCATCTAGGTTAGTGATAATCACACTCATCACCCTAGTGTGTAAGGTACAAACTCCTCATCTAAGTTAGTGATGATCGCACCCACCAACCTGGTGTGTGAGGTACAAACCCCACATCTAGGTTAGTAATGATCACACCTATTGCCCTAGTGTGTGAGGTACAAATCCCTCATCTAGGTTAGTGGCAATCTCACCTACCACCCTGGTGTTTGAGATATTAACCTCTCAACTAGGTTACCCGGCTCGGGCATGGTCTAATGCAACACTTTATATATAATATATCATATACACAAGGTCTTTTCATCATCGTATAGTCATTCATATCATTTCTCATACTTTGGAACTTCAATTCTTCAAGAAACCATAACCGAACATTTTATCAAACACTTGGTGGGTGTGTAATGCTAGTATAAGACCATGCAATTTAGAGATGAGATCATGAAAGAAAATCCATTATAAAACCATCAATCAACACCTTACAACACTCTTAAATAATATACATCAAAATGCCTCATCAAATCTTACAATATCCAAGATTTATAACTCAAAACAAAGCAAAATAGTCACAACTTTACATAGATTTAACATAGTTCATAGACATGTTCATACTAGTAAACCCATTTGTAAAATCAACTTAAAATCATGCAAATTAAGTAAAAAGGGGATTAGGTCACCATGGGTGGAAGGACCCAATGATTGAAACCCACATACCTTAGCTTTGGAGAATTTATTGAAGAAGGCTTTAATGGAGACTTAAAGCTTGAAGGAAATCCTTAATCCAGATGAGGGTTTTAGGACTTGAATCTTGAGAGAAATACTTGTCTAAGTATTTTAGTCAGTATTGAGGAATGTTTAGGATGATATGAGGGTGAAATAAGGCTAAGTATAAGTATTTCAAGTATGAGAACCCTTAGGCCCAAGACTTGAAAGTCTTGGACCAAAGTAAAAAAAAATAGGACCAAAATAACATTACTTCGCATTAAAGAAGTGACGCGGATTACTCACTTGAATTTGCATTTCTACACATATGAGTTCTACGAAAATGGGCATAAATATTTCATCCAAATTCAAAATGAAGTGAAACTAAGTGTGTTGGAAAGCTAATTCAAAGAGATTTAAGTTTGTAGGTCATGGGTCATCCAGCTCTTTGTATGCTAAGAGATATGTCCCTTTAAAATTGACCCTCCTAAATCGCATTTTTACGATTTTTGGATTTTGATATGGTTGCTCTAAAATTTAGATTAGACCTATTTCCCACTCAATTTTCCCCCTGAACAAGAATGTGAAGTCAGATTTTTGAAATAACAATTAGATTTTTAGATATATGAAAATTACGATTCCGGGCACTTCGGAGGTACATTTTCGGGCACTTTTATGGTCGTTTCATTTGAGTTATTATATGAGAATTGAGTTAATTAAGATGGGTTAAAGTCCCTGAAATCAATAGAGAATGTAGAGTTTGAGTTAATATCTTTGTGATGCTAATTTGAGATAATTGAATCAAGATGAGGAGTGGACTAAGTCTGTTAGAGTCGGACAAGTCCCTATCTTAAAGGCTAAGTCCGTTAGAGTCGGATGAGTTCTTACTTGAGGGCTAAGTTCATCAGAGTCAGACAAGTTCTCACTCGAGGGCTAAGTTCGTTATAGTCGGGCAAGTTCTCATTCTATGGATTAAGTCCATTAGAGTCGGACAAGTCCTCACCTTATTGTGCTGAAACAATAGGACTTGATCAGTTTATTTTCCTATACTGAGTAATTTGAGTCAAGATGAGATGAGATGAGTCCTTCTGATGAGTTTGATTTGAATGATAAGTCCATTAGTTGATGGGTCACTTGTCTACTATTTATTCTTACTTTAGATAGATATTTGACATGCTGATTTTTTTATCCTTGATGTTGATTATTATTTCAATATTATTCTACCCATTTCGGTTTCATTCAACTATTTTACATACTAGTACATTCCACGTACTAACTTCCCTCTCTGGGACTGCATTTTTTCATGATGTAGATACATGATTTGGAGATCGTCAACAGGCGCATCGTTGAGGATTTGAGACGTTCAGCTGAGGAGTGAGCCTTCCTTACTTCGGAAGATTCATTATATTTGTTTAATCTTGCCTTGAGTTAGACACTTATTAACTTTATTTTGATTGAGATAGCCATGGGTCTGTCATTGGCACCACTTGATAGTGATATAGACTTCATACACTAGAGTCGAATGTTGATGTAAGGTTGTGAACTAGTTCTTCCTACTTGCCTTTTGTTATAAGATTATTTTGAGACTAGATGATAATGTGCCCATTTATTCACTTATGTCTTCCGCTGATTAGTAGAATATATGAATGAATGAATGAATATGATGAGGCCAAGTGGTTCGTTTGTGACCAGCAATAGTCTCTGAGTATTAGTTACGCCTAGGGTACTCTCCCGGGGCATCACAAATATTATTGTCTCTTTAATTATAAACTTATCACCTACACCCAATTCTTAAAACTTGAGTCACTTCTTTTTAAATTTGGAAATCGTTTTGTCACCCTTACGGCTTGTTTGGATGGTGTTTTTTCTTGGTACGGTACTGTACAGTGCGGTACGTTTAGTAAGAGAACCACATTTATTTTTATTGTTTCATTAATTATATGGTATGAGATGATTTGGTTTCATGGTTCTGTAACCATGAAAATCCCCCACTTCTTGAAACCACCAATATGGTGGTATCCCATGATTTTTTTAAATTATTTTTATTATACGCTTACTTGAATATACTAGATATCTCTGTCCGTGCTAGCACGAGCCTAATATCTGTTATTTTTCTGTCTTAATTTTTGTAATATAGATAGAATTTAAAAAGCTAACTAAATTTTAATATGTTATTAATATTGAGAATTATAGTGCTAATTAAAACGGAAGAACCATAAGAAAATTACAAATGTACCCTCAAGCTGCTCAAGCAGGCATGTCGACCTGTTGCCTGCTTGAGCAGCTTAACTCTCTTTTGTCGATTTTTTTTTGTTTTAAAAATATTTAAGATTATCAATTATAAAGAAATTACAGATATACCCTAAAGCTGCTCAAATAGGCATGTCGGTCTGCTGACTGTTTGAGAAGCTCAACTCACTTATATCGATTTTTTTATTTTCTTTTAAAATATTTTAAATTGTCAATTATCATGCTTTATAGTACTTTTTACATGTAACGACCCCAAAAAGTGCCCGAAAATGTGCCTCGAAAGTGTTCGGAATCATAATTTTCATATATCTAAAAATCTATTCGTTATTTCAATAATCACTTCATATTCTTGTTTAGGGGGTCAAAATTGAGTGGGGAATGGGTCTAACCCAAATTTTAAAGCAACCGTCTCAAAATTCAAAAATCGCAATAAACGCTATTTAGGAGGGTCAACTTTCAAGGGACATATCTCTTAGCACACAAAGAATTGAGTGGCCCACGACCTACCTACTTGAATCCCTTTGAATTAGCTTTCCAACGCACTTATTCCACCTCATTCCGAGTTCGAATGAAGGATGTATGCCCATTTTCGTAAAACTCATTTATGTAGAAAATGCAAATTTTCAGTGAGCATCCGCGACACGGACCAGTGTTATCTTGGCCCTGTTTTTTTGATTTCGGTCCAAGACTTTCAAGTCTTGTGCCCAAGGATTCCTATATGTGTTTTTATCTATACTTAACCTTCTTTCACCCTCTACATTCCTCAATATCCTCTCAAACGCTTAGACTTAAGTTTCACCCTAAGTTCAAGTCCCAAACTCAAGACCAATCTTAAGGATTTCATCAAGGACCTCATTCAAGCTTCAAATCTCCATTAAAGTCTTCTTCAAGAACCTCTCCAAAGCTAAGGTATGTGGTGTTGAAATATTGGGCCTTTTCACCCATGGTGCCTAAACCTCTTTTACTTAATATTGCATGATTTAAAGTTGATTTTATATGTGGGGCTTATATATTGAGAAATTTACGGCACAATGATTTTAGTTCATGAAAGTATGGTTATTTTAGCATGTTTTGAGCTTCAAATCTTGGATATAATGTCGGATTCGATGAGGAGTTTTGATATAAATGTCTTGGGGTTGTTGCAAGGTGTTGATTAAAGGTTTCAACACTAATTTTCTGACATGATTTCATCTCTAAATTGCATGCTCTTTTACCCCCATTACACCCCTCCCCAAGGTGTTTGACAAAATGACCAGTTATGGTTTCTTGAGGAAATGAAGGTCTAAAGCATCAGATATGATACGATTGACTATATGATGATGAAATGAGCTTATCCACATGATGAATACTATCTAAAGTGTTATGGTAGACCATTCATAATTCGAGGGCCTAGTTGAGGGGCCAAAGACTCAACCCTTAGGGTGATGGGTGCAATCATCACCAACCTAGTTGAGGGGTTGATTGCTCAACCACTAAGATGATGGGTGTGATCATCATCAACCTATTTGAGGGGTTGATTGCTCAACCACTAAGGTGATGGGTGCTATCATTACCAACGCCATAGGGTTTGTACCTTGGCAATCTAGCTTGGTCTCCTCTTCACATATGATATTCTATATAAGCATGATTTATTTAAGCATGTTTTACTTATGCATTGATCACACATATCATATTGTTATATTATGCCTATTGCCTATCGTTATGTATTTTGGATTATGATGTCTATCTATTGTTGCATTAGATCAAACATACTTAGTACATCCAAACGTACTGACGCATACTTTTGCCTACATGATATCACCATGTAGGGACCAGAGATCCTATTGATTCTTCTTATGGCTAGATGGATTGTTCAAGTTAACCTTTGGTGAGTCCTCCATCCCTGGGACAAGGACTATTCTCTCTCACTATGTATTAAGATTCTCTTTACTTTATCGTATACTTATGACTATGAGGGTGAGCCTAGTTGTATGTCTTGGCCCCCACCATTATCTATGTAGTAGAGGTTTTGTTGGACAAAGCTATGTATTTATGCAATGAGTTGTTTCTATTATCTCTTGACTCTATGTTACGACAAGTTCTCCCTTAGCCCCATTTTGCCCTTATTTCCATTCTTCAAATGTCATTTAATTGCTTTTGCCACCAAGGATGTGTAATGATATGGTGTGAGACTTGTTTGGGGTTCCTTCGGGTTCCCATTCGCCGGTCTCATCTATGCCCTAGGCTTGGTTCGTGACAAAGATGGTATCAGAGCACCAAGTTGATAGATTCTCGGAGTCCAACACACCCTGTCGATTAGACTCTTATTCATGGTTGTGTTGTGCACTAGGAGGCTATGAGACATTTTAGAAAATGTTTCCCTCTAACGAATGTTCTTTTCTCCTTTAGTCGATCATGCCGCTTCAAAGGGGAAGGCGAAGGAAGGTAAGTAGAAGGTTTTGATTTTAATGGATCCGAGTTTCACTAATTCTTCTCTATTCTTTTGGTTGACTGTGGGGCTTTTTGTGTGCCCAAGTGGTTGTGTGGATCTTTTGTGTCTATTTTCTTGGTTGGGTATATTTTTGCTAGAAAGTTCGTAGGTGTTGATTCGGGTTTGTATTGCATTAGGTCTTGCTTTGTGGCTTGTTGGATTTGATGTGGTGGATTTTGATATTATACTTGGGATGTAATAGTTGCATGCATGTTGTGTCTCCATGGATGGTAGGACTCATAGAGTTAGGATCCGGCTCCCTAATGAACTCGCCTTTGAGTGGGAGGTTGTCAAGTGGTAGCAAGAGAGGTAGGTCCATTCTTGACTTAAGGTATAATTGATCTCTAAGGGGTTGCATTTGTCATCTTATGAGAAATGGAGGTCTTGAACCTAAGTTGTTTTGTCTATAGAATTGTTGGTGGTGGTGGATGAGGCTTTGAATGTCCTTTATGATATTTTGAATTTTAGAGTAGTGTCCTTTGGTTTGACTAATACGCCGGTTATACCTATAAGTCTCATGAGTAAGATCTCTAGTCCTTACTCTAATAAGTTTATGGTGGTTTTGGTGGTGATAATGTGGTTCGTTCCTTAATAAGATAGTGCATGTGAATCATTTGAGGGTAGTACTACGAGTTCAAGGAAGAAGATTGGGCGCTAAGTGGGTGAGATGGGAATTTTGTGGTAAGAGGTTGCCTTCCTGGATTGTGTTGTGCCGGGTGATGGTATTAAGATGGACTTTAGTAAGACGAAGGTGATTAGAGAGTAGCCTAGACCCTTGACTTCCTTGGGTATTAGAAGTCTCTTGGGTTAGTGGGCTATTGCCAGGGATTGTGAGTAGATTCTCTTCTATTGTTGCTCCTACGACTTAGTTGACCCTAGGTAAGGCCATGTTATGACCGATGTTTTGAGTAGGGTGATTTAATAGGTCAAGGAGTTGCTATTTCTTGTGTTATCCCTTGGTGCTAGTAGGATTCTTGTGTATATGGGTTTCATTCGTAGGTTCCTTTCACCCATGAAGTCCAATCATCCTTTTTATAAAAATTGCATGATTTCAAGATGTATTTCTTATGGGTATCTATTATTTTAAAATATGAGCATTAGGTTAGGGCTTTGTCTAATATTGTTGATTATGCATAAATAGCTATTTTTACCTTATACTATGACGTGATCTTTGTCTATTGAGACTATACATGATTCAAATTATGAAATCGATGAACTATTGTGAAGTTTTGGTACGTTTACAAGTTACCCATAATGGGTTTTTACCATGATGTTGGTGGGCTGATTTACATGATTTTAAGGTGTATTGATTTCACTATTTCATGATCTACACTCTTGCATTTTGCATGATTTAAACATGTCCTCGTATGTGCCCACCAAGTGTTTGATCAAATGCCAAGTTAAGAATTCTCTAGATGTGTACATGTTTTACAAGTCAAGTGACTTCATGATGAATATAGGCTATCAAATATGTTATGCATTCATGAAATTATCCATGATTATGCAAGTATGAGGTTAAGACCTTTTCAAAAATTTATTTTCAAGAAACCCTACATGGATTTTACTTATTTTAATTTGGAATTTGAATATTATGATTTCTAAAATTCTATTGATGCATGGGTAGTATTTATTTGATGATTTTAATGTG
>JAOTQR010000100.1:9555528-9611366 GCA_025774065.1 Solanum ossicruentum
GTGATACTTAATTGTTGTGTTTTGGTTGAATGATATATTGTTGTGATTGGACTGCGACCCCAAGATCATGGAACCCATTTATAATCTTGAACTTGAACTTTCAAAGTAATGCCTTGAATAAAGAAGGCTTGATGAAACGTTGATAATGAAGTGAGGAGTAATGATAATGAATAATGAATTACATATGTTGGATCGAGTGTCACGTTCCGACACATATATTGGATCGGGTGTCACATTTCGATACGTATATATTGGATCGGGTGTCACGTTCTGACACATATATTGGATCGGGTGTCACGTTCCGACATATATATATTGGATCGGGTGTCACGTTCCGACATATATATATTGGATCAGGTGTCACGTTCCGACACATATATTGGATCGGATGTCACGTTCTGACACACATATATTGGATCGGGTGTCATGTTCCGACACACATATATTGGATCGAATATCACGTTCTGACACATATATATTGGATCAGGTGTCACATTCCGACATATATATTGGATCGAGTTCCACGTTCCGACACGATAATAATAAAGGAAAACATATTAAACAACTTAATATACTCAATGTCAAAGAAACCATCTCCCAAAAGAATTGTGATGTGGAGGCCTGAGTCCTTATGTGTGATATTGATATCGTTGATTGATTGTGTACTTGTTCTTGTTGTTGCTACCTATTAAGTGTTACGGATTATCCCTTGCTAAGTGCTTTCTACAGGTTAAGGTTGTGGGGGTTTTGTTGGAGTGTTAGGGGTACCAGTATTCTATATTTCTTAACTTTGTGTTTATTAGTTCGCTTGTTGGGTACCGCGTGGTATTTTGGTACTCACCCCTTGCTTCTACACTCATATAGGTGGTGAAACCGGGCTATGAATAAAAATTCCTTGATTCGCCAAAGATTTTCAGGAGACAAAGAGAGGTAGCTGTTGACATCCGGATGACTCTCTTGTTCCTATTTTCTTCTTACTTGTTCTATTTGAGAAGAAGGACAATTTGACTTGTAATTCTTGGATTTTTTGTATTTCTAGTGGCTTGTGACAACCAAATCCTTTGGTGGGATTTATTTTTATGAAATTTCTAAATTTTAGTTATTTATTTAATTAAAAATATTTTCGCGAGTTATATTATTCCTTTTTAAGTTAAGGCTGACTTGTTCTGGTGGGGTTGGACAAGTGCCATCACGCCCAAATTTTTGGGTCGTGACATGATTTGATCAAGTCATATCATGTTTCATATGTGCAGGACTAATACACGTAAAATATGGGGTATTACACTCATGAGAATTAACATGTATGTATGTGATTTTGGAAGAATTTAGTATCGAGAGAACGCAAATTTAGAAAACCCACATCCCATGATTTCATATCATCGTAGGTTTGAGTATACTGTTTATTGAATAACTCCATTTGGCCTTAAGAGGAATAAATAGTAGATCCACATAGATGATAGGTCCTATAATCTGGCACGGTAAGGGCAACCCTTCCAACTAGGATAATAAAATGGAAATCATGAGCTCACATGATGTATATTAGTTGTAAGAAACTTCATTTTTCATATGATACATTCTTCATTTACTAGTTTCATTTTAAGTATGATATTTTTAAATATATGTTTATGTAAGATTTTTTACTATGACTCGATCTTATGTGTGCAAGGAAATTCTAATTAGCATTTATGCATTAACTTCAACAACATACTATTCAATTCCTTCACTATGCATATGGTGTTGAAAATCTTGACCCACTTGTCCTTATTTTTGCCTTTCTATTTACTATGTTAGCATATCCCTTACTTACTTAGTATATTTACTGACACATACTTTTCTGCCTTTACCAGATCCTGGCTAGTGAGGTTGCGACTTTTCCAGTTAGCTTCTTGGTGAGTCCTTGTTTTGGAGATTTTATGGATTTGGTATTAGATATCTCTTTTATTGTTGGTCATTTGACTTTGATGGTAGCTTATGATCGTGTTCTGATAGACTTGTTTCTTCATTTTATTTAGTAGAGTCTGTATTCATACACTACAATTGTAGCCTCATGGATCTTTAAACTTTTATTGTTCAATCTTTTGTTAAGCCTGTGTTATAACTTCTGCTTAATTTCCATATAGTATGCTTGATATGTGTGCTAAAGGTAGTTTGGGATCACTCATGGTGCTAGGTATCGTGTCTTGACTTGGAGTAGACTTAGATTATGACAACCATGCATTCAGTCTTTTCAAAGCTAATATAAACAGATGAATACTAGTAATGAATAGATCATAATCATATATCATATATCATCATATCATATATTACTAAAAGTAGGAACAAAAATAGTTAAAAGTTGAAATATCAAAATACCCCTACGAAGTTAAGTTACTACAACAATGCCATTAAAAAAATCTCCTTAATAAACTCTAAAAATTAAACTAATAAAATTAAAAGACATGATTCCTAGCTTATTAAACAATAGTCTAATGTCGAATCAATTAGAAAGCTTTTCACTTCTTTGAACATTTCTCCATTTTTGAGTCGCAATAAATTTGTACGACACATGAAAACTTTTAAAAGAACAAGGTATATTTTGTTGAAATTTGTCTATTTAAAATAATTTAAAAATTTTGAGAATGAAAAAAAATATATTTAAAGTATGAAAATTGACTGGCTGCAGAAGGTGATATGAAAATTTAGAAATAAGAAAGAGGAAAAAGATAGAAGGGACGCAAGAATAGAAAAAAGAAAAAGGGCTTATTTTATTTCATTCCTTACTTGTAATTATTTTTTCAATTGATTTAAAACAAGAGAAGAATATGAAATTAGTCAATTTTATTCTCTAAATGAAACAAAAGAAATTATTAATGCTAATATATACACACATTAATACTAGTAAATTAAAATATTATTGATTCTTTGTTTTCATGTTTACCACAATATATTACAAAGACATGATTCTTTATCAAACAATATAATGTCCAATCTGTTACAAACTTGCTACTTTTTTTAAAAAAAAATAAAATCTTTTCATTTCTGTGTTATATTGAAGAATTCAAAAAGATATGATTTCATATTAAATGTTATATTTCAAATAAGTTATAAGTCTTTTCACCTATCCTAATTTCTCCTACATATATTTCAATTCTATATTCATTGTATGTCTAATTTTATGGACAGTAGAAGCTGAACTAAGATGTAGAGGATTAATACTTTCATTTTTCTCTTTTTTATTTTATTGGAAATACTTTTATTTTATAAAATCTTAATTTATTGATTTGATGTTACATGAATGGTGGAAGTTGAACTTATACAAAGTGGGTAATTTAATCTCCTTCTTGTTTAGCAACTGAAAACATTACTACTTCATTGAATTTTTGCTTAATGACATCAAATTTTAATATATGCAATTCATTTATTTTTTAGATTGGTCCATAAGTGTGTACGTGTGTATCTATATATGTTCAAGGTTATCTTTTCTTTTATATGCACTTGATTTTGAATGTTTAAGTTTTTGTTTAGTAGTAAATTAGTAACAATTATATTGTTTTCTTTTTCTCCTTCTATCAAATTCACACATTTATTATTTTTCCTCGCGTAATAGAGCTGTATTTTTCATGAAGCATGACAATAAACGATTATAATCTCACAAATAATTGTGTTATATTTCATAATTTAATAAATATTTCTTCTGTCAAAATTATAGATGATAGCATTAATAAATTTGAATCGGATAAAAAGACAAAGGTACATACACATGTAATTATGATTTGCATATATCAATTGAATATTTAAATAATAATTATTTTATAATAAATAATTACTATTTTTTTTTTGTAGGTGTACACTATGATATTGGTAATGATCTACTAACTAATCGAAGGAAGGCATATGTTGATTGACTTTTTCTACAACTTTAAAAAAAAATACTATTCTCATTCGATAACAATTTCTTGATTTGTATGTATTTGTAAAAAAGTCAAGACTACTGTTTTTTTAGGAAAAAAGGTAAAAATTATAAGGCATTAAATATTTGACAATCATAGAATCAACATTTAAATTATGCATTGTATTAATTTTTTTTTTCTGAAAAAAAGAACTTTATCAAGTTCAGTACTTGATATAATATAAGAATCACATATTCGAAGTCGTTAGAGTATTACTTTTGCGATTCATTTGATAACAAATGAATTTCCCTTCTACTCAATAACAGACTCATTTGAAACATAAATTTGACAGTTCGGATTCTACAATCAACAGAGGCATAACAGGCCTGAAGACAGTTCATACCAAGGATTACATAGAAATCGACCATCTATAATTCAATCAGATCAGCAAGAATATCCCTACGATGGATATACACTACACAATCTCCTAGATTCTTATTGCTTGAATGGACTCACCAAAAGGAGTTGAAATAGAAAATGGCTCAAGCAAACACTCAAGAAGGATCCCAAATCTACCAGCCACATATGGCATCACAAAAGAACAATTTTCACCCAGATCAAGTAAAGCATAAGAAGGAAAGGTAAAAACTCAAAGCATACCTGTCACAACATCTGGTGTAACCTCTTGGTCCTGCAGATTCCCCATCGCATATAGATGGTTTGTGCCACCACTTTCCCCCCGATGTAGCACCTCTCTAGTTACCCCTCGCTGATGGTGCTATGGTAGAAGACTGGAACTTATTGCCCCACATCGAACACTCCCTTTGAAAATGGACTGGTTTGTCACACTTGTAGCGACCATTCCCTCCATCTCTACATTCTCCCACATGCATCCTGCTATATTTCCCACAAGTTGGCCTCCCTATAGAGCCAAGAGTCACAATTGCTTGAGATTGTTCACCCTGTGCCCTAAAGTTTGGCTGACCATGGGACCTTTGATCATACCTTGGCTCGAGGCTGGTATACTGGCTGAAGATGGTGCATAACTATAGGAGCTCTTCTAGAAATAGGACTATCATGACCCAAGCCTAGGGCTTAGATATGACATAGCGAATGGGAACCCAAAGGAACCGCCAAACAAGCCTCGTAGCATATCTTTCACACATTCTTGGTTGCGGAAGCCAAATAAGATAACAACAAGTCATAATAGATCATAGGAGCAGCGTAAGTAGAGGAGTCTTTCATAATAACATAAGCATAAAAAGAGCCAAGCTTAATACATGAGGTTCACATGCAACAACAATCTACTAATAGATGGAGCGGGTGCGAAGACATCTCCCGGACTTACCCTCATAATAAGTATCCAAAATATAAGATGAAGTATTAACATAGGCATGAAGGAAGATAGATATTATCTTCGGATACGAGTACTCACCAAAAGGTAACTTCAACGATCTGTCTAGTCATGAGGAGAAGGAGAATCAATATGATCTCCGGTTCCTACATAGTGATATCATGTAAGCATAGAGTATGCATTAGTACTTGGAATGTGCTAAACATGCAGGGTGCTATGCAATAAAGAATCATAAGCCATAATACTCAAGATGCATAATCATAATCGTTAGACATGAGTTCATATGACATGCGCAATCAAAGCTTAGGTTAAAACATGCTTGAGAATAGTCATAATTGCATAACTTGCTTAACACCACAAAGTGGCATGAATAGCTCATCCAAATATCTTGTACAAGAGGGTAAGGAATATAACATTGATCATAACCCTTTCTAGTAGGTAATGGATTGTACATGAGGGTGGAGGTATAGCATAGGTCATAATGGCTTCATGTAAGCATAAGATGTGGCATAACATTAACTCGTACATGAGGGTGAGAAATATAGCATAGGTCACAATCCCTTCATGTACTCATTTGCCCTGTACTAGAGGGTGAAGCATACAGTATAGTTCATAACCCTTCTAGTAGGCTTCACAATTCACAAGAGCATAAAACACAACATAAGAGCTCAATAATTCACTTGTAGATCATAGGAACCTTTCTTGAGTTCAACACATGCTTGGGAGCCCATAACTTATCATAAAATACTTGTCTTACAAATGTGGCAATAGCCTTCCATCAACATAAGATTCATAGTCATGCAAACTTAATCAAACATAGTGGGTATGCATACTTACACTTGAGATCATGCAATTTAAGAATATAGGTTACAGAGCAAAGATCAATTTAATTTGAAGTCATTTAAATCAACCCACGACCGTAGTTATAAAACCCCAATTTGGGTATCATGAAAACCATCTTAAAATTCACCATCAATCATAATTTCATAGTTCATGTCATGCATAACATCAATAGGAATAAATCAACTCTTAGAATAAGCTTCAATGGATATTCATGCTTAACTAATCAAAACTTAAGAATCCAAACCCCAATCGCATTTATAATGCATAATCAAGTTTACCTATAAATTATTCAATATTGAAATCATGAAATTTGGTATAGAGGCAAAGTTTGGCTTCATGTGTGGAAGGAACCAATGAATGAAACTCACATACCTTAAACCTTGAAATTGAATTGAGGTAGACTTGAGGCTTGAGTTGGGTTCTTGAATTCTAAAACTTGTGCTTGAGATTCTTGAAACTAAATGGGGCATTGGTTGATGTTCTTGATAGGATTTGAGTGGGTTTTAGAGATGAAAAATAACCAAGGAAAAAGGTTTTCACATATAAATAGGCATTGGGTTATTACCTAAATGCCCTTGGAAAAAACAAGAAAAATAGGGAAAAACTGTATTGGTCCGCGCCCTATGCGTGACGTGGACCAAGCGCGAAGGACCTGATTACACACAGGCGCATCCCAGGTGCGCGGTACTAACAGCGCGTAGGCACACTGCCTCGACCCCCATTGCAAAAATTCTTTTTTCCTATGGGTCTTCTAAAAATTGAGGGCTACCCTTTTCCCACTCAATTTTGCCCCCGAACAAGAATATGAAGTTGGATTTTCAAAATCATGCACAATTTTTGAGATATTCAAGAAATATACATATAGGGAATTCTGAAACAAATGAAGGGTGTTACAACATCTCCCCCTAGGGAACATTCATCCCCGAATGTCAAGAAACATGTGGAAGAGAAGTAATTATGAAACTTCTAGCCCGACATGAATGCAACAAATTCACTTAAACATCATTCTCAAAAAGCTTCACATATAGATATCAAAAATCATCAAAACATGTCACCATGAACATGTATGCTTGAAAAATGACATGAGGGCTGAAACTTAAGACTTGAAATTATAGATAGGACTTAAATGGTTACTTTCCACTTGAGTAGAGTGAAAGAGGTATGGGTATCACTTTTTCATGTCAGCTTCAGCTTCCCAGGTGGCACTTTCAACTTGAAGACTTCTCGAAAGGACTTTGATGGATGCCACATCTTTGTTTCACAAGATTTTCACTTGTCTATCCAATATTTCCACCAGGACCTTATCATAGGTCAAGCTATCCTCCACAACACCCACAACCTCTAGGGGCACTATACCACTTGGGTCACCCACATTGTTTCTCAGCATAGACACACGGAAGAGATAAACCATACTCATATCCATAGGCAACTCCAACTCATATGCAACCTTATCAATTCTCCTCAAGATTTGATAGGGTCCCATAAACCTTGGGCTCAATTTCCCTTTCTTGCCAAAATGGACCATACCCTTCATGGGTGAGATTTTCAAGTAAACCCAATCATCAATATTAAACTCAAGGTCTCTTCTTCCCACATTGGAATGAGACTTTTGCATACTTTGAGCCACCTTCAACCTTTCTCATATCAACTTCACCTTCTCCAAAGCTTCCATAACCAATTCTGGGCCTAACAAAGCAATTTTCCCTACATCAAACCACCCAGCCAGGGATCTACAATACCTACCATATAAAGCTTCAAAGGGAGCCATGCCAATACTAGAGCGGTAGCTATTGTTATAAGCATACTTAATGAGTGGAAGATGTTCATCCCAACTACCTTTGAACTCCAAAACATAAGCCCTAAGCATATCCTAAAGAGTTTGAATTTTCCTTTTGGCTTGACCATTCGTTTGAGGATGAAAAGTTGTGCTAAGCTTGACCTTGGTACCAAGAACCTTTTGGAAGGATCTCCAAAAATGAGAACTGAATTGGGCACCATGATCCAAAATAAGAGACAATGGTAGCCCATACAACCTAACCAACTCATGAATATATAGCTTGGCATAATCCTAGGCATCATAAGTCATTTTAACTGGTAGAAAGTGAGTTGACTTTGTCAAGCTATCATCAACAACACAAATAGAATCAAAGTGCTTCCTAGTCTTTGGAAAACCAATCATAAAATCCATGTTGATCTTTTTCCACTTCCAAGTAGCAATTTCTATGTCTTGGGCTATACCACCAGGCCTTTGATCTTAGGCTTTCACTTGTTGGAAATTGTGACAACCGGCTACAAACTTGGTAATATCCCTCTTAGTACAGGGATGGCGATACGTAATGCCTGTAGCTCACTTACGCAAATCCCACATCAGAAAAAGAGAGGGAGTTCCTGGGCTATATGAGTAAAGGCTTGGATCTAACTTGTGAGGTGCCTTTTGGGGTAAAACCCAAGGGGACAAAATCGTGAAGGGGACGGCGATACGTAACGCCCCAAAGCGGACAATACCTACACGTGTGAGGCCGGTTGTTATAGTTGGTATCAGAGCTGACTCTCTGCTAGTACAGTGGTGGGGCAAACCTCAGTGAGGATGCTGAGTCCCTACGGGGGGTGAGTGTAGGGACGGTAATACGTAACGCCTGTAGCTCACTTAGGCAAATCCCACATCGGAAAAAGAGAGGGAGTTCCTGGGCTATATTAGTAAAGGCTTGGATCTAACTTGTGAGGCGCCTTTTAGGGTAAAACCCAAGGGGACAAAACTGTGAAAGGGATGGTGATACGTAACACCCCAAAGCGGACAATACCTACATGTGTGAGGCCAGTCGTTACAGTTATACCACCCTACCAATAAAATTCCCTCACATATCCATACATTTTTGTGGTACCGAGGTGAATAGAGTAGGACGAATTATGTGCCTCCTTCAAAGTTAACTCCCTCAAGTCATCAATATTAGGCAAATACAATCTACCTTGGTACCTAAGGACACCATCTCCCCCTTAGGAGAAAACCTCCACTTTACCATCCTTCACTAAAGCTTTTAATTCTAGCAAGGCTTGGTCAAGGTCTTGTTTGGACTTGACCTCTTCAATAAAAGAAGATTTAGAACCATCAATAACCATGACACCTCTATTTTCAACTTCATTCAACCTAACCCCAACCTAGCTAACTGGTGAACTTCTTTACCCACCTCCTTATTGCTTCATTAATATGAGCTATGATTCCCATGGACACTCAACATAGAGCATTGGCCACAACATTAACTTTTTTGGGATGATAGTGCATACTCATGTCATAATCCTTAAGGAGCTCTAACCACCTTATTTGTCTCAAATTAAGATCCCCTTGTGTGAACACATATTGGAGTCTCTTGTGATCAGTAAATACATCTACATGAATCCTATACAAATGACGATACCATATTTTCAAAGTAACCACCATGGATGCTAACTCATGATCATGGGTGGGATAATTACACTCATGCACCTTTAGTTGTCGAGGAACATATGTTATAACCTTAACATTTTGCATCAATACACACCCAAATTAGTCCTTGAGGCTTCTCAATAAACCACAAACCCTTCTAACCCTTCTGGTTAAGCCAAAATAGGAGCGGAGATAACCTTGTCTTTCAAAGTTTGAAAACTTCTTTCACATTCATCGGTTCAAACAAATTTTGTCTTCTTTTATATCAATTCTGTCATAGGGGAAGCATTTGAAGAGAAACCATTCACAAATCTCCAGTAGTACCCTGCTAAACCCAAGCAACTCCTAATATCCGTCGGAGTCAAGGGCCTAGGCCAATTTCTTATCATTCCGTATTCTTAGGGTCCACTTTAATTCAATCACCCAACACCAGATACCCAAGGAATGCAACCTCTTTCAACCAAATTTCACATTTATCAAATTTAGCAAACAAATTCTCATCCATCAAAATTTGCAACACTACTCTCAAATGATTCACATGCTCTTCTTCATTTTGGAATAACTCAATATGTCATCTATAAAGATTATTACAAGAATATCAAGGTAGGGTTTAAAAATTCTATTCATGAGATCGATAAATACCACCGGTGAATTAGTAAAACCAAATGACATCACCACAAATTCAAAATGCCCATACCTAGTCTAAAAAGCAGTTTTGGAACATCACACTCCTGCACCCTTATTTGGTGCTATCCGGACTGAAGATCAATCTTGGAAAAATGACTAGCCCCTTATAGTTGATCAAATAGGTCCTCCATCATTGGTAGATGATATTTGTTCTTTATAGTGATCTTATTGAGTTGTCGGTAGTCGATGCACATTCTTACTGCGCTATCTTTCTTTCTTACAAATAACACTGATGCACCCCAAGGTGACTTGCTAGGCCCTATGAAACCCTTCTCTAATAAATCCTTCAATTAGTATTTCAACTCTATTAACTTTGCCAGGGCTATACGGTAACAGGAAAGGGAAATGGGTTGTGTATCAAGGAGGAGGTTTATACCAAATTCCATTTCCCTTTTAGGAGAAACACTGGGGAGCTCATCGGGAAAAACATCAAGAAACTCATTGACTATTGGAACCAACTCAATAGGAAGGACTTTATACTCAACATCCCTAACCCTTATAAGATGGTAAATGTAATCCTTAGAAATCAGTTTTTGTTCCTTAAGACAAGAGATGAACCTACTCTTAACCACCGAATCATGACTGTAGATGATAAATTCACGTCGAGCAAATAATAATCAAGAACAAAAATATCACGAACTATTTATAGTGTTTGATTTCAAAGTGTGAATGTTACAATTTCTATAAATCCTCTGATTCGCCTCTGATTCTCCTTTTCAAGTATAAATTCAAGGGCTCTTGAGCTTGATCTTGAATCTGGAATTTGTTCTTAAACTCAATCTTGAATTTGAATTTGTTCTTGATCTTTTTCTTGAAACTTGAATTTGTTCTTGAGTTTGATCTTAAGTTCAAGAGCTTGAATGCTTATTCTTGAACTTGAGTGCTTGAATGTTTGAAGTCTAGAACTTCGTAGAGAAATTTGCAGTGTTTGATCCACGAGCTTCTCTAGATTTTTTTTTGTTAGAATTCTTGTCCTGCTATTATTATAAAGACCACTATTTATAGTTGTAGAATAGATTAATTATACTAGGACACACTTTCCTTCAGCCAATCAGATTAAGTGACATGGCATGTTGGGCTTTAATGAAATAGGCTTGTCATTTTGACACATGATATGTTCCATTGGCTTCTTTGTTTGACTTAGCATGCCACATCATTTAACACGTGGCACCAAGATGGGTCTCTTGGATGAAATAATATTGGGCTTATTAATTTGGACTCTTTTATTGTAGCCCAAATGAATTAGCATGGGTTTTAATTAAATTCGTTATATTGGACTTAAATGATTAACCCAATTATATTAATCCATAACATTTATTTGGAATAATATATTCATGAATTTAATATAATTCAAATCATTTTAAAATTTATATTTAATAAATTTTAAATGATTACAAATGCCCCTGCTTCATGTCTTGTCGGAATATTTTATCATTCCATAACACAAGAATTTGATATCAAATTGTGATAGGATGTGTTCTATGTCCCTACTTTGAGACCATCAATTTGATACAATGTTCTAAATGTTTAAACATAGGGGACCAACAATGTGAGACTTTACGCTGTTCTAAATGTTTGAACTTAGGGGACTAACAATGTGAGGCTTTACGTTGTTCTAAATGTTTAAACATAGGGGACCAATAATACGAGGCTTTATGCTGTTCTAAATGTTTAAACATAGGGGACCAACAATGCAAGGCTTTACATTGTTCTTAATGTTTAAGCATAGGGAACCAACAATGAAAGACTTTACGTTGTTCTAATTGTTTAAACATAGGGGACCATCAATGTGAGGCTTTTCGCTATTCTAAATATTTAAACATAGATGACCAACAAATTGAGGCTTTATGTTGTTCTAAATGTTTAAACATAGGGGACCAACAATACGAGGTTTTACAAACTTCAAAATGTTTAAACATAAGGGACCCCCAATTCGAGATTTTACAAAGTTCCCAATGTTTAAACATCAAAGATCCTCAATTCAAGTCCTTACAAAGTTTTCAATGTTTAAACATAAGGGCCCAATACGAGACTTTACAAAGTTCCCAATGTTAAACATAAGGGACCATCAATTCGAGGCTTTAGCTTGTTCCAAATGTTTAAATATAATGGGTCTTCGACTCAAGGCTTTACAATATTTCAAATGCTTTTGAAGAGGCCATCTTAAGGTGCAAAGGGACAATTTTTAATCCACCTTAAGGCATAAAATTTGGAGATCCTTTTAAGGATTAACCCATGAAAAAGCTAGCTTAAAATGCAAAGGGACAAATTTTGTCAACCTTACGGAATGAAAATTTATAGATATTTTTATGGATAACCCCACGAAAAAGCTAGCTTAAGGTGCAAAGGAACAAGTTTTGTCCATATTAAGACATGATAATTTAGAGAGATTCTTGGGGCATAATGAGATGGATATTCGTCTTTGCCCCAAGAAAGGCAATTTGAGGGAATCCTCATGATGCAAAGAGATAGTCACTCATTTTCACTTTAGGAAATGTAAATTTAAAGGTCAAGGCTTGAAGGCTTTAACTTTTAGACTCAAAAACTTTAAAGAATTTGACTTATAAATATGGTGGATTTGAAACTTTAAGAAGACAAAAATTTGAAGACTTTAAATTGCATATTTAAGAATTTAAAGTCTCTTATATGCATAGTTGATTGATTTTAAACCCCAAATTACACACTTGAAGAATTGCAGACTTTAATGTATAGACTCAAAAGCTATAAGCACTTTAATATGCATGCTTGGAGGATTTGAATACTTTGACATGCAGACTCGAAGAATTCAAAGTATTGGACTTGTATACTTGAAGAATTTGAAGACTTTGATTTGCATACATAGAGAATCAAAGACTTCAACTTGCATACTTGAAGAATTTAAAGGCTTTGATTTGCATAATACTTGGAGTATCAAAGACTTCAACTTGCAAACTTGATGAATTCAAAGACTTTAACTTGTATACTTGAAGGATTTGAAGGCTTCAACTTGTAAACTCGAAGAGATCTAAGGCTTCAACTTGTATAGTTGAAGAAATTGAAGACTTTGATTTACATGCTTAGAGAATCAAATACTTCAACTTGCATACTTGTTTAATTTGAGAACCAACTCACAGACTTCAACTTACACACTTGAGGAATTTGAAAACTTCAATTTGCAGACTAGACCAAATATGAAAGCCTCAAGCATGCTATTGAATGGGCTCACATTCCAAAGGATTTGCCCCCATAAAGAATATGGTAGGGATATATAGTTTTTTAACAATCAAGAAACTAAACTTGGAATATAAGTCCAAGCGCTTATGTACCTCAATAAAGAGGATCAAGTCACAATGTAGTTATGGAGGGACTATTTTTTTTTTTATCCTAGCTTTTGCCTAGGCCTTATTTATTGAGATTTTCAACCTAGCGAGCACATTTTTTTAGGATGCCACACACAGTTTATACTCTTGCGGGCTAGGAGTATCATGCAGTTTTATGCTAGTACTTCAAGGAGCATCATTTGCCTTAAAGATAGTACCTCTTAAGAAAGCATTTATAGGACCTAACCTTATTCCATCTACAACGATAAGCTTGTAAGCATAATATAAGTATACTTCTTGTACCACATATGGTCCATCTCGCTTCGAGGTAATTTGCCCCCTAAATTGCGTGAATAGATAATGGGCCTCCTTACTGCAAGGACTTGGTCTCTAACTTGAAAACACCTCGAATAAACCTTTTTGTTGAAAGAACGAGAAAAACGAACTTGATAACTTTCAAGGTTTTGTTGGGCTTCCAATCTCTTTTCATCAAGTGCTTCTAACTCAGTAATACACAGTTAGGCATTTTCTTCTTCAGTGAGCCCTTCTTGGATAGCTAGTCTGAAGAAAGGTATTTGACGTTTGAGTGATAGGACTGCCTCAACTCCAAAAGCAAGTGAGCATGGAGTTGCTTGAGTTGGTGTATGGCTTTTTTTCCTGTATGGCCACAAGGCTTCTTCCACTCTTTCATGCCAATCTCTCTTGGACTTAGAGACAACTTTCTTCAATAGATTGCACAAAGTATTGTTGAATGCTTCAGCTAGACCATTGGCAGTAGCATTGTACATAGAAGACTTTCGCTGCTTAAATCCAAAGAGATCACAGATCTTATTCATCAACTTGTTATCAAATGGCTAGCTATTGTCCTTTATGAATGCCAAATCGAGACATAAAGTTTACTTGAATGAAGTTTGTGACATTCTCCTTCTTGACTTCTATAAGAGCTACAGCTTCGACCCATTTTGAGATGTAATCTGTCGCAGCCAAGATGTATAAGTGCCCACCAGAAGATTTTGACAGTGGTCGAACAACATCTAATCCCCAAGCATCAAATAGCCACGATGCAATAGTTAGGTGTAAAACTTGAAGTGGTTGATGTATGAAAATAGCATGGAATTGGCAAGCCTTGCACCTTTAAGCGTAGTCTAAGCAATCTTTCACCATAGTTAGCCAACAATACTCCATTCTTTTTATGTTAAAGCAGAGTTTAAGTCTAGACTGATATGATCCACATACTCTTAAATGTGCCTCTGACAAGGCTTGCGGCCGCTTCTCCACCCCCAAACACTGCATGATCATTCCCTCAAATGATCTCCTATATAATGTGTACTTGTAGTAGAGAAAATAAGGCGTCTGATGCTAAATGTCAGTCCTTCTTCTTGTAACTTTTAGGAGTATCCCGTAACACAAGTAGTTAATAATAGTTTGGCGCCAATCATCTTTAACAACCTTGGTCACAACAACGAGATGCTCTACTTCACATTCAACTTCATTTGGTGGTACAACCCATTTTTGACAGACAATAACTTGTTTCTGCTCTGGGAGAGTTAGAGCGGAGGCTAGAGCAGCTAAGATATTGACCATTTTATTTTCCTTCCTTGGTACATCTTGTAAAGTCACATCTCCGAGCCATCCTATCAACTTCTGGGTATAACAGTGATAAGGATGAAGTTTAGGCTTTTTGATCTCATATCTTCCAAAAAGTTGCTTGATTACCAATTGGGAGTCACCAAATACTTGCAATTGTAATTGCTTCATGTCAATGGTCATTTTGAGTCCAAGTATTAGTGCTTGGTACTCTGCAACACCATTTGAGAAATGTTGTTTTAATGTGGGGGAGAATGGTAACACTTCTCCTTGTAAAGAGACAAATTCTATGCCTGCACCAGCTCCTCCACAATGCACAACCCCATCAAAGAACTTTTTCCAAGGAGATTGAATCTCGATGGCGAATACATCCTTGTCAGGAAGCTCGTCAGTCAATTCTTATCGTCTGGTATAAGATGGTCTACCAAAAAATCTACTAAGACTTGTCCTTTCATAGCCTTTTGAGGGATGTACACAATCTCAAGTTGTTGGTATTGAATCTACCACCTTGCTAGTCGGTCACTAAGGACTGGTTTCAAAATAACAAATTTGATGGGATTTTGCCCTAGAAATAACATGGATGATGTGTGCATGAAAATATTGCTTCACTTTCTGAATTGAAAAGACTAATGCCAAACAGAACTTCTCGATTGCTGAATAACTCAGATTGTTTGGTGTCACTATCCTCCTCAATTAATAAAGGGAATTTTCATTGCCTTTAGTATTTTCTTGATCTAGTAAGGCTCCCATAGATATTTCTTGTGCCGCACTGTAAAGTATCAATGGCTTTCTAGGTATAGGGGCCACTAGAATTGGAGCTTTCACTAGATGCACCTTTATACTCTCAAAGGCTTTGCTACATGTTTGATCCCACTTAAAAGGGCCCCTTTCCTTATGAGGTGACTAAATGGTTGGCATCTTCCAGCTTGATTTGAGATAAATCTCCTCAAGTAGGCTAACCTTCCCTGAAGGCTTTTCAACTAGTAAATGTTTCGAGGCTCAGGCATCTTCAAAATTGCATCAACTTTGGCTTGATCAATCTCAACCGATGTCGCACAATGGATCGAAGAAACTTTCCAGAAGTGACCCCAAGGCATATTTTAATGGATTCATCCTCAGTTAATACCTTTGAAGCAACTCAAATACCATTCTAAATTCTTTCAAGTGGTCACACCTCCTTTTCGACTTCACCACCAGGTCATCAACATAACATTCGACATTTTCATAGAGTAAGTCATCAAATATATTTTGCATAGCCCTTTAATATGTGGGACCAATATTTTTGAAACCAAAAGGCATTACCTTGTAGTAATAAATACCTTTGGGTGTGCGAAATGCTATGAGTTCTTCATCCTTCGGTGACATTTGAATTTGGTTATATCCAAAAGAACCATCCATGAATGGCATCACTTCATAACCAATATTAGCATCAATCATTAGCCCTAGAATGGATAGAGGGAACTCATCTTTAGGGAATACATTACTGAGGTTTCTGAAGTCAACACAAGAATTTAGCCATTCTTCTTCCTTATGGGAACAATACTTGAAATCCACATAGGGTATTTAACTTCACGAATGAAGCCTACCTCAATGAGTTTGTTGACGACTTTCTCAATTGATGGAACCCTGGCCTAAAATGTCTTTGAGCCTGCTTGACAGGATGAGCATTGTGCTTGACCGCTAATTGATAGATTGCTATCTTGGGATTTAAGCCAGGTATTTCTTTATAGCTCCAAGCAAAGACATCCCTATATTCTTTGAGTATATTCATATAAGTCATTTCTTCA
Organism: Solanum ossicruentum; assembly: GCA_025774065.1. NCBI lineage: Eukaryota > Viridiplantae > Streptophyta > Magnoliopsida > Solanales > Solanaceae > Solanum > Solanum ossicruentum. Next base: position 9,572,376 of record JAOTQR010000100.1, read on the forward strand.
TCAACTTCTAAAAAAGCACTCAAGTAAGTTGGCCTCAAATCTTCATCAGTGCCAAGGTTAACTTCCTTTAAGGGATCTATTATTGTCTTCACTCCTTCTTCAAATTCTAACAGGCTTCTCTAGCATGCTCCTCTTCCTATGGATCATTTTCATTAATAGATGTATAATTATACCAAGCAATACATCCCAAATCTTCATCAATCTTCATTTGAGAAAAGTAATCATTCTCAATCTGAGTTGTAACATGACATGAGGAGCCCATGCTTTCTTCATCTTTCTCATGCTCTTTGGTATAAACTATAGTGTGAGCCTTCACTTTTAGCACCTGTTTACATGAAACTGTGAGTTCCACCCATTGCTTCATCCTAGAAAGAATTACACTTTTGAATCCTTTTGGATCATAGGTGAAGCAAGTGTTATTACTTTTAGGTAACTTTTCTAATGCTTATTATTTCTCTATTTAAATAGTCCCAACCTTTCGAATATAGAAGTTCTCCTAGTAGGTTGACCAAATCTATCAAAGACATAAGGCCTTTTATTAGAAGAATAGCACTCGTCCTCTACAGTAATATAGTTATTTCTTTTATGGAGATGCGAACTGGTGGTAGTTGTCTGTAGACTAAGCCTTCACGTGCTTTCCTAGTCATGCCTTCAAATGGGAGTTTCCCTAGCCTAGATAGTTCATTAGGGTTGTACCCAGCCTTTGCAAATAACTCTTAGGCATTTGGATCAAAGTCTTCTATACGTTTTGTAGGAAGTGACACATCTTGTGGCTGATTTTGAGCCACAAAACTTCCCAGCAGGTTCGAAGGAAACTTATTGCATCAATCTATTTGATAGGAAGAGTCAACCCTCCTAACATATTCCTTTGCATAATAGATGATTGACCCTCCTCTTTCTTAACTTTTGGGACATAACGAAGTATAGAGACTAGCTTTCTCTTTGAGGAATTGGTCTTCCCCTTATTTGGACAAGTGCTAGGCTCCCTAATATCGACTTTTCCCTTTTCAATGGCCACATCAAAATGCTTGGCCTTTAAGCTTATCATATTTGGTTGGTTTGACAAAATGTGACTCAACTTCAGTGAAAGGATTATCGTCAGCAACTATTTTCCTTTCATTTCCATTCTCGAGACACTTCAAGCATTGATAGTAAGAAGATGAGACAATTTTGTTTCCATGCTCCCAAGGGATTCCAAGTAATATGTTATATGCAGTCTTTACATTAATCTCATGTATCTATCCACTTAATCTCAGATCGTCTATATGAATTTCCAACTTAATAGATCCTATAGACCTCTGCCGCACTCTTGTATCAATAAATGACTTTCACTAAGTTTGTCAGTCATGATGCCAAGCTCTTTCATCATATGGATGGGCAGAATATTGACTCCAGACCCTTCATCTATCAAGATTTTATTTATCTTCTTCTCCTGTATGTGACCCACCATGTACAAAGGATGATTATGTAGAGTTTCACCAAATAGAAGATCATAGCCTATAAATGTAATCTTTGTATCATATGCATGTACTTTTTGAAGAAGAGGATCCATAGGTTTCTCGAAACATTTCACCTATCACTTCTTCCTTGTTCATTAGAGACATCTTTGATGAGATATCACTGGTTATTCCTTCTTTGTTAGCAAGAGACACCTTTTATGGAGTTTCATTCATTGCTTCTCCCTTGCTAGCACTGAAACATGATGCCTCAACATTATCTTAAGTAGCCTCCATACAGAACCAACATGGTAGGAATTCCCCCTAAGTCACTAGACATCGTTGTTTTTTGTAGTGATGTACTTCTACCTTTGACCTGTTTGGACGTTTGACTGACTTCTGCTTCTTTGATCTCCTCACTACACTTTTTCTGATCAGTTTCTCAAAGGATTCCTTCTGTGGATTAGTCTTTTCATGTCTCCACCTAGTATTAAGAATCTAGTCTTCATCATTATCTTTATCAATTTGGGATTTTTCTCACTCTATTGACCCTTCCTCTTTAGATGCACATATTTGGATTGGGTCAAGAGAGCCAATTATGATAGATATTTGATTAGGGCTCTCCATTCAATCATCAAGGACAATTTTCTTTTTGTTAGCCAATTGCATAATCTTATCCTTGAAGACAAAATATTTTTCAAGAGGGTGACGTACAAGTCTATGATACTTGCAATAATTTGGGCCATTAGTCTTCCCAGCTTCATCATATTGTTTCATCTCTGGCAACTTAATGAGCTTTAGCTCAATCAATTCATCAAAAATTTCAGGAACATCAAAATCCAAAAAAAAATATTCCTTTTTTTGCATCTCCCTCAAGGTCAACTTTCGATTTGGACTTTCTTGAAAAGTTGTCTTTACACTTTTCTTCTTACTTTCTTTCGTAATAAACTTCAAAGGTGCCACATTGACACTCATGGATTCTTTGTCGTTGTTCTTGGGCGTAAATTTGCTCCATTTCCTAGGCTTCTAGTTTTCCTTTCCATTGCGGGGATCATGAACAGGTATCCCATCCTTTCCAGCAGAAGACATACTCAACTCCATATCGTAGGCATAAGTAGCTAAGTCTTTAAAAGACTTAGCCTTGATTCCTTGTAAGATGTAAAGAAGCCCTTAGTGCATCCCTTGAATACACATTTCTATAGCATAAGCTTCACTGAGCCTATCTTTGCAATTTAAAGTCACATTTATCCATTGATATATGAAATCAATGAGTGGTTTATCCTTTTTCTGATGAGCATTCGTGAGCTCTACCATGCTCATAGTGTGTCTTCTGTTGTAAAAGATATTAAGGAATTCATGTTCCAGTTCCTCCCAACTATCAATAGAATTAGGTTGTACCAGTCAAATGTGTTTCCCTTTAAGAAGCGGACGAACTGCTTGACAAGATAATATCCATATGTCCCAGCATTTTTATATGTCTCTACAAAGTGCACAACATGTTGGTTTGGATTTCTTTTTCCCTAAAACTATTGGAACTTAGGAGGTTGATAACCTGCAGACATTTTGAGGTTATCAATCCTTGCATTATAAGGCTTCGCATATATGTAGGAAGACTTAGTGGAGACCTCATACTTATCCTTGATAGTCCCTTTAATGAACTCCTTCAATCGATCTTGGGATTATCCCCTCAGGAGAGACCGATACCTCCTTTATATGTGATGCTTACTTTATAGGATTTTCAGTCTCGTGAACTTCAACGCCCTTTCCAGGCACATAACTAGATTCTCCATCTAATCCATCTTATCCATGAACTTCTCGATGCAGGATTCTTGACTTTTCATATGCTTCGTTAATCCCTCAATCATCTTTTCCAAAGTCATAAGTTTCTCCTCCATGGATGAAGCATCAATTACCATTGCTTGCATGACCATTGGTGATGGACTTTTGTGCGAGTCAATCTTCACAGGACTCACATCATGCGAGCCTTTCTTCATGATAGAGCACTTAGAACTAGGAAGCTCAAGTGAAGTTAAAGTTCTTTGATCTTTTCAGCAATACTGGTTCCTCTATCCGTAGAATTCATAAAGGATCCTACTCCTTTCAGAGTTGAAGACCCAAAGACAGGAATTGATGTGGATGATACATGAAGTGCTTTTTGTCCTAGCATGGTAGCCTTGCTCCTCATAATATCACCAAAGCTCCCAAAGAATTCCCTCCACTTCAGTAGAGAACTTGGAGTCAGCAACCTTGGAGAAAATAGATTGGGAGTTAATCTTCCTTGAAGCCATTTAAATGTTCTTTGCTTCTTGCAAAGTTGAGATAAGAGGTAGAGATTGTCCAATTAAACATGCCAGAATTTGTAGATGATAAATTCACGTCGAGAAAATAATAATCAAGAATGAAAATAATGCCAACAATTTGTAGTATTTGATTTCAAAATACGAGTGTTACAATCTCCATAAATCCTCCTATTCGCCTTTTCAAGTGTAAATTCAAGGGCTAGTTGAGCTTGATCTTGAATCTAAAATTTGTTCTTGAACTTGATCTTGAATTTGAATTTGTTCTTGATCTTGTTCTTAAAACATGAATTTGTTCTTGAGTATGATCTTAAGTTCAAGAGATTTTAAACTTGTTCTTAAACTTCAGTGCTTGAATGTTTGAATTCATGAACTCGTAGAGAAATTTGTGGCTTTTGATCCATGAACTTTCTCTAGCCTTTTTTGTTAGAATTCTTCTCCCCCTTGAATTATGAAGACCTCTATTTATAGTTGTAGTATAGAGGAATTATAATAGAAAAGACTCCCCTTCGGCCAATCAGATTTAAGTGACATGGCATATTGGGCTTTATTAAAACGGGTTTGTTATTTTGACACATGGCATGGTCCCATTGGCTTCTTTGTTTGACTTGGCGTACCACATCATTTGATATGTGACACCAAGATGGGCCTCTTGGATGAAATAATATTGGGCTTATTAATTTGTACTCTTTTATTGTAGCTCAAATTAATTAACATGAGTTTTAATTAAATCTGTATCTATTGGACTTAAATGATTAACCAAATTATATTAATATATAACATTTATTTGGACTAATATATTCATGAAATCAATATAATTCGAATCATTTAAAAATTTATATTTCATAAATTTTAAATGATTACAATGACCTTCCAACTCAAAGACGGGCTCATTAGGAGTTGAAACCTAACTTTACGGGTTCTACAATTAATGGAAGCATGATATTCATATAACCAATCCAACCCAAGAATAATATCAAAATCCACCATGTCAAGTTCAACAAATGCAAAAGGCAAGGCTTTATGCATCATAGACACGGGATAACCCTTATAGACTTTTCTAGCAACAATGGACTCACCAATGGGGGTAGCTACCTCGTAGGATTCATACAACAATTCGGACCACACATGATGCTTAGTAGTAATAAAAAGAGTAATGAAGGAGAGAATGGAACCCGGATCTAGCAAAGCATACATATCATATCAAAATCCTTTAACACATCGGTAACAACATCAGGCACCTCATCCACTCCTTGCCTCCCTGGAAGAGCATAAAACTGATTGTAATATGGAGCACCCCATTATTGGCCACCTTGATCCTTTTAATCAACATAACCACCTTGTCCTTGAGGATGACCATCCTTGCCCTTTTTTTGAGAATAAGGGTAATCAACAAGCTTCTTGCCTACTCTACCACACCCATAGCAAACATTTGAATCCCTTAAGGAGTTACCATTATGATTTCTTCCACATCTTGGAAAATGTTCCCACCATTTCCACCTTGGACCCTTGGGTAAGGCACCCGATCATTAGCAAACCTCTTGTTTGGAGCATTAGAGGACCATTAGCCTTGAAATTTGTGACCTTTTTGGAAACTTCCACCCTTAGCACCTTGGAAGCCACTATCAAACTGAGCCCTCTTAGACTCCCCACTTCTCCTCTTTCTAATCATCTCCCCTCGAGACATTCAACTTAGGTCATGAGTCGAGATAAGTCCATATCACCCACAAGCATAACAGTGCGGGCATTCTTCATTCACTAATTCGGGCACTCCTGACAAAAATTTGTTCATTCTTGCTCTAGGATTAGCAACCAAGTGAGTAGCATACTTTGAGAGTTTGTTGAATTTGAGGGAATACTCCCTCACACTCATAAATCTTTGCTTGAGATTCATGAATTCCATCACCATGGCCTCTCTCAACACAATAGGGAAGAAGCGATTGAGGAAGCGGCCTTGAATTCCTTCCACAGGATAGGGTCATTGTTCCCCCTCTCAAGTTTCCATTGAGCAAACGAAATTTGGGAAACTGTGGCAATCCTCACGGGAGGATGCCACTTCTATACTCCTCTAAGCTTACATAACACTCACTAATATACGAAAAATTTAACATGTGTCATATTAATCATAATTAAATAGTGAATTCAAAATACTTAAAGGCATAGGATTTTGTTCTAAAGGTCATTTAGTTGATTTCTAGTTGAAATTTTTGGCGTAAGTACCTTGCAAGTAATTAAAACCACTATCTTGTGAGATATTTATATATTTCCCATACTTTTATAGCATACTGAGAAGTATTACCAATGTTAAAATGCAAGGACATAAAATTTACAAGTTTGGTTCTATACAATCATCTTAACATAACTTGTATTTTAATATAAAAACACACTGGCTAGCTCAAATTTAACTAAACAAGCCAAAATATAAAGTTACAAACCATGGTGCCATAATTTACACTAGCCTTCCAAATTTATGCATACATATGCAACAAGAGAATCACGTACATATCCCTAAACTACTACAATATCTATGTCTAGATGCAAATGTGATATTCTGCACAGCTTCCAAAATTTATCTTCAATGGCCATCCTCAAGCATCATCTCGGGTACTCCCTATGATAGAAACAACTATCACTAAGCATGAAGCTTAGTGGGGTGAAAGCTAAAATTTGAGAACGTTATATCCCACAATTTACCTTTCTTATGTGAAAAGGTAACACAATTGGAATACAGTAAATAGACTAAGTTAAGAAATATATGAATAGTATCAAGTTGGATATTTAATGATATGAGTATCAAGAGTTCCTGGAAAAATTTTCACAAATCATTCAAATGACAAGTTTCGCTCAATATGTAAGCTGTACCATCACACTGAACATAATCAAGTATCAAGAAGGACTGAAGCCCTGTATCAAGAAGGGTGCAAAACCAATTATCAAGAGAACCAAGAACTATATTAAGAGTGACTTTCTAGTTCATGCATAAAATGGATTGCTTCCAAACTTAGGATGAACCAAAAATCCACAATCAAGATGGCAATTCATCCAGACAAGAGGTATGTCAATGGTGACAAAGTCACAGCCACAAGAAGGACAAAGTCCATAAGGATGTCAAGTGATCAGGCAATACGTACTGAAACGACCCCAAATAAAGCTCAAAAATGTACCTCGGAATGACAAAGATTTTAAATTTCATGTATCTCAAAAACCATATGGGATATCAAAAATTCGACTTCATATTCTTGTTTAGGGGGTCAAAATTAGGGGGCAAAGGGTCTAAGCTCGATTTTAGAGCAATCGAATCAAAATTTCAAATTTATAAAATTTCAATTTCTAGAAATGATCTACGACATCACCGCAATGCATAGCTATTGAGGATGTGTGATAATTTGGCCTCTGTGTTATGTTCGTTCGCGGACCAAACATGGACCTGTGTATTTTGTTGCCAGTGTTTTCTATCTCGGTCTAAGGCTTTTGGATTTTGGGCCTAAGTGGTCCCAACCATGTTTTTATCTATACTTACCCTTATTTCACCCTCATATCATCCTGAACATTCCCCAATCTCACTAAAACACTTAGCCATACTTTCACTCCAAATTCGAAGTCCCAAACTCTCATCCCAAGCTAAGGTTCTCCTTCAAGATTCTTCAAGCTTCAAGTCTCCATCTTCAATCTTTACCCGGATAATCTCTAAGCTAAGGTATGTGAGTTTCTTTCATGGGTCCTTTCACGCATGATACCAAAGCCTCCCTTTATTCAAATTGTACGATTTAAAGTTGATTTACAAATGGATCTTGATTATTATGAAATTCACTGCACACTATGTTAAAGCTATGTAAAGTTGTGACTGTTTTGCTACATTTTGAGCTATAAATCTTGGATCTATTGTAAGATTTGATGAGAAGTTTTGATGTATGTTGCTTGAGGGTGTTGCAACATGTTGATTGATGATTTTTAGTGGATTTCTTGCATGATTTCATCTCTAAATTGCATGGTTTTATACTACCATTACACACCCTCTAAGTGTTAGATAAAATGTCCGGATGTGGTTTCTTGAAGAGTTTAAGGTCCAAAGCATAAGGTATGGTATGATTGACTATATGATGATGACATGAGCTTATGTATATGATATATTCTATATAAAATGAGTATTAGCCCATGCCCGATCTAGGTGACCTAGTTAAAGAGTTAACATGTCAACCATTAGGGTGATCGGTGCAATCATCACTAACCTTGATGAGGGGTTTGTACCTCACACCCCAAGGTGATGGGTGCTATCATCATTAACCTACCAAGGGGTTTGTACTTTGGAAATCTATCTTGGTCTCTTCTACACATATGATATCATATATGAGCATGAGTTACTTAAGCATGTTTTACCTTTGCATTCATCACATGCCATATTGTTATATTATGCCTATTGACTATTATTATGTATTTTTATTATGATTCCTAATTCTTGTTTCATTGTTTCCTACATCTTAGTACATTCAAACGTACTATTGCATACGTTATGCCTACATAATGTCACCTTGTAGGAACCAGTGCCCAGGTTGATCATCCTCCTCCATGTAGCTAGTTTGATACTACTCAAGCTAGTTGGTGAGTCCTCCAATTTGGGGACCTTAGCCTATGTTGCTCTTATTATGTATTGAGACATACTTCTTTATTGTCTATTTTGAGTATGAGGGTGAGCTCGGTTACTTTTTCTTGGCCCCCACTCTTATCTATGTGTTATAGGTATTTGTTGGACATGTTATGTATCTATGCTAAGATCCATGATTTTATTATCTCTCGATGCTTGATTTATTGCTTACGCGACCAAGGATGGGTGATGATGTTCTAAGAGGCTTGCTTGGGGTACCTTTGGGTGCCCCTTGTGCTGTGTCAGGCCTGGGTCTTAGGTTCGGATCGTGACAAACTTGGTATCAGAGCATTAAGTTGGTAGATCCTCATAGTCCAACACACCATATCAATTAGAGCCCTATTCATGGTTGTGAAGCACGCCATGACTATGAGTAGGAGGCTATGAGACATTTTAGGAAATATTTCCCTTGTTTATGTTCTAAGTCGTGCTATAGAGTGGTGGTAAGTTTTCCCCCTAACGATTGTTCTTTGCTATGCTAGATCATGTCAAATGCTCAAGGATGAAGGACCCAAACTCCCGAGGAACAACCTAACAATGGTGAGCTCCAGAATGCTCTCACTATGATTGCCCAAGTTGTGGACAACCAAGTTAATCAAGGAGCCAAAGCCCCTCATGCTACTACCCCGGGAGCAATGGTGAGAGACTTCATGAGGATGAATCCTCCAGTGTTTCTATGGGTCAAAGGTAGATAAAGATCCATAAGAGTTCATTGATGAGGTCTATAAGATCTTGAATATCATAGGTGTTGGGCCAAATTAAAAGGCAGAGTTGGTGGCGTACCAACTAAAAGGGGTAGCTCAAATATGGTATGACCAATGGAAGAGCGTGAAAGGGATTCATAATGTGGTGCTTTGAGAGGAGTTCAAATTTTCCTTCCTTAGTAGGTTTTTCCCTCTTGAACTTAGGGAAGCTAAGTTGGTGGAGTTTATGAACTTGAAGCAAAGTGCTATGAGTGCAAGGGAGTATGCTATCAAGTTTAATCAACTTTCAAAGTATGCTCCTCAATTAGTGGCCGATCCTAGATCTAGGATGAATGAATTTGTTATGAGGGTCTCCAACTTGGTAAGTGAAGAATGCCTGTCCACTATGCTAATTAGTGATATGGACTTTTCTCTGTTCATGACCTCTACTGAGCAAATGGAGGAGGAGAAATTGAGGAAAATAAGGTGGCATGAGGCTAAGAGGGCCCATCTTAGGGGTAAGTTCCAAAGGGATGGCCGATTCCATCAAGGCCAAGGGTCTCATCATGCTAGCAATAGGGGGTTTGCTAATGATCTCCCTAGGCCTCAAGGTGTTAGTGTTATGACTCCCATTGATGTGTTTCCTAAATGTAGAGGGGGTCAAAAGGGACCATGTTTGAAGAGTTCTGATGCTTGCTATGAATATGGGGAGCTTGGTCACAAGAATATCGATTGTCCAAAAAACTATGGCAAGAATCGAGGTGCAAATGCAGTTCCATTAAATAGAGGTATTCCTTAAGGTGGTTCCCTAAGGCACAATCTCTTTTATGCTCTACATGGGAGGCAAGCGGTTGGTGAGGTTCCCGAAGTTGTTATTGGTATATTAAAAATCTTTGACTTTGATGTGTATGCTTTGATTTATTCCGAGTGCCACTCTCTCCTTTGTTATCCCTTTTATTGCTAAAAAGTTCCATATTGAGTCTGAGTTGTTGCATGAGTCATATGAAGTGTATACTCCTATTGGTGCCTCTATTGTTACTAGGAACATTTATAGAAGTTGTCCTATTTGCATTTTGCATAAGTTATTGCCTTGTGATCTTGTTGAAATAGACATAGTGGATTTTAATGTCATTCTTCGGAAGGATTGGTTGCATGCCTACTATGCTTCTATTGATTGTAGAACCCATAGGGTCAAGTTTGGTGGTCAAGGGTAGACTCATTTCATGCATTAAAGCCTATAAGTTGATCTCTAAGGGCTATCTTTACCATCTTGTGAGGGATGAAAATGTGGAGTCCAAAGTTCCTTCCATAGAGTCAGTTCCAGTAGCAAATGAATTTCTTAATGTCTTCCCAAATGACCTTCCCGGTGTTCTTCCTAAAAGCGAGATAGATTTTGGTATAGACCTCCTCTCCGATACTCAACCTATCTCCTCCCCCTTACTGTATGGCCCCGGCAGAGTTGAAGGAGTTAAAGGAACAATTGAAAGATTTGTTAAAATGGATTTATTAGACCTAGTCAACCACCTTGGGGAGCCCCAATGTTGTTTGTGAGAAAGAAGGATAGGTCGCTTAGAATGTGTATTGACTACCGATAAATCAATAGGGTCCCCATCAAGAATAGATATCTTTCTTCCAAGGATTGATGACTTATTTGATCAATTGCAAGGGGCTAGCTTCTTCTCTAAGACTGATCTTCAATCCGGGCATCATCAAGTGAGGGTGAGGGAATGTGATATTCCTAAGATGACTTTTCTGACTAGATATGGGCATTATGAGTTTTTTGTGATGTCATTTGGGTTGACCAATGCACTGGCCATCTTCATGGACCTAATGAATAGGGTCTTCAAACCCTACCTTGATTCCTTTCTTGTGGTCTTCGTTGATGATAATCTATTCACATAGTAGGGAGGAGCATCTGGGGCATTTGAGGGTTGTATTGCAAAGATTAAGGAAGGAGAAATTATATGCCAAATATGACAAGTTTGAGTTGGGGTTGAAGGAGGTTGCATTCTTGGGTTATGTAGTGTCAGGGGATAGTATAAAAGTTAATCCTAAGAAAATCGATGTGATTTGAAATTGGCCTAAACCATTGATCCCATCGAATATTAGGAGCTTCTTGTGCCTAACAAGTTATTATAGAAGGTTTGTAAATGGGTTCTCCTCCATTGCTTCCCCTATGACAAAATTAACTCAAAAAAGGTTAAGTTTGTATGGATCGATGAATGTGAGAGGAGCTTCCAAACATTGAAAGACAAGTTTGTGTCCGCTCCTATACTGTCACTACCAGATAGGCTTGAGGGATTTGTGGTGTATGGTGATGCTTCTCGGGTTAGCTTGGGTTATGTGCTAATGCAAAATGGTAAGGCCATAACTTATGCTTCTAGAAAACTCAAGGCACATGAATGGAACTACCCTACCCATGATCTAGACTTAGCCACCGTTGTGTTTGCATTAAAGATTTGGCATCACTACTTATATAGGGTACATGTTGATGTGTTCACTGATCACAAGAGCCTCCAATATGTCTTCACTCAAAAGACCTCAACTTGAGGCAAAGGGGATGGTTAGAACTTCTTAAAGACTATGACATGAGTGTGCATTATCATCCAACTAAGGCAAATGTGGTGGCAGATGCATTGAGTAGGGTGTCTATGGGTAGCCTAGCCCATGTTGATGATGGTTGTAAGGAGATGACTAGATAGGTGCATCAATCAGCTAGATTGGGGGTTAGGTTTGAAGAGGTTAGTGATTATGGTGTTGTGGTTGTTGATGGGTCTAAGTCTTCTTTGGTTGATGAGATAATAGCAAAGCAAGATCTTAAATCCTTCTTTCTTGAATTGAAGGCCTTGGTGAAAGAGGGAAAAGTAGTGATTTTCATCCAAGGGGGAGATGGTGCCCTTAGGTACCAAAGTTGTGTGCCATGTGTTGATGGTTTGAGGGAGAAAATTCTTGATGAGGCCTATAATTCGTTTTATTCTATCCACCCCGGTTCCACCAAAATATGTAGAGATTTGAGAGATATGTATTGGTGTGGAGGCATTAAGAGGAACATTGCTAAATTCGTTTCCAGTTGCCATAGTTGTCAGTAAGTCAAAGCTGAATATCAAAGGTCGGGTGGCCTAACCCAAGACATAGAGATTCTCACTTGGAACTGGGAGGTGATCAATATGGATTTTGTGGTTGGGTTGCCCAAGACTAGAAAAGGTTTTGATTCCGTTTGGGTTGTGGTTGATATGATGACAAAATTGGCTCACTTTCTACTAGTTAATACTACATATGGAGCTGAAGATTATGCAAGGTTGTACATCCATGAGTTAGTGAGGTTACATGGAGTTCCTTTGTCGATCATACCAGATCATGGTGCACAATTCACTTCACACTTTTGGAGGTCTTTTTTAAGGGGTTTTGGTACAAAAGTGCAACTTAGTATGACCTTTCACCGTCAAACGGATGGCAAGCTGAAACTACAATTCAAACCTATAAAGATATGCTTAGGGAATGTGCATTGGAGTTGAGGGGTCATTGGGATGACCATCTTCCTTTGATTGAGTTTGCATACAACAATAGCTATCACTCTTGCATCGGTATGGCTCCTTTTGAGGCTCTTTATGGGAGATATTGTAGATCACTGGTTGGTTGGTTTGAGGTTGGAGAGATAGCTTTATTGGGACTGGATCTAGTTATGAAGGATCTGAAGAAGGTTAGGATGGTTAGGGAGAGATTGAAGATAGCCCAAATTCGTCAAAAATACTATGCCGATATGAGAAAAAGAGACCTTGAATTCAAAGTGGGTGATTGTGTTTATTTGAAGGTTTCTCCAATGAAAGGTGTGGTCTTTTTTGTTAAAAAGGGGAAGTTAAGTCCAAGATATGTTGGTCCTTATGAGGTCTTGAAGTGGGTTGGCCAGTAGCTTATGAATTGAAGTTGCCTAGTGAAATGAATTTGGTTCATCCGGTGTTCCATGTCTCTGTGTTGAGAAAATGTGTTAATGATCCTAATGCTATTGTGCCTCTTGATTTTCTGGGTGTTGTTGAGGGTAACTTGACTTATGACGAGACTCCAGTTCAGATTTTGGATAGGGAAGTGACGAGATTGAGGAATGAGGAGGTGGCATCCGTTAAGGTCCTATGGAGGAACCAACAAATCAAAAGTGCTACTTGGGAGGCCGAAGCGAACATGCAAAAGTGGTATCCATATCTTTTCGGATCCACTCAAGTCTACGGTACTAATTCTAAGTCCCCTATGTGATTTCGAGTCTCATATTTAAGCCCCTATGTGATTCATATACATTCATGTTCAAGTTAACAAGTTAATGATGATTTCACACTTACGTTCAGATTTTGAAAATGGTGCTTTATATGTAACGTTGCATTCTTATTGGGGATGATTTGTTTATGATTCTCTTGTCTTATACGTCTCTCTTATATTCGAGGACGAATGTTCCCAAGGGGGGATAATGAAACGGCCCCAAAAAGTATCCAAAAATGTGTCTCGAAATGCCCGGGATTTTAAATTCCCTATATCTCAAAATCCATGCGTAATATCAAAAATCCGACTTCATATTTTTTCCCAGGGGTAAAAATTAAAAGGACAAGTGTCTAACCCCGATTTTAGAGCAATCGAATCACAATTTCAAATTTTTAAAATTTCAATTTCTAGAAATGATGCGCGACGCGCAACTGTCGTGGACATGTGTTAATTTGGCCTCTGCGACAGGTCCGCATTGTGGACCAGACACGGACCTATATATTTTGTTTCCAGTGATTTCTATCTCAGTCCAAGTCTTCTGGTCTTGGTATTATGGTCTTGAGCCTAAGTGTTCCCAACAGTGCTTTTATCTATACTTATCCTTATTTCACCCTCATATCATCCTAAATATTCCCCAATACTAACTAAAACACTTAGCCATATTTACACTCCAAAATTCAAGTCCCAAGCCTTCATACCAAGCTAAGGTTCTCCTTCAAAATTCTTCTTCAAGCTTCAAGTCTCCATCTCCAATCTTCACCAAGATCATCTCTAAGCTAAGGTAGGTGGGTTTCTTTCATAGGTTCCTTTCATCCATGATACCCAAGCCTCCTTTTACTCAAATTGCATGTTTTAAAGTTGATTTACAAATGGGTCTTGATTATTATGAAATTCATTGTACACTATGTTAAAGTTACGAAAAGTTGTGACTTTTTTGTTATGATTCGATAAGGGATTTTGATGTGTGTTACTTTAGGGTGTTTCAAGGTGTTGATTGATGGTTTTACAATGGATGGTTTTACAATGGATTTTCTTGAATGATTTTATCTCTAAATTGCATGATTTTATACTACCATTACACACCCTCTAAGTGTTTCACAAAATGTCCGGATGTGGTCTCTTGAGGAGTTAAAGGTCCAAAGCGTGAGATATGATATGATTGATTGACTATATAATAATGAAATGAGCTTATGTATATGATATATTCTATATAAAGTTTTGTATTAACTATGCTCAATCTGGGTGACCTTGTTGAGGGGTCAACATCTCAACTACTAGGGTGATAGGTGTTATTATCACTAACCTTGATGAGGGGTTTGTACCTTACACACTAGGGTGATGGGTGCTATCATCAATAAAGGGTTTCTACCTCACTCACTTGGGTGACGGATGCAATCATCACTAACTTTGATGAGGAGTTTGAACCTCACACACTTGGGTGATGGGTGCTATCGTCACTAACCTTGAAGAGGGGTTTGTACCTCACTCATTAGGGTGATGGGTGATATCATCACTAACCTACCAAGTGGTTTGTACTTTAGAAATGAAGCTTATTCACTTCTACGCATATGATATCTTATATGAGGATGAGTTACTTAAGCATGTTTTACCTATGCACTGATCATACATTCCATATTGTTATATTATGACTATTGACTATTGTTATGCATTTTGATTATGATTCCTAATTCTTGTTTCATTGCATCCTACACACTTAGTACATTCAAATATACTAATGCATACTCTATGCCTACATGATGTCACCATGTAGGAGCCGGTGCCCGAGTTGATCATCCTCCATGTGGCTAGTTCGACACTACACAAGCTAGTTGTTGAGTCCTCCACTTCAGGGACCTTAGCCTATGTTACTCTTATTATGTATTGAGACATTCTTCTTTATTGTCTATTTTGACTGTGAGGGTGAGCCCAGTTACTTTGTCTTAGCCCCTACTCTTAACTATATATTAGAGGTGTTTGCTGGACATGTTATGTATCAATGCTAAGAGCCTTGACTCTATTGTTCATGATGTCTTTGGTATGAAAGTGCTTTCCCTTAACCCCGGTTGTCGCACTTTATTATCTCTTGATGCTTGATTTATTTCTTGCACAACCAATGATGTGTAATGATGTTCTAAGAGGCTTTCTTTGGGTCTATTCAGGTTTCCCTTGTGCCGTGTCATGCCTAGGCCCTAGGTTTGGGTTGTGACACGTACAAATGGGAAAATTATACAAGTTCATTACAGGTCCCATAATATATCAACACAAACAAATAAAATGATAAGAACATAGCTGAGATACCAAGATAACACTCAAATGTACTAGCAAGTAACAAAGGCACAAGACTAAGTTTTTACATGAACCTGAACCTCTTAGCACGCAAACGACCCTACCGAGTCAAGTCGTGGAACAATAGGACATCCATTTCTTTAGTCAATTTTCTTAAGATTGTACAATAGTGTGAGAAACTTAATTCTCATCTACATGCTCATTTGATATTCAGCACTTTCAACAGGTAGAAACTAACAAGATAAATACCAAAACAGAGTCCTATTTCTGTAAATCACACTCTTTCTCGGTAGCTATACTGCCTTGCAAAGAAGCTAGACTTTGAATTGGTAAATGGACAAACTAGGCTTTCTAGTCTACATAAAAACTGTAGGTATATGAATATAGGTTACAAACGATCATGAATCACTTCAAAATACCTTTTGTACAAGTATTATAATTGAAACAGTAACAGCACATCCCCAAGGATTTCTATGTCAAAACTCTGGACTGAACTTATCCTTACTTGCGTCCAATCTTTTGAATCCATAACTGCCACATTAGGTACTAACATAAACATAAGAGTTCTAGATACATGTACTAGGGTCACAAAGAACTAATAATCATCATTAATTGATGCTCACACATCAAGATGTGATTAAAATACTAACAACAACACATAGAAGGCTTCTCAGACAGAAAATTGGCCAGAACTTTCACTGTGTTGCACGCCTTCTTTCGATACCATACATGCATATTAAGATTTTCACATAAGCATAAAAGTTGTAGGTATGTGAATTATATTTCCAAAAAATATTTACACATTAAACACATAGCTATATACAATGCAATATTCCACAATTACTACACACTATACAATTTAAAGACAAAATTCAACCACTTACCAAAGGATAGGGGATTTCTTGACTTGGCTCCAAGGACCTGATTTATTTCATGTATGTTTGTCAAATATAAGGTTATGAGAGAGTTTATAAGGCTTTATAAGGTCATTAAACCGATTTAATTTGGAGAAAATATATTTTATGGCAAAAGCATCCTAAAAGAAAAATGGTCAATAGGGTGGCTGCTCTAATTTTGTCTTTTCCTTCCTTATTTATTTTTTTCACGCATAATAATAATTATTAATGCTTGTCTAACTTGTATAATTGCATAAAAGTAAACAAATTTTACTAAAAGAAATCCCTCCATCATTTCTTTCTATGATTCAAGAAAACTGATTTCTCTAACGACACAAACTCAAGTAAAAGAGTTGAGAAAAGGGGTTCATTTTATCTTGAGGGAAAACCTTTTTAAAAGTGAATACATTATTTGATAATAAGGGCATTATAAAAAAGCCTTAGAGTTGATAAGCCGCAACCTTCACCTTCTCTTTCGAACTCACCTCCATAATAGCAAACACCTTAACACTACATCAATAAACTCTTGGGGGTCCTCTTCCATTTTGGAACCATAAAACTATGGAGGCTTTATCCTTCCAAATTACCCTACCCTTGAGGTTGGAGTAGGAGCCTGAGAAGCTTGGGCCCCTGGATTCAACTGATTGTTCATAGCATGTGCCAACATGGTGATGGCATTCCGGAATTCAACTTGTGTAGCGCCTTCTCCTTGAGGAGCTTGATGTGTCAAGGCCCTCTGTGGTCTTCCTGTTGGGAGTGGAATGATTTGAAAGAGAAAAAGAGCATTCTTTAGGGAAGGAAGCCTTATCTTTATACCTGGAGCATGACATAGATCATGAAGAAGTGAGATATTTCCTAAAACGCCTCATAGTCTCCTATTCATAGTTGTGGTTCGCTTCACACCCAAGAACAAGACTCTACTTGATGCAATGTGTTGGATTTTCGAGGACCATTAACAACTTAGTGCTCTGATACTAAGCTTTTCATGAACCAAGCCTAAGGCTTAGACATGACATAACGAATGGGAACCCAAAGGGATCCTCCAAATAAGCCTCTTAGCATATCTTTCACACATCCTTGGTTACGGAAGCCAAATAAGATAACAAGTCATAATAGATCATAGGGGAATCGGGACTAGAGGAGTCACTCATAATTACATAAGTATAAAAAGAGTCAAGCTCAATACATGAGGTTCACATCCAACAACACCTTTACTAATAGATGGAGCGGGGGCCAAGACATCTCCGGGGCTAACCATCATAATAAGTATCCAAAATATAAGATGAAGTCTTAAAATAAGCATGAAGAAAGATAGACATTGTCCCCGGATATGAGGATTCATTAAAAGCTAACTTTGACGATTCGACTAGCCATGAGGAGGAAATAGGAGCTCTGGTTCCTACATGGTGATATCATGTAGGCATAGAGTATGCGTTAGTACTTGGAATGTACTAAGTATGTAGGGTGAAATACAATAAAAAATCATAAGCCATAATAATCAAGATGCAAATCATAATCGTTAGCCATGAGTTTAATATGACATGCATAATCAAAGCTCAGGTGAAAACATGCTTGAAAATAGTCATACTTGCATGACTTGTTTAACACAATAAAGTGACACGAATAGCTCATCCAAATACATTGTATCAGAGGGTGAGGAATATAGCTTAGGTCATAACCCCTTCTAGTAGGTAATCGGTAGTACATGAGGGTGAAGGTATAGCAGGAGTCATGATACCTTCATGTAAGCATAAGATGTGGCATAGCATTAATTCATACATGAGGATGAGAACTATAGCATAGGTCATAACTCATTCATGTTGACATTTGCCTTGTACTAGAGGGTGAGGCATACAACATAATTCATAATACCTTCTAGTAGGCTTCACAATTCAAAAGTGTATAAAACATAGCATAAGAGCTCAATAATTCACATGTAGATCATAGTAACCTTTCATGAGTTCTACACATGCTTGGGAGCCCATAACTTATCATAAAATACTTATCTTACAAATGTGGCAATAGCCTTCCATCAAAATATGATTCATAATCATGCAAACTTAATCAAACATGGCGGGTATGTATACTTATACTTGAGATCATGCAATAAAAGAGTATAGGACAAGAAGGAGTAAAAATCAATTTAATTTGAAGTCATTTAAATCAATCCACCAACATAGTCATAAAACCTCCTATTTGGGTATCATGAAAACCATCTTAAAATTCACCACCAATCATAATTTCAAAGTTCATGTCATGCATAACCTCAACAAGTATAAATCAACTCATGGAATAAGCTTCAATGGGTATTCATGCTTAATTAATCAAAACTTGAAGAATCCAAACCCTTATCACATTTATAATAAATAATCAAGTTTACTCATAAATTATTCAATATTAAAATCATGAAATTTTATAAAGAGACAAGGTTTGGCTTCATGGGTGGAAGGAACAAATGAATGAAACTCACATACCTTAAACCTTGAAATTCTTAAAATTGAATTAAGGTGGACTTGAGGCTGGAATTGGATTCTTGAATTTCAAAACTTGTGCTTGAGATTCTTGAAATTAAATAGGGAATTGGTTGGTATTCTTGAGAGGATTTGGGAGGGTTTTGTGGGTTTTAGAGATGAAAAATGACTAAGGAAGGAGGGTTTCATATTTAAATGGGCATTGGATTATTATGCAAATGTCCTTGGATGAAACAAGAAAAAGAGGGAAAAAAATGCACTAATCAGCCCCCTAGGTGCGACGCAGAGCAGGGAAAAAAGGCATGATTACACATAGGTGCACCCTAGGCGCGTCGCACTAAGGGTATGCAAGCACACTACCTCAGCCCCCTATTGCAAAAATTATTTTTGCTAAGGTTCTTTTAAAAATCGAGGCCTACCCGTTTCCCACTCAATTTTCCCCTTTAAACAAGAATATGAAGTCAGATTTTTGAAATCATACATGGTTTTTGAGATTTCATTGAAATTTTTCATTTGAAAATTTCCTAAAAAGCTAATCATAGGTTCTTCTCTCCATCGGAACAATGGGTCATTATTCTCATTACTTAACATAGAGTCCAGTTCTACATGTCAATACTGGCAACAATGAAATTTATAGTAAAAGGAAAATCTATCGACTTTAAAACTCATGAGGGTTCATAAAAATACCCGTATAGGGAATTTTGAAACACATGAGGGCTGTTACAAGGACTTTTCTCCCTTACCCCGCTTGATCTGACTAGGATCAAACCCTTTTGACTTGGCCTTCTTACTCAAATGTTCCTCACTATCCTTGTTCTTACCTTCCTCAATCTATTGGGCATTGATGTGATGGTCACGCTCCAACAAGAAAACGACCGCTACCAGTAATTAACCTAACCGAGGTTAGGGTCGAATCTACTAGGAATACAGGGCTTTGACTGAAAGATTTCACTACTAATCATTTCCAGTATATATGACTACTAACTCTAGTTGGGGGGTTTCTGTGATTTAAAAACGAAATAAAATAAACACTAATTAAAACGCAAGAAAACACTCGATTTGGGTACAACTTGGGAATTGTGTTTCCCATGGTTCATCGACTTGATTACCCTAGATACATAACTATTATCAGAAAGTCACATGCAGGATGGTAACTTAGGTCCTTCTAGCCCTCTTGTGAAGGTGAAGGTCGAATTTCACCATGGCGCTTGGTCGACCACCATGGCATGCCAACTAACCATTACGAAGAGTCCCAGTCAATCTCCCCTTGGTCAGGTTTGGTCGATTAGAGGGGAACACATCAACCTAATTTTGTAATCTACCTCCCTTTTCCTATTCGTCACTACTTTGGTCGGTATCGTGAGAGTAGGGGTTTTGGTGTTGGCTACCACCAAACAACAATAAAAATGAAGGGAAATATATAATACATCCAAAACTCCAATCATAGAAATACAAGAAAACTAGGTTATTTAAGGTCAACTACCCATGGTTCCCACAACGCCAAGTTGTGGGTGCTTAGTTACTCATGGCTAAAGCAAAACACACAAGAATGCATATAATAGACATAGTTGAGAGTTTCACCAATAATGATGAAGGAGATAGGAACCACAAGTTACAAACCCACAAACTTGATTGATCATCAATGAGTACAAAGTAAGATTTGCAATCACCAAAATAGGTTTCCAAGAGAGAACAATAATCTATCCTAAGAACCTAAGAAAAGCTTCAAAATGTAATTGTAAATTGTCTACCGGTCGAACTCCTTCAAAAACCTAACTTAAGTTATATATAGTGTTTACAAAATAACCCTAGAATTTACAATGAAAAAAGACAACTGGCAGCTGATAAGTCTCGTAGCTGCAACTCGTAGGATTACCTACAAGTCGTAGTCGGGGTCGTATCACGTTCTTAGCATCTTATACTAAACTGTTATGAGTCATTGCTTGGTCTATGACTCGTATGTTTGTCTCCTAGTCTTGGTCTTCTATTTTTTGTCCAACATTTTGGCTCTCAAACTCTTGCGACGAGTCCACCTATACAAGTCGTAGTGAATCTTATGACTCGTAGGCCAGGCTCGTAGAGATGACCTTCACTTGGCAGATTTCTGATTTTTAGTCTCTGATTCTTGCTACAACATAACCTATGACTCGTAGCATGAGCTACGACTCATAGGTAGGCTCGTATGGCCTATAATTTAGCAAAATCAACAACTTTTCTACAAAATCATGCCAACTTAACTTTTCTGCAAAATTAACACAAAAGCATATCAGAACACTAAAAAGTCACTTTAAGAACTCACAAAATCCCTTGTTTCAAGCACCAAATGTGTTATATTTTGACAGCACATCAACACCCTCAACTTAGAATTATTTCTTGTCCTCAAGCGACGACTTAATCTACGTAAATAAGGAAAAATAAATAATAACTATGCTAATTTTATATATATCAACTCTTTTGATTCAGGTACCTAACTACCATTTTCAAAAAACAATTGAGGAATTATTTAGCAAACAAGAGCATAATGAGATAACTAGCAATCTAATTATGATAAGCTAAGGAGCATTAACTGTCCACAATCACTGGTATAGTCATGTGCTACTCAAGTAGTGCAAATGCCCTTACTAGAAAGAAGTCCCTTATAATCACTCAAAAGTATTTTAGAATTCAAGGACTGAGGAAGCATTCTCATTCTCACAACTAAAATTCAATTCATACTGACTAATGCCATAGGCTTGCCTCTATGCTCATCTTCTAACTTGGTGATAAAGTGAAGAAGGATCACTTTAGGACTTATAAGCTTGTAACATCGTCTTAGGGAACTTTGGTGAGGTATTTTAGGCAAATAGTGATTAAAGCTATCCTTGAACCATGTTTACCAACACTTTTTGCTTTCATAATCCACCCCTTTTAAACTAATCCACCTTTATTCTCCTGTTTTGAACTTCTTTTGAGTTCTTTCTTTCTCTTTTTCAACTAAGCCTTGATTGCAAACTCATTTTTGCTACTTTTCCCCTCAACTCAACGCACTTTTCTTTTTCTTTTTCTTCACTCAATTAATTCTTTTTTATTTCTTTCTTGATTTCCCAACTAACCACCTTATTATTATTACTTTGCCGTAATAAGGGACACCCTCAACTTAGGCTTTTAGCTTCAAGTGAAGTACGCAATATCTATTCCTCAAACCGGGCCACTAATTGTAGCCACCCTCAACTTAGGCCTTTGGCCCTAATCAAGGTTCACGTGTTCAAGGATAGATGAGGGCTAATATCAAGTCATTTCATCAAACAAGGTGAAGCAAGCAAGGTATCAAGAAAGAATGAATCTATGATAAGCTCAAAAGTTTGGAACAAGGGATTCACTCATTCATCTGGTGGGTCATTTATGCTAAAAGTGGCTTCACTCAAGAAATAAAGGCCTAAGATCCCTTCTATATCCACCACATCACCAAACAAACTTTAAAGTAACAAGGCAACTTCTAGGTCCATATAAGATGCATGAATGCAGCAAAATAAGCTCACAACACACATGGCAATTGCATCTACAATCAAGTATAGAATCATGGGTCATGCTTTCAGTCTCACCCTTACCTTCACAATATCAGAACAAACGTTTCCAGATACTTAAAAATGTATGAAAGCCTCAATAATCACAACCTCAAAAAATTTGAGGGTACCTAATTTTTGTCAAAAGTTTAAAGAACAGTTAAGAATCATATATCTGCTAAAAGATGACATTGCCATATATTTAATAACTTCTATACTTCCTAAAACATGCTGGTTAAACAGAAAGTTAAATATCTACAAGGAAAAAGAAACACAGCAAGAAAACTTTGAGATCAAAATAGGGAAGTTATGAACTTAGGCTACTCAGACTTCACCTTAATCCATAACTTCCACTAACCCACCAAAATAGGATATATTGTCCTCAAAGTAAAAACACAAGGAAAAAGTGCAAGGGGCATACCTTGGGTTGCCTCCCAGGAAACGGCTGATTTATTGTCATGGCACGACAAGAAGCTTTTGTGTTCATGCCTCTTCAAGGTCCCAATCTTCCACTGTTTTGATCTCTTCCATGTCACCCATATACCTTTTTACTCTTTATCCATCGTCTTTGAATGGTTTGGCATCCCTACTCTCTAATTTGATAGCATCACGACTGAAAACATGCACAACTCTGAAAGTCCCTATCCACTTAGATTTGAGTTTTCCTGGAAGCCACCTCAATCTGGTGTTGTAAAGCAATACCATGTCACTTGGAGCAAACAGGCGATCTTCAATTTTGCGATCATGTTGAACCTTTATTCGTTGTTTGTACAAAGTGGAGCTCTCGTATGATTGTAGTCTAAACTCATCTAGCTCATTCACTTGCATCAACATAGAGGTTGCAGCTTCTTGCCAATCTAGATTCAGTTTCTTCGATGCCCACAATGCTTTGTGTTCAAGTTCAACCGGCAAGTGATAGGCCTTTCCAAAAATAAGGTGATATGGAGATATTTCGATGGGAGTTTTGAAGGAAGTTCGGTAGGCCCATAAAGCATCATCCAACTTTCTTGACCAATTAGTACAATTCACATTCACTATTTTGGATAGGATTTGCTTTATTTCCCTATTTGATACTTCCACTTGCCCACTATTTTAGGGATGATACAGGGTTGCCACATGGTGCTTCACACCATATCTTTGAAGGACAACTTTGAATAGTTGGTTACAAAAATGAGAACCTCCTTCACTGATAATTGCCCGAGGCATACCGAATCTGGAAAAAATATTTTTTTGGAGAAATCCTATAACACTCTTATCCTCATTATTCGATAGGGCTATGGTCTCCATCCACTTGGATACATAATCTACTGCAACTAGAATATACTTATTACCGTGAGACTAACAAAGGGTCCCATAAAATCAATGCTCCAAATGTCGAATAGTTTGATGACCAAAATAGGATTTAAAGGAAGTTTGTGCCTTCACGACACTCTCTTTCCCTCTGACATCTATCACATGACTTTACAATATCATGGGCATCTTAATGTACAGATGGTCAATAGTAGCCACACTATAACACCTTGTAAGCCATTCGAGCTCCACTATGAAGGCCATCCACCAGTGAAGAGCGACATGCTTCAAGAATGCTCATCATCTCTGCTTTTGGAACGCATCTACAGATGATCCCATCAGCACAAATCTAAAACAAATATGGCTCATCCCAGAAGAACTTCTTTACATCATGCAAAAACTCATCTAGGGATGATCCCATTAGCACAAATCTGAAACAAATATGGCTCATCCCAGAAGAACTTTTTTACATCATGCAAAAACTATTTATGTCCAGCCCATCATCAAATTTCACCATAGACTCATCTTCCAATCTAGAAAGGTGATTGGCAACCTGGTTTTTCGACCCTTTTCTATCAATCTCGTCAAAATTGAATTCCTATAACAGAAGTACCCATATAATCAATTTAGGCTTTGCATTTTTCTTTGCCATAAGATATTTGAGCACCGCGTGGTCGGTGTGTACAATCACTTTAGCACCCAATAAGTATGAAAGAAATTTTTCAAATGCAAACAACTATGCAAGCAATTCTTGTTCAGTCATGGTGTAATTCTTTCAAGCCACATTCAATTTTTTGCTAGCATAATAGATCAGATGTAAGATTCTCTCTGTGTTATCCCAACATCACACCTAGTGCAACCCCACTTGCATCACACATTAGCTCAAACGGTTGTGACCAATTTGGAGCTACATAATGGGCACTGTGGTGAGCCTTCTTTTCAATTCTTTGAAGGCATGTATGCATGCATCATCAAATACAAACTTTGCATCTTTTCCTAGCAACTTACATAGGGGTTATAAGATCTTGGAGAAATCCTTTATGAATCGACTGTAGAATCCGGCATGGCCTAGAAAATTTCTGATACCTTTTATCGAAATTGGTGGCGGTAATTTTTCTATCACCTCAATTTTTGCTTTGTCCACCTCAATTCCTTTGCCTGAAATTCTGTGTCCAAGTATGATGCACTCTTTGACCATAAACTTACATTTCTCCTAGTTTAGCACTAAGTGGCTCTCAACACATCTCTGCAATGCATCATGCAAATGTAAAAGGCATTTTTTGAAAGACTGTCCAACGACACTGAAGTCGTCCATGAACACCTTAATAGTATTTTCAACCATCTTCAAAAGATAGACATCATGTATCCCTAAAATGTTGCTAGAGCATGGTAAAGTCCAAAGGGCATTCGCTTAATGCGAAGGTACCATAGGGGCATTTGAACGTTGTCTTCTCTTGATCCTCAGGCGCAATAACAATTCGATTGTACTCAGAATACCCATCAAGGAAACAATACCATCCCTTTTCTGCTAGTCTATCGAGTAACTGATCCATGAAGGGCATAGGAAAATGATCCTTCTTAGTAGAAACATTTAATTTTCTATAATCCATGACAATCTCCATCTAATGATTGGTCTCATGGGGACCAACTCGTTCTTTCCATTAGGCACCATTGTGATGCCTCCCTTCTTTGGAACACACTACACTTGGCTCAACCATTCACTGTTAGCAATCAGGTAGATTACTCCGGCATCTAAGCACTTGATAATTTCTTTCCTCACAACCTCTTGCATTGAGGGTTTCAACCGCTTTTGATGCTCAATAGTTGGTTTGTAATCTTTAACAAGCTGAATTTTATGAGTACATATTCTAGGGGGTATGCCAATGATGTCTGCAATTGTCTACCCAATAGCTCTCTTGTACTGTCTGAGAACTAAGACTAGAGCTTCTATTTGAGCTTCACTTAAATCTGCTACAATGATGACAAGTAATGTATTACGCTCTCCCAAGTATGCATATTTCAGATGCGATGGTAATGCCTTTAACTCTAATTCTAGTGGAAATTCTATAGAGGGTTGTATAGGTGGCGTATCCCTGTTGTATAAATCCAAATCCAACCTTTCTTGTCGCCTCAGCCCAAATTACACCACCAGAGCTTTTATTGTTTCCTCATAATCAGGAATGTTGTCATCAACAAAGTTCATCAGCATAGCTGCAAAAGGATCAATCCCAAGCCTCAATTCTAGCGGGAATTTCGGCTTCATCATCCAGATCCATTTAAATCATTGAGATGACTTAGAACTCAAAACTCTTCCCATCCTGCTGACCCATTCAAAACATCATTGCTTCTTCACCAACCCTGAAAGTGAGGACTCTTCTCCATGTCTACTAATACTCGACCTATGTATCAAATAGGTCTTCCCAAAATGATTGGAATTGCAAAATCAACCTCACAATCAAATATAACAAAATTTGCAGGAAATATAAATTTGTCTACCTTTACCAACATACATACAAGATCCCAACAGGCTTCTTGATTGTTCTGTCTACCATCAACAACTACATCTTTGTAGAGACAAGGCTCCCTAAACTGAGCTTTTTGAAAATGGAAAGAGGCATTAAGTTAATGCTCACCCCCAAATCAAACAGTGCTTTAGCAAATGATAGTTCTCCTATAGTGCATGGCATGGTGACTGCACCCGAGTCTTCGCGCTTTTGCACTAATAACTTTATAATGATGGCACTACAATATTGAACAATTTTGGAGTGGTCTTGGCTCACTTTTGGCTTCCTTTTGACTAGGTCTTTCATCCATTTGGCATGTCCCGACATCCCCTAAAGCGCCTCAACTAAAGGAAGGCCCATTGGCAACTTTTTTAGCACCACCAAAAACTGTTCAAACTTACCTTCCTCCTTTCTCTTTCCAAGCCTTTGAGGGAAAGGAGGAGGAGGCCTCGAAAAAGTTTTATATTTCTTGGATCGCTCTTCCGTGTTGCATGCTTGGGTTCCTTCATTAATTCTCTTCTTGTAGTTACAAATTTCTACCTTTGGCATAGGGGAATCTATCATTCTTTTGCCACTCCTAGTCATTACTACCATGCAATTCCCATCGTTCTTAGGATTTTGAACCATGTTGTTAGTAGGGTGCCTTTCTAGCATTGGTTCAACGGTGAAGACACTTGCCTGAATTGTTGTTTGAGTTGCTTGATTGCCATAGAATGAGACTCAATTTTCTGATTTATGCTTGAAATATCTGTCTTCATCCCTTTCAAAGTCTCGTCACGGTGATCCACCTTTTTCAACAATTTATGGAACATTTTTTCAATCCTTTAAGTACTCGACCCAAAGTCACGATTATATGGTGGCACATAGGTCCCATTCATGTAGCCTTCTCTTCTTTCCCATTCTACATTTGGCACTCTTTCTCTCTCATAGTATCCACCCCTATTATCTCTGTATGTTCCATCTTGATTGAAGTTCTGACCTTGACTCCCAGAACTTTGCCTCCGATAGTCCGAGTTGGACCTTTGGGGATTATTCCGAAAACCCACTGCTTGGTTGCTCACATAACAGGCATGCTCATCAAAGAATTGATCATCACAAATAGGAGTAGTTGGGGGTTGGTGAGCTATTGCCTTCAGACTAGCTTGGTTTTGCTTCATAACCAAATCCATGCTCGTACGGAGTTGAGCAAGTTGCTCCATAATCTCTTCATTCACTTTTGCCTGCTCGCTATTTGTAGTAACCGCACTAGAACTCTTTGTATTACCATCCTCACTCTGACCCTATGCTCTTCTGGATTTCACCACTTGTTCCATTCTTTCGGCTACTAGCTTAAACGGTTGATAAAGAAAAACAACTCCCATGATCGTGTTGGCGCAAGCTTTGCTGTTATCATCAAGTGCTCTATAGAAGATCTTGACCAAAGCATCATCAACAATTTAGTAATCAAGGATCATCATCAAGTATTTGGCGAATCTCTCCCATGTAGTGCTAAGAGAGTCTCCAGGCAATTGCTCGGAGTTGTTAATTTGGTCCTTAAGGTTCAGCTTCTTCGACCTTAGAAAATAAATTTGTAGGAACACCCTCTGCAACTCAGCCCAACTTGTGATGGAAACCGTAGGATGCTCAAATAACCATACAGCTACATTACCAGTCAATGGCAATGGAAACACACTCAATCCAACAGTGTTAATGGAAATATTTTGTGTCCCCATGACACTTTTGAACACGAAGATGACATTTTGGATATGATGGTGGGGATCCTCTAACAGTAGCCCTATGAATAGGCCACGATTTGGAGCATTTAGAGCAATCCACTTGATATTGTGAACTTAGCATCTGCCGGCAGATGGGGTAGTACTATAGAACTAGCATCATCCATTGCCATAGGGTTCAATCGATACTGATTCCAGCCATAAGCATTTGCATTGAAATCTCTAAGCTATGTCCGGTTATCCCTTGGTGGTAGATTCTCCTCTTTTCTTAAGTCTTCCTTATTCATATCCATTTCCTCCTCAACTGCAACATCCTTGTTCACTTGAGCCATTCTTTTGAATAGCTGATGGGTCTCCAAATTAATCGGAGTTATGGGTTCACCTTGACTCCTTGTGCTGGGCATGCAACCTAGCATAACCTGCAAGCAAACCCAAACAACAAAAACAAAAATAAAATACACGAGATTCTAGAAATCAGCACTAGAACTAACTAATAGTGAATTCAAGTGAAATCCTAGCCATATTCCCCGGCAACGGTGCCATAATTTTTTATGTGATGGTCACGCTCCAATAAGAAAGTGGTCGATATCAACAATTAACCTAACCAAGGTTAGGATCGAATCCATAGGGAATACAGGGCTTTGACTACAAGACTTCACTAATAATCATTTCTAGTATTTATGATTACAATCTCTAAATAGTGGATTTTCGTGATTCAAAAACAAAATAAAATAAACACTATAAAAAAGCGAGAAAATACTCAATTTCGGGGACAACTTGGGAATCGTATTTCCCATGGTTCGTCGACTTGATTACCCTAGATACATAACTATAATTGGTGAGTCACATGCAGGACGGTAACTTAGGTTCTTCCAGCCCTCTTGTGAAGGTGAAGGTCGACTTTCACCATGGCGCTTGGTCGGGCACCATGGCGGGCCAATAACCATTATCAATAGTCCCAGTCAACCTTCGCTTGATTAGGTTCTGGTTAATTAGATGGGAACACATCAATTGAATTATGTCATCTACTTCTCTTTTCCCTATTCATCACTACCTTGGTCGGGATCGTGATAGTAGGTGGGGTTCGATGTTGTCCATCACCGAATAACAATAAAAGTAAAGGGAAATAGATAATACATGCAAAACTCCAATCATAGAAATGCAAGAAAACTAGGTTATTTCAAATCAACTACCCATGGTTCCCATAACCCCAAGTTATGGGTGCTTAGCTACTTATGGCTAGAACAAAACAGACAAGAATGCATATATTAGAAATAGGTGAGAGTTTCACCAATAACAATGAAGGAGATAGGCACCACAAGTGGCAAGCCCACAAGCTTGATTAATCAACAATGAGTATAAGGTAAGATTTCCAATCCTAAAAATGGTTTTTCCAAGAGAGAACAATAATATACTCTAAAAACTTAAGAAAAGCTTCAAAATATAATTGTAAAATGTCTACTGGTCGAACTCCTTTCAAGAACCTAACTTAAGCTATATGTAGTGTTTACAAAGTAACCCTAGAATTTACATAGAAAAGATAGCTGGCAGCTGATAAGTCTCGTAGTTACGACTCGTAGGATGACATATGAGTCGTAGTCGAGGTCTCGTATCAGTTCTTGGCATCTTAGACTGAACTAGTACGACCCATTGGTATGATCCATTGCTTGGGCTATGACTAATATGTTTGTCTCATAGTCTTGGTCTTCAGTTTTTGGTCCAACAGTTTGGCTCTTTGATTCTTGCTATGAGTCCACCTATATGAGTCGTAGTGTGTATTACAACTCGTAGCCTGGGCTTGTAGGGGTGACCTTCACTTAGAAGATTTCAAATTTTTGGTCTCTAAATTTTGTGACGACACAACCTACAACTCGTAGAGTGAGCTACGACTCGTAGGTGGGCTCGTATGGCCTATGCTTCAGCAAAATCTGCAAATTTAATTCAAAATCATGCCAACTTAACCTTTTTGCAAATTTAACACAAAAGCATATCAAAACACTAAAAAGTCTCTTTAAGAACTCATAAAATCCCTTGTTTCAAGTACCAAATGTGTTGTATTTTGACAACACATCAACACCCTCAACTTATAATTGTTACTTGTCATCAAATAACGACTCAATCTACACAGACAAAGAGAAATACGTAGTAACTATGCAAATGGCATATATATCAACTCCTCTTATTCAGGTACCCAACTACCATTTTCAAAATAGGATTGTGGAATTATTTAGCAAACAGGAATATAATGAGATATGTGGCAATTCAACTATGATAAGCTAAAGAATATCAACCATCCACAATCATTGGTATAGTCATATGCTACACAAGTCGTGCAAATGCCTTCTCTAGAAAGACCTTATAATCATTCAAAAGCAATTTAGAATTCAAGGACTGAGGAAGCATTCTCACTCTCACAACTAAAATTCAATGTATACTGACTAACACCATAGGCTTACCTCTATCCTCATCTTCTGGCTTGGAGATAAAGTGGAGGTGGATCACTTTAGGACTTATAGGCTTGTAACATCTGCTCAGGGTGCTTTGGTGAGGTATTTTGGGCAAATAGTGACTAAAGCTATCCTTGAACCATGTTTACCAATATTTTTTTGCTTTCATAATCCACCCATTTTAAACCAATCCACCCTTATTCTCCTGCTTTGAACTTTTCTTGAGTGCTTTCTTTCTCTTTTTCAGCTGAGCCTTTATTTCAAACTCATTTTTTCTACTTTTTCCTCAACTCAAGGCATTTTTTTTCTTTTTTCTTCATAGGATTCATGCTTTTTCATTTCTTTCTTGATTTCCCAACTAACCAGTTTATTATTATTACTTTGCCACAATAAGGAACACCCTTAACTTAAGCTTTTAGCCTCAGGTGAAGTACACAATATCTATGCCTCAAACCAGGGCCACTAACTGAAGCCACCCTCAACTTAGGCCTTTGGCCTCAATCAAGGTTCACATGTTCAAGGATAGACCAGGGCCAATATTAAGGTATTTCATCAAACAAGGTTAAGCTAGCAAGGTATCAAGAAAGAATGAGTACATAATAAGCACAAAAGTTAGGAAAAAGGGATTCACTCACTCATCTGGTGGGTCATTTAGGATAAAAGTGGTTTCACTCAAGGAACAAAGGCCTAAGAGCCCTTCAACTTTATAGTAACAAGGCAAGCTCTGGGTCTATACAAGATGCATGAATACAGCAAAATAAGCTCACAGCATACATGGCAATTGCATCTATAATCAAGTATAGACACACTGGTCCTGCTTTAAGTCTCAGCTTACCTTCACAATATCAGAACAAACATTTCCAGATACTCAAAAATCTATGAATACATCGTAATTACAACCTCAAAAATTTTGAGGATACACCAATTTGGCATCAAAAGTTTAAAGAAAATCTAAGAACTATATGTATGCTAAAAGATAACATTACTATGCATTTACAAATTATTTATACTTCTAAAACATGTCGTTTCAACAAAAAATTAAACATCCACAAGGAAAAAGAAACATGGCAAGAAAACCTTAGGATCGAAAATAGGGGAAGTTACGAACTTGAGGCTACTCAGACTTCACCATAATCCATAACTTCCACCACTCCACTAGAATTGAATACTTTGTCCTCAAAGTAACAACAAAAAGAAAAGATGAACATACAAAAATAGAACATACATATATTCAAAACTAACAGTTAACAAAACTAATATCCAAAACCAATATAAAAATGTTATCCAACAAGAACATCCACAAAAACCAAATTAAAAATAATATTGTCTAACAAATGGACAGAGTATCTATAAAGAAAAGTAAGTGTTAGGGTCAAAAGTGGTCAAACATCATCGTGCTCATGCACCTATCTCGGGCTGGCCTGCGGGGTCCTGGGTCTGCCTCTCCTCCTCTGCTAAAGTGTTAGAAGTACCATCTCTAGGTGGAGTGTGTTGTGTTCTCTCTCTCTCTGAATAGCCACCTACAAAAGTGATTCCTGCACTACCTCCTCAGGTATGCGCTCTTCCTCCTTAGGTCTCATCCACTTTGGGGTCATCCTTGGATCAGCATACCCAAGGGGCCTCTTACCGTGGGTGTCCAAACGGTCGGTGAGCTAATCAAATGTATCATCACCTACTGGTGCTACCTTTAATGTTGGAATTGGGGCTACCAACGTCTATAGTAAGTTGGCCTTGAACTTGCCTAACTCCTCAGTCACTACACTCACGTCGGCAGACCTAGCTCCCTCGAGCCTCCTGTGGACTCTAGTCTCGAATGCATCAACCCGAGCATCTACCACTCGGACTCTCTCATCAACTAAATCTTGAGAAAATGCCCTCATCCTCTCCTCAGAGTCCCAAACAATTTGATCAATCAAAGGTTGGACCTATGCTGATAGCATACAGAGCCTGTCCTCTGCTACAGCCACCCTGCATAATAAAGCCTGAAAAGCAATAGCAGAGAAAATAGGGTCAACCTGTGCAGTAGCTACTACTGGTGCTGGAGTGTTGGAGGATGGTGTAGACTCAATCTCAACCATTGGCTAGGGCTCTGTAGTAGCCGGAGTAGTGCCTGTATAGAGGTGAACCTAGAACTTGAGGCTCGATCGGAAATGGCTCTGGCATAGCTGGAGGAGATGCTCATGGTAAGGCCACCGGGCTCTCATTAGCGTTTATCAGGCTGGGATCCATAGTGCGTGTGGCCTCTACATGAGGGTCCCAGTGAGGGTCAATAGGAACACCTGCCACACTACATAGTCGATGAATCAAAATTGGAAATGACAGTGAGGTGCTCATCCAAGCTGCAGCCTCATGAATCTGCTCTGAAATGATTTGGGCCCAATCTATAGCATACCCTGCTAGAAGGCTGGCCAATAATACATCTCTCTCGAGGGTGATCATATTATCTATAAAAGTTGGCCTAATACGCCAATGGATAATGGACCACCAGAACTTGGCCCGAAATAAGAGGTGGGCTTTTACTATAGGATCTGCGTGGTTTGTGACCCACGTCGGCTCAAATTCTCATCACAAATTTGGCTAGCGATCAACCATAAAAACTCCGTGCTAGTCCTGAAGTTGGTGTCCTCATCTTCTCAATACGGCTATCATACTCCGCGGTGGATTGATGGGCTATATAAGTAGGCCCAAACTGCACTCGTCGGATCATTTCCTCCGAGATATCAACTCTTCTCCCTCAAATTGTCACCAATCATAGCCTTGGCTGGTCAATTGGTCTTTTGTTCCTTGGCAACTCCCGACGGAGTATTGCAATGTACGCTACATAGAACTCACGACTATGTAAAGGGCATATTTGCCCAACTGTTGTGTGGTCCATTATAGCCCGTGCTCATCCAACCCAGCATCCAATCTAGGCACTCTATCTAAGCCCGAGGCACTCAGTCGTGACTCCTCATAAAATTGGCGAACTGGCTTGCCTTGCCCCTTTGGCTCTAACCCTTGGTCATATATTTCTTTCATCCTAGGGTGCACCATGTAGATGTTGACTGGGGGATGGTACTGGACCTCCTCCTGTTAACAAGTGTTCTATGATGTTGACTCTGAACCCCAGTGTGAGGGTGTCATCTATGGCAAGATGTTGTCTGACCCATCCCCGTTGCCCTGTTGTTCCTCCTCTTCAAACTAGGATGAACTAATCACTTCAATGGGTGTCTGAGCTGTGAGTGCCCGAGTTTGAGGTATATTGGCCAAAGGGTTTATCCTGACCCTGTGCACTTCAAATGAGCCCTCTGATCTCTCAGTCTCAGACGACTCATTTAGTAGTCTCCGCCTAAATGTTTGGATAGCCCTCTTGTCCTTTGGAAGCATGATATCTGCAACCAAACCAATGATCCATGTGATCATAAAGATGTCTTAGTTACTTAACACAAAATAGAGAATAAAAACTAAATAAAAGTAAAATAAGTACTGATGCAACTATAGATGTGGAGGTACAAGTGCATGTACGACCTGTAGAGTGACCTACAAGTTGTATACTGGCCTCATAGAAGCAGTTGTACCTTTAAAAATGCTTTCTGATCATAGATATGAGACACAATTATGACTCATAGGATGGCCTATGAGTCGTAGTCATGGTCTCGTACCTAGTTCCACAAACATTTTCAAAACTTAGCAAAGTTTATGAGACCCTCCCTACAAGTCGTACCAAGTACTACGAGTCATATATGGGTCTCGTATGAGAAATATGAAGGTATTACAGGTGAGCGATGATTGCTATGAGGGGCCTCTATAGCTCGTCTAGGAAATTATGAGTCGTAGGAGTGCCTCATAGCTGAGCACAGAAGTCACCTGCAATACCTAACTATTTCCTATAACAAGCACAAATTCATCACAAAATTGAATGTAATCATGTAAATAAGATCAAGGCACGACTAAATGGCACATAATCAATTCCACACTAGCATTGGCAATTTAAAATGACCATTATCCTTAAGAGTCAAAACCAGTTCAACGAAACATCAAGCACACCAAAAGCAAACAACAATCAAAACTCATTCTTTACATGTCCACAACATCCCAAGGAAGTGCAATCACCATTCATAATGCTTCAATCAAACCAACATATTCAAGCATAGGCGATCACCCTTATACTACGTAAAGTTCAACTTCAACAACTATTCAGACCATACATGAGTAACAATAATACATTACATACCAAACATTACAAATGTCGTACACACAATCACCCACTCAAGCTTTTCTACAAGGTTCACTTCATAACCCAATTCTTTGAAGTCCTACAAACCTTAGATTACAAGATTAGCTTAATAATCAATGTAAGGCATGTTTAAACATGATCAAACTAAGCTTATACTCATATAGTGAACAAACTAATCAACAAAGATCGAGAAATGTAACCGAAGAGCTTACCAATCGGATTGAAAAATGAACCAAACCACAGAGAGAAAAATTTCGCATAGAAACCCTAGCAATTTACACCCTCCCCAGAATCTTCACTGGAAAATGATGTGGGTAGATGGGATTTTTGGTTGGAGAAGGAGTTATGGGATGAGGAAGGGGTTTTTCAGCGACTTTGGGTAAGGGATTTTAGAATTTGGGGGTCAAAAATTAAGGGATTTTAGAATTTGGGGGTCAAAAATAATTTTGACCCTTTTTATAAGCAAATCGGGTTAGATTTTAAAAAGGTGCAGATTGGGGCTACAAGACCCTGACTACGAGTCGTAGGTCATCCTACGACTCATAAGTCTCGGTCCCATATCAGCGTCAACACTTATGAAAATTTAGGAATCATACCTGGGCACTATGAACCCCACTTACGACTCATAGGGTGTCCTATGAGTTGAAGGTTGGCTTGTAGTGTATGTGTCAACTTTTGATACTCACTGATTCCCTCTATGATGGATGACTATGAGTCATAGTGAACACTATGACTTGTAGGCCTACTCATAGAAACTGCTCTAAGCCCCATTTTTCAAATCTTCAGTTCTTCCAATTCTTACTTGCAAAGCAAGTCTCATAGAATAGAAATCCTCAAAATTATTTCAATTGCGTCATTGTCTTCTAATTTATAATAAACAATTACTACTATCCTATGTCTCAAATAAACAAAAAATCATCAAAATGCTTGGGTTGCCTCCCAAGAAGCGCCTTGTTTAACGTCATGGCCTGACTTTGTCATCGTCCTTCATCAACAATCATCAAGGGTCCAGACCTCGCTCTTGAACTTATCCAGATATTCCATAAATTGGCGAATATCGAACATGACCTCAGCATCATTCACCCTAAACTAAAGTTGACCAAATCTAAATCCACTAGCACTTTCCCAGTGGCAAAAAAGGTCTCCCCAAAATGATGGTACCTCAAAATCAACCTCGCAGTCAAGAATCACAAAATCTGCCAGAAAAATAAATTTACCAACTTTAACAAGCACATCCAGAAGGATCCCCTCAGGTTTTTTAATGGCTCAATCTCTCATGAGCAACCTCATTCTCATCGGGATAGGAGTACCAAGGCCAAGCTTTTTGAACACGGCAAGAGGCATTAGATTGATGCTAGCACCTAAGTCGCATAGTGCTCTTGCGAATTCAACGTTACCAATAGTGCAAGGAATAGTGATTGTGTCGGGGTCCTCATGCTTTTGCACAAGGCATTTGGTCATGATCGCACTACTTTATCGGAGCTCTTGTACAAGCTCTTGGCTCAAAGTGTATTTCTTTGTTACCAAATCCTTCATATATATAGTGTATACAGGCATTTTCTCCAAGGCCTCCAAGAGAGAATGTTGATGGATAGTTGTTTTAACATTGACAAGAAATGCTTGAACTTGCCATCTTCTTAAGCCTTTGTGGGAATGGAGGAGATGGTAGGGATTGATTTGGCTTTCTTGTGCTCTCCCACCTCTTGGTCCTCTACTGCCTTACTCCTTGGACCTTCTTCCTTACTCATCACCTTACAACTAATGGCTCTCTCCTCAACTTCATCAACAACAATTGGCATAGGGGGGTCCATAGGGAATACAAAGATTTGACTACAAGACTTCACTACTAATCATTTCTAATATTTATGACTACAATCTCTAAACTGGGGGGGAGGGGGGAGGGGGAGTGTGGTTTAAAAATAAAATAAAATAAACACTAATTAAACACGAGAAAACACTCAATTTTGGGGATAACTTGGTAATTGTGTTTCTCATGGTTTGTCGACTTCATTAACCTAGATACAAAACTATAATTGGTTAGTCGCATGCAGGATGGTAACTTAGGTTCTTCCAGCCCTCCTGTGAAGGTGAAGGTCAAATTTCACCATGGTGCTTGGTCGGCCACCATGGTGTGCCAACAAACCATTACAAATAGTACCAGTCAACCTCACCTTGGTCAGGTTTTGTCGATTATATGGGAACACATCAACCAAAATATGTCATCTACTTCCCTTTTCCTATTCGTCATTACCTTGGTCAGGATCATGATAGTAGGTGGGGTTTGGTGTTGGCCACCGCCAAACAACAATAAAAATGAAGGGAAATAGATAATACATGCAAAAGTCCAATCATACAAATGCAAGAAACTAGGTTATTTCAAGTCAACTACCCATGGTTCTCACAACCCCAAGTTGTGGGTGCTTAGCTACTCATGGCTAAAGCAAAGCACACAAGAATGCATATAATAAACATAGTTGAGAGTTTCACCAATAACAATGAAGGACATAGGCACCACAAGTTGCAAACCCATAAGATTGATTGATCAACAATGAGTATAAGGCAAGATTTGCAATCCCCAAAATGGATTTTCCAAGAGAGAACAATAATCTATCCTGAAAACCTAAGAAAAGCTTCAAATATATAATTGTAAATTGTCTACTGGTCGAACTCCTTTCAAAAACCTAACTTAAGCTATATATAGTGTTTTGAAAATTACCCTAGAATTTGTACAGAAAAGACAGCTGGCAGCTGATAAGTCTCGCAGTTACGACACGTAGAATAACCTAGGAGTCGTAGTCAAGGTCTTGTATTAGGTTCTTAGCGTCTTGGACTAAACTGGTACGACCTATAGGTACAAGTCGTTGCTTGGGCTATGACTTGTATGTTTGTCTCATTGTCTTGGTCTTTAGTTTTTGGTCCAATATTTTGGCTCTCTGATTCTTGCTATGAGTCCACCTATATGAGTCATAGTGTATCTTACGAATCGTAGGTCGGGCTCATAGGGGTGACCTTTACTTGGCAGATTTCTTATTTTTGGTCTCTGATTCTGTTTACGACACAACCTATGATTCGTAACATGAGCTACAACTCATAGGTAGGCTCGTAACATGAGCTACGACTCGTAGGTAGGCTCGCATGCCCTATGCTTTAGCAAAATCTACAACTTTTCTTCAAAATCACGCCAACTTAACTTTTCTGCAAAATTAATACAAAAGCACATCAAAACACTAACAAGTTTCTTAAAGAACCCACAAAATCCCTTGTTTCAGGCACCAAATGTGTTGTATTGTTACAGCATATCAGGCATAAACCATCATCCTAGAGATATTCATACTTGGGATCAGTAATGCCACCTTACACTCCCTCTTCACCTATTTGCCTAACCCAGATATTAATTTTCTCATCCTCGCTCTCATATCCTAGACCATCTCTGGGGCATACCTGGATAATTGGATAAACTTCAGGTTCTATTCCTTTATAGTTAGTCCTTCTTGTTTCAAATTCACAAACTCCTCGACCTTCAACTCTCTCAATTCCTGAGGGAAAAAGTGATTGAGGAAGGCATCTCAAACTCATCCCAAGCAGCAAGCTCAACATCATCACGTTGATTCTCTTCCCAATGATTGCATCAAACATTATTCATATCCTTGAGCTAGTAGGCAGCAAGTTAAACTCTCTCAGTCTCGATCGCATGAATAGTTTTTAGCACCTTCCACATATTATCAATGAAGTTCTGAGGGCCTTCCTCAACCTTTGACCCGGTGTAGATAGGTAGGTTCATCCTCAGAAAGTCTCGCATTCTGGAGGCAACTGTTGGCTGATGAGAGCTTAAACTAGGAGTCTACGAACCATGGTTCCTACTCTAGGATGCTGCTAACTGTGTGAGCATGGTGATGGCTCCTCTGAACTCAGCCTCTGTAGTGGGAGCAGGTGGAGCGGTAGGTGTCACAAAAACACCAACAGTTCTGAGTGGTCGACCTCGACCCCTCGTTTTCATCTGGGAAGGGACCTCTGAAGTAAGGTTTTCAGCACTACTAGCTGGAGCATTCCTCTGGGTCATGGTGTATCTAGGAGGCATGATGTGCATGTGGTAACACATGATTTAGAAAAGAGTTTTGTAGATTTTTCACTCATGCGCATGAAATCAAAACACAAGAAAAGGGTAATAATGTTAAAACCCCGAAATTTCCTAATATTAATTATTAATTGTTGGGATTGAAGTATGTCTTAAATTTAATCCGTTCGAGGTGCGGGAGTAGGGAATTAAGTGAATTTGGCGGATAAAATTTATTTTGAAGTCGAAAGTCCTTAATTGGGTTTA
>JAOTQR010000100.1:9611466-9628521 GCA_025774065.1 Solanum ossicruentum
TATACCGAATATATTATCATTCTTTAAGTTGTGAGAATTAGAATTGTATTATTTGGGGGATTTAAGATTAAATCCTAAACTTGAAACTTTGGAAATTAATAACGAAATTGGTTGGTCTTTGGGTCTAGGCTAGACATATAGTAATATGGGCTTTGTGAGTTTTGAAATCTTATGGCGATAATTTATTTGACTAGATCGTGGTGCTACAGATTCCGTTCAAAAAGGAAAGACCAAAGTGTTAGATTGACCATGATTTGACTAAGGCAAGTGGACTTTCAAAACTTTATAATCCTCGTAGAATTCTCAAATTTTCGTTTCTCCTACGTGTGATACGTGAAATCTTTTAATATTATAAGAAATGAGATGATTAAAAATGTGAATG
Organism: Solanum ossicruentum; assembly: GCA_025774065.1. Classification (NCBI taxonomy): domain Eukaryota; kingdom Viridiplantae; phylum Streptophyta; class Magnoliopsida; order Solanales; family Solanaceae; genus Solanum; species Solanum ossicruentum. Next base: position 9,611,849 of record JAOTQR010000100.1, read on the forward strand.
TGAGTTGGCTTGTTATGATGGTACTTGAATTGATAACTATGATTAAGTGATTAGAATTCTATATTTTTGATATATATATATTGTTGTGGTTGGAGATAATGAGTGAATTTGTCTCTGGAATTCATATCATCTTCATTCATTCCATGACATGCACATTTGCATTGGTTCCGAATATTGATATGCGTGAGATAAAAAATATTGGGACCGAGGTCTTTACCGATCGAGATATTGTGATGCCGAGGTCTTTGCCGAGGAAATTATGATGTTGAAAACTTTATGATGATATTGTGATGGCGAGGTATTTGTCGGTGAATTTATGATGATATTGTGATCCCGAGGTCTTTGTCAACGAATTTACGATGATATTGTGATGCCGAGGTTTTTGCCAGCGATAATGTGATGTTGAGATATTTTCAGTGATATTATATTGTCGAGGTCTTTGCCGGCATTTATTGCATAAGCATTGCATTTCACTTTTGCATATTATTGTGTAGCATAATGTTATTCTTATGTTTGATTATGCTATCATTTTTAGCTTGTGCTTTGGAATTGTGATATGGTGAAATACCATATTTATTATGTATTATGTATTGTTGGGTTGGAATAACTTTTTGTGCAGGTAGTAGTCGCAGAGATCGATTGAGACGAAAGGAGTTTGTATATTTTATTAGACTTCCTTTGTTTTGCTATTTGACTTACTGGGTACCGCGTGGTATTTGGTACTCACCCCTTGCTTCTACACTTTGTGTAGGTTGTGAGCCCGAACAGTGAATAGTATTTTCCTTGATCCTCCGAGACTTCCCAGAAGACGTAGAGAGGTAGTTGTTGACATCTGACTGACTTTCTTGTTCCTATTTCTTTTGTACTTATTCTATCAAGAAGAAGGATAATTTGGACTTATATTTCTTTGATTTTCAGTATTGTTAGTGGCTTGTACGTGTGTCTACCAATCCTTGGGAAGTATTTAAGTTTATGGAGATTCTCAGCTTTAGTTATCTACTCTAGTTAATTACTTCCACGCGATATGTTTATTATCTCTTTGAGTTAAGGCTAACTTGTTCTGGTGGGGTTGAGCAAGTGTCATCACGCCAATTTTTGGGTCTTGAGACACACCGATCCAACAATAATACTCTTGACTTGTTCCCTCTCTAGCATTCAACAATCCAACAACGACGTATGCGTACTCTAATTCAACATATGATTATTCTCTTTTGTATAACAAATTCATCAAAGACTGAGAATAATTTATTTGTCTCGGCTCTCTCTTTCACTACACTAATCTTACTACACACTACAATATTTTTCATATTTATCATCTTTCTTGCATATTGATCATAAATGAAGTAACATTATAGGGAAAACATGGGTAATAACAGTGATAAATGAACAGAGAAATTATACCTTGGAGATGGGGGAGATAAAATATGTAAGTTATTTGGGTACCAACTACTATTACCCATTTTAAATAAAAAGGGTAAAAACTCATATTTATCCATTTAAAAATGGGTAGTTTAATGGATAATATGGGTAAAAGAGACTCATTCATAACGTAAATTATTTTTTATTGGGAGAAGTTAGGATGGGTAAGAGACAAGTAAAATTTTTTAATGTGTATTCTCAAGCATCTATATTTGTAAATAAATTAAACACATCAAATGTATCATATCTATTACTTACATTAATCTCAATTTGTATGTAACACATGTGATACATTTTTTTTCAATTAAACCTATTAACCAATTTAAACTTTTTAAACTCATCCGTCCAATCCACTAAAAAAATTCATTATTTATTCATGAGAGATACAATTTCATCACTGGGGAAATCTTAGTATCTTAGTTGGTTGACTATCTGAACTCTCACCTTGTTGGTGAGGGTTTGATTCCTCACATTGTAATCTCCTTCCCCATTTCGCCTTCCCCTACCCCCAATTTTTAACCCAAAAAAAGACACAATTTCATCACTCAAAATTTCATCTAAATTAAAACTTTTTGTATGACAATAAAATTCGCGTATTAGAAAATATTATCAAGGAACGAAAAATATTTCTACAATCGTAGTACTTTATTTCAAGGAATGAGTTCTACAATCTCTATGATTCCTCTGATTCGCATTTTCAAATATAAATTCAAGGGCTCTTTAGCTTATTCTTAAATCTTGAAAACTTGATATGTTTGATCTTGATTTGTACTTGAATCTAAGGTCTTTTGGGCTTGATATTAAATTCGGTGATCTTGATCTTGACATATGGATTTGATAATCTTGAACTTGATATGATCTTGTTCTTGAACTTGATCTTAACTTGTATTTGAATCCAAGGACTTTTGGGTTTGTTCTTGAATCCGGTGGTATTGATCTTGATGCTTTCTTGAACTTGAATGCTTGATTTCTTGATTTCTTAAATTCTTCTTGTTGCTTGTAGAGAAATCTGCGTGTTTGGTCCACGAGCTCTCTCTGCTTCTTGTTAGAACTCTTGATGTCCATTCTGAGTTATGAGGACCCCTTTATATGGTTGTAGGATAGAGGAGTCATGATAAAATCAAACCTTCTTCCGGCCAATCAAATTTAAGGTGACATGGTGCAGGAAAAGTGATAAGAATAGGTTTTCTTGAGTTATAATGGAATCAGATTTTCTTTTGGACAATCATATTTAAGGTGACATGGCGCAAGAAATGTGATTAGAATAGGACTCCTTTCAAGTGACATGACAATATTTGATTGGTTGAGACACATTACTTGCACATGTGACGCATATTTATTGGCCTTTGATTGAGATAGGAATGCCATATCATTTTGATACGTGGTGTGATCCTATTTTCTTCTTTATTTGACATGGCATGTCACGTCATCTAACACGTGATATCAAATGGGCCTCTTGGATGAAGGGATATTGGGCTCAAAGAAGTGGGTCATCTTGTGTAGCCCAAATAAATGAATTTGAACTTTTTATTAAATCCACCATTTATTGGAATTAATTAATTAACCCAATTATATTAATCCACAATATTTATTTTGACTAATATATTTTGAGTTTAATATAATTTGAATCATATTATAAAATTTATATTTTAATAAATTTTATATGATTACAAATGTCCCCTATTTCAAGTCTTGTCGAGATATTTTATTTTTGAAGACTAGACTTGAAGTATTAATTTTTTAAAAAAATTATTCATATGATCCATGTATGGTTGACATCACTTTCTTGGAATAATGTCCGAACAATACTTTAAGGATCATGCAATTTATTTGCAAATGGGCACGTCAAGCTAAATGGACATATGACCCTATCAATTAGCTTTTCTTTGGTTGATCCAACAAGGACTCATACAAAATGCAGCACCTTAATACCATTTCAATCTAATTTGGGATACGGAACATACATGATTTTCACCGCCACTTGGTAAGCATATCGCATGTTAACAAAATTTCACTTGGTGAGGAATTATAGTTAGTATAGGAAGATGATTTCTACAACCCAATTTTCCATCTATATATAAATAGAGGCTCTCTCCTCTTTTTTTTTCAATCAACATTTGCAATTTTGGAGCCTTTGTCGTTGATATTCCCTTGAACCAATGTGTGGCTTCTTCAGGAACTGTTTTTCTTCTTCTTCTTCTTCTTATTTATTTATTTATATTTTTTTTTCTCTCCGTTTTTTTTTTGCAGGGCCATAATTCAAGACTTTTCGTATTACAAAAATTTGGTCTTGAGGTGTGAAGGGATGGATCCGCATCCCCACCTTAAGCGAGGTAATTTCATGGTAGTTTTTATCACGCAAAGGAATGGTACGCATTCCCGCCTTAAGAACAAGGTAATTTCATGGTAGTTCTTATCTCGCAAAGGAATGAATACGCATTCTCGTCTTAAGAACAAGGTAATTTTATGATACTTTTTATCGCGCAAAGGAATGGATACGCATTCCCGCCTTAAGAACAAGGTAACTTTATGATAGTTCTAATCGCGCAAAGGAATGGATACATATTCCCGCCTTAAGAACAATGTAACTTTATGGTAGTTCCTATCGCGCAAAGGAATGGATACGCATTCCCGCCTGAAGAACAAGGTAACTTTATGGTAGTTCTTATTGCGCAAAGGAATGGATATGCATTCCCTTCTTAAAAATAACAATTTGAAAAGATCCTTATGGTGAGAAGGAATAGATACGCATTCCCGCCTTAAGGATGACAATTTGAAGATGTACTTATGGTGAAAAGGAATAGATACGCATTCCCACCATAAGAATGACAATTTGAAGACTTAAATCTGTAAAGTTTGAGGATTTTCTTGAAGTTCGCACACTTAGTGACTTTGAAGAACCATGGTGGATTTAAACTTTAATTTGAAGATATGAAGGATTTTAAGGCTTCAACTGATCCAAATACCTAAATAATTTGCATATTTGGAAGATTTAAAGACTTTAACATGCATACTTAGAAGATTTGAAGACTTCAACTTGCAGATTTTGAAGAATTTGAAGACTTCAATTTGCAAACTTACTAGACTTGAAGACTTCAACTTGAAGATTTACTTCAACTTGCATAGTTGAAGAATTTGAGGAATTCATCTTGCATACTTGAAGAACCTAAAGACATCATCTTGTGTACGTAAAAGATCTGAAGACTTCAAGGAGGATTTAAAGACTTCAACTCGCCTACTTAGAGAATTTGAGGACTTTAACTTGTATACTTCAGGATTTCAAGACTTTAACTTGTGTACTTTAAGTATTTGAAGGCTTTAACTTGCATACTTAGAGGATTTGAAGTCTCATATTGCGTACTTGGGGTATTTGAAGACTTCAAATTTCATATTTGGAGAGACATGAACACTTCAAGCTGCAAACTTAGAGAATTTGTAAACTCTAACTTGCATACTTAGAGTATTTGAAGACTTCAAGTACGTTGTTGAGGAAACTCATATTTCATAGGGATTTGCCCCCATTGAGTCACAACCATTTGGTATAAGTCTAAAGTTTGATGAAGGGTACCCATAACTTTAACTCTCATGTGAGAGATCAAGTGGGGACATATGGTTTTTTGATACTCATACAACTGAACTTAGAATATAATTCTAAGCACCTACGTACCTCTATGAAGAGGATTAAGTCATAACGTAGTTCTGGGAGAGAATGTTTTTTTTGGTATGCCATACATAAGTTATACTCTTCTGGGCCAGGAGTAATATGCAGTTATGCTCGTACATGATGGAGCGTCATCCTACTTCAAGGGTAGTACCTCTTGAGGAATTTTGCATTTATGGGACTAATCCTTACACCATCCGTATCTATAAGTTTGTAAGCGCCATTTGAATACGCTTCTTATGCTATATATGGTCTATCCCACTTCGAGGTGAATTCGCCCCCAGACTTATGTGAAGTAACAATGGGTGTCCTTTTTGCGAGGACCTAGTCTCCAACTTGAAAACATCTCAGGCGAATCTTTTTATTAAAAGCCCAAGATAGGTGAGCTTGATAGCATTCAAAATTTTGTTGAGCTTCGAGCCTCTTTTCGTATAGCGCTTCTAACTCAAAGAGACATAGTCGAGCGTTCTCTTCTCAGTAAGTCCCTCTTGGATAGCAAGTCTCCAGGAAGGTATATGCAGCTCAAGTGGCAAGACTGCTTCAACTCCAAAAGCAAGCGAATATGGGGTTGCTTGAGTTGGTGTGCGATATGTTATCCTATATGGCCACAAAGATTCTTCCATTCTTTCATTTCAGTCTCGTTTGGACTTGAAGAATATTTTCTTTAGGAGATTGCAAAGAGTCTTATTGAATGCTTCAGCAAGACCATTGGCGACAACATGATACATAGAGGATTTCTGCTGCTTGAAGCTAAAAAGATCACAAATCTTATTCATCAATTTGTTACCAAATAGCTTGCCATTGTCAGTTATTATGTATCAAGGAATGCCGAATTGGTATATGATATTCACTTGAATAACGTTTGCAACATTCTCCTTCTTTACTTCTTTGAGAGCAACATCTTTCGCCCATTTCGAGAAGTAATCCATTGCAGCCAAGATATATAGGTGTCCACCAGAAAATTTTGGGAGTAGTCCAACTACATCCAATCCCTAAGCATTGAATGGCTAAGATACAATAGTCGGGTGTAAAACTTCAGTCGGTTGATGTATGAAGTTTGCATGGAATTGACAAGCTTTGCACCTTTGAGCATAATCCAAGAAATATTTTTACCATGGTTAGCCAATAATACCCCATTTTCTTTACGTGAAAGTGGAGCCTTGATCCAGATTGATGGGATCCATATACTCGTGAATGTGTTTCCTGCAGAGCTTGACTTTCTTCTTCCTCTCCCAGACATCAAAGGAGTACCCCTCAAATGATTTTCTATATAGTATGTCCCTATAGTAAAGGAAATGAGGTGCACGACGATGAATGTCAGCCCTCCTTTTAGCATCTTCTAGGAGTATCTCATAACATAAGTAGTCAATGATAGCTTTTCGCCAATCCTCTTTGTTGACTTCAAAAACTGCAACAACATGTTTAAGCTTATCCTCTATATGTTCATCTCCATCCAGTGGTGCTACTACTCATTTTTAGCCGATAGTAACTTGTGTTTGATTAGGAAGAGTTAGAGTTGAAGCTAGAGCAACTAATGCATCGGCTATTTAATTTTCCATTCTCGACATATGTTGGAGGGTTACATCTCCAAGCGATCCTATAAATTTTTGAGCATAACAGTGATATGGGTGTAATTCAGGCTTCCTGACCTCATAAGTTCTCAAAAGCTATTTAACTAGCCGAGAGTCACCAAAGACTTACAGTTGTAATTGTTTCATGTCGACAGTCACTTCTAGACCAAGTATCAATGCTTGATATTCTGCGACATTATTGGAGCAATGTTGTTTCAACGTGAAGGAGAATGGTAGGACCTTTCCTTGTGAAGTGACAAATAATACTACTTCGCCAGCTCCACCACAATATGCAGCCCCATCAAAGTATATCTTCCAAGGAGGTTGTATTTCAATAGCCATCGCATCTTCATTAAGGAGCTCATCAGTTAGCTCTTAATCATCTGGTATCGAATAGTCTGGCAAGAAGTCTGCTGATGCTTGTCTTTTAACAGCTTTTTGAGGGACATACACGATCTCAAACTGTTGGAATTGGAGATACCACCTCGCCAGTCAGTCACTAAGGACTGGTTTCGACATGAAAAACCTGATGGGATTTGCTTTAGATATGAGACGAACAACGTGAGCTTGAAAATAATGCTTCATTTTTTAAATTGAGAAGACTAGAGCCAAACATAACTTTTCGATTGGCGAATAATTTAACTCACTTGGTGTCATCATTATGATCAAGTAGTAGAGGGAGCTTTCCTTGCCATCACTATTCTCTTGAGCTAATAGGGCTCCAACAGACCTTTCTTGTGCTGCAATGTAGAGTATCAATGGATTTCCAGGTATAGGGGCTGCTAGAATTGGAGGATTTGCCAGATATGCTTTGATACTTTCAAAAGCTTCACTACATGTTTGGTCCCACTTAAAAGGGACACCCTTCTTCATAAGATGACTGAATGGTTGATATCTCCCATCTAGATTCGGGATGAACCTCCTCAGGTAAGCTAACTTTCCTTGAAGGCTTTTTAACTCCTGAATATCTCGAGGCTCAGGCATTTTCAAGATGGCATCAACTTTAGTTTGATCAATCTCGATCCTTCGATGTCATACAATACAGCCAAGAAATTTTCCAGAAGTAACCCCAAAGGCATATTTCAATGGGTTCATCCTTAGCTGATATCTTCGGAGCAATTCAAACACCATTCTTAAGTCTTTCAAATGGTCGCCCCTCTTTCTCGACTTCACTACCAAGTCATCAATATAACATTCAACATTTTTGTGGAGTAAGTCATCAAATACATTCTGCATATCCTTTTATTATGTGGTACCAGCATTTTTTAGACCAAAAGGCATCATTTTGTAGCAATATATACCTTTAGGGATACGAAATGCAGTGAGTTCTTCATCCTACGGTGACATGCGGATTTGATTATAACCAAACCATCCATGAATGACATCACCTTTTAACCAGTTGTAGCATCAATCATTATCTGTAGAATGGGAATTGGTAACTTATCTTTAGGACATGCATTGTTGAGATCTCTAAAGTCAACACAAACTTGAATTTAGCCATTTTTCTTCCTCACAGGAACAATGCTTGAAATCCATGTGGGGTATTTAACTTCACGAATGAAGCTTTCCTCAATAATCTTGTTGACTTCATTCTCGATCAATGGGACCAACTCTGGCCTAAAACATCTTTGGGCCTGCTTCATAGGGCGAGCACATTCTAAATGCCAATTGGTGGATCGCTACTTTAGGATTCAAGCCAGACATTTCTTTTAACTCCAAGCAAAGACGTCCTTATACTCTTTGAGTAGATTTATATAAGTGTTTTCTTCCTCAATTTATAGAAAAGCACTTAAGTAAGTTGGCCTTGGGTCTTTATCAGTGCCAAGCTTAACTTCCTTTAAAGGATCTATCATGGATTTCACTCCTTCTTCCAGTTCTGATGGAGTATCTACAACATCTTCTTCCTCTTGTGGATCATTCTCACTAACAGATATGTGGTAACACCCAGTAATGTATTCTGATCCTCTATCAACCTTTACTTGAGATGAGGTATCAAGCTCCCTCAAAGCTGCAATATGATATGAGGAGCCTACACTTTCTTCATCTTCCTCATGTTCCTTGGTGTAAACCACGATGTGAGTCTTTTCCTTTAGCACTTCTCCACACGAAACCATGAGTTTCACTTTTCGTTTCATCCTAGAGGGAATTGTTCTTTGGACATCCTTTTATATAAGCGGAGAAAGTGTTGTCACCCTTAGGTAACTTCTCCGATGCTTCTTACTTTATATCTTTAATTTTCCCATCTCGAACACAGAAGTTCTCGTATAGGTTTTCCAAGTCTATCGAAGATAGAAGGCCTTTTGTTAGAAGAAGAAGACTTATCTTCGATGGTGATGTAAATGTTACTTACCCTTCTTATGGAAATACGAACTGTAGGTGGTTGTCTATAGCCCAAACCCTCACATGCTTTCTCGGTGACGTCATTTGATGGGAGTGTCCCTAATTTAGATGGCTCATTAGGGTTGTATCCAACTTTTGCAAGTAACTTGTGAGCATTTGGATCAAAGGCCTTTGTACGTTTTGTAGGGAGTGATATATCCTATGGCAGATTTTGAGCCACAAACTCTCCCAGTAGCTTTGAAGACAAATTGATTGCATCAATGCATTTGATAGGAAGAGTTAGCCTCCCAGTATATTTCCCTGAACATCAGATGATTGACCTTTCTCTTTCTTTATCTTTGGAACATAACGAGGTACGAAAGTTGGCTTCTTCTTCTAGGACACGATCTTCCTTTTATCTAGATAGGAATCTATCTCCCCAATAATAGCCTTGATCTTTCCGTAGTCATATCAATTCTCTTGCTGGCAGGCGTACTGGACTTGGTCAATTTGACATCTTCAAGTTTTGCTTCCTTCACAATATATTCTTCAGATAGAATCTTGCATCAACAAAGTGTGACTCAACTTCAGTGAAAGGATTATCATCAATAACTATTTTGCTTTTAATTCCATCTTGAAGATATTTCAAACATTGATAGTAAGAGGATGAGACAATTTTATTCTCATGTAACCAAGGCCGACCAAGCAATATATTGAATGAAGTCTTTGCATCGATCACATGCATCCATGTACTAGATCGCAAATCACCAATATGGGTTTCTAACTTGATGAAGCCTATAGACCTTTATCCCCTTGATTGAATCCTTGTATTAACAGACGACTTTCACTAAGTTCCTCAGTCGTGATGTCCAGTTCTTTCAATGTATGGATGGGAATAATGTTAACTCCAGATCCTTTATCAATCAAGATTTTATTTGTCCCATTCTCTAGCACATGACCCACCATGTACAAAAGACTATTACGTAGCTTTTCACCGAGTCGGAGACATCCTCTGTAAATGTGATTTTTGTATCACATTCATGTGTTTCTTGAGAAGAGGGTTCTCCAGTTGTGATGTCCAGTTCTTTCAATGTATGGATGGGCAGAATGTTAACTCCAGATCCTTTATCAATCAAGATTCTATTTATCCCCTTCTCTAGCACATGACCTACCATGTACAAAAGACGATTATGTAGCTTTTCACCGAGTAGAAGACATCCTCTGTAAATGTTATTTTTGTATCACATTCATATGTTTCTTGAGAAAAGGGTTCTCCAGGCTTCTCAGACGATAAAGGGGACTCTTTTGATGAAGTTTCACCCATGGCAGATATCTTTGATGAACTTTCACCTACTATTTCTCCTTTGTCGGTGTTAAAACATGATGTCTCGTTACTGTCTTGGACAATTCTGGTATGAAACCAACTCGGCAAGAACTCTCCAAAAGTCATAGGCTGTCGAGTCTTCTGATAGTAATGCATTTCCACCTTTTTTTTCTTTAGATGAGCGACTAGATTTTGCTTCCTTTGTCTCCTCACCATCCTTCCCCTAGTTGGTTGCTTAGATGATTCTCTTTGTGAAATTGTCTTATAACATCTTCGCCTAGTCACGAGAATCCAACCTTCATCATTGTCTCTATCGATTTGTATTTTATTTAGTTCTAATGACTTCTCTTTTTCAGGAGTATATATTTGGATTAGGTTAGAACTTGCTTGCTCATTATCAAGGATAATCTTCTCCTCCCTAGCCAATTGCATGATTTTGTCCTTAAAGACGAAACACTTTTCAAGAGGATGACCCAAAAGACTATGATATTTGCAATAGTTTGGATCATCGGTCTTTCCAGCTTCATCGGGTCGCTTCATCTCTGGTAACTCAATGCGCTTAAGTTCATCCAACTTATCAAATATTTGAAAAACGTCAGATTCCAAAAAAAGGGTATTCTTTTTCTTGCATCTCCTTTAAAGTTAACTTCGATTTGAACGCCCTGAAAAGTTGTCTTTACATTCTGCTTCCTGCTTTTCTTTGTAGTGAATTTCACGGGCGATGCGTTGACAGTCATGGATTCCTTGTTATCATTTTTTAGCACAAATTTGCTCCATTTCTTTGGTTCCTACTTGTCTTTTCCTCTGCGAGGATCGTGAATATGCATTCCATCTTTTCCGGCAGAAGACATGCTCAACTCCATATCATGAGCATAAGTCGCTAGATCTTCAAAAGACTTAGGTTTGATCCCTTGTAGGATGTAGAGAAGCCCCCAATACATTCCTTGGATACACATTTCTATTGCAGAAGCATCACTAAGTCTATCTTTGTAGTTGAGACTTGCGTTCCTCCATCAATTTATGAAGTCAATGACTAGTTTATCCTTTCTTTGGCGAGTATTTGTGAGTTTTACCATGCTAATTGTGCACCTTGTGCTATAGAAGCGATTGAGAAACTTATGCTCCAGTTGCTCCCAACTGCCAATGGAATGAGACTCAAGATATGTGTACCAATCAAAGGCATTTCCTTTCAAGGAACAGACAAATTATTTGACGAGATGATCTCCATAGGTCCCAACATTATTACATGTCTCTACAAAGTGTGCAACATGCTACATTGGATTCTCTTTGCCTTCAAGTTGCTGAAATTTGGGAGGTTGATAACCGACGGGCATTCTGAGGCTACCAATTCTTGCAGTGCAAGGCTTGGCATATATATGTGAAGACTTAGTGGAGACTTCATACTTGTCTTTAATAGTCCCTTCAATGAACTCCTTTAATTGACCAAGTGGGATCATTCCTTCGGCGGAAACTAGCAGCTCCTTGAGAGTCGATGCTTGCTTCGAAGGATTTTTAGTCTCTTGAATCTCAATATCCTTCCCAGATGCATGGGTAGATTCCCCATATAATGAGCCATCTACTCTATCCATCAACTTATTGATGCGAGACTCTTGGTGTTACATATGCCTGGTCAGTCATTGCTCGCATGACTGTTGAAGGAATAGTAGAATAACATGGATTATCATGGAAGTTAATCTTCAGAGGTCTTATATTATGCAACACATGTGGAGAAGATTTAGTAGACGAGTCCTGGTCTTTCTCTGCAGTAGAATTCTTAGAATCAGACACCTTAAGTAAAGCTAAAGTCTGCTTGATCTTCTCAGAAATGCTACTTCCTCCATCTGAAGCATTTGTAGAGGACCTTTCTCCCCTTGGAGTTGAAGACCAAAATCAGGAGTTGGTGCGGACGACTCTCGTAGTGTTTGTTGTGCTAGCATAGTAACTTTGCTCCTTGTAACAGCTCTAACACTTCCAAAAGTAATATCCAGGATTCCCTCTACTTCAGTGGAGAACTTGGAATCAGTAGCCTTGGAGGAAGTTGATTGAGAGTTGATTTTCTTGGAAGCTATTTGAATATTTTTTGATTCTTGAAAATTTGAGATGAGATGTAGAGATTGTCCCACTGGGCGTGCCAGAATTTGTAGATGATAAAATTCGTGTCTTAGAAAATATTATCAAGGAACGAAAAATATTGCTACAATCGTAGTATTTTATTTCAAAGAGTGAGTTCTACAATCTCTATGAATCCTCTGATACGTTTTTTCAAATATAAATTCAAGGGCTCTTTATGAAAACTCGATAGATTTAATCTTGACTTGTACTTGAATCCAAGGGCTTTTGGGCTTGATCTTGAATTCGGTGGTCTTGATCTTGATATATGGATTTGATGATATTGAACTTGAACTTGATATGATCTTGTTCTTGAACTTGATCTTGACTTGTATTTGAATCCAAGGGTTTTTAGGCATGTTCTTGAATTTGGTGGTCTTGATGTTTTCTTGAACTTGAATGCTTGATTTCTTGAATTCTTCTTGTTGCTTGTAGAGAAATCTACGCATTTGATCCACGAGCTCTCTCTGGCTTCTTGTTAGAATTCTTGATGTCCATTCTGAGTTATGAGAACCCCTTTATATAGTTGTAGAACAGAGGAGTCATGGTAGAATCAGACCTTCTTCCGGCCAATCAAATTTAAGATGACATGGCACAGGAAAAGTGATAAGAATAGGTTTTCTTGAGTTATAATGGAATCAGGTTTTCTTCTTGTCAATCAAATTTAAGGTGACATGGGCGCAGGAAAGTGATTAGAATAGGACTCCTTTCAAGTGACATAGCAATATTTGATTGGTTGAGACACATCACTTGCACATGTGGCCCATACTTATTGGCCTTTGATTGAAATACGAATGCCACATCATTTTGACATGTGGCATGATCCTATTGTCTTCTTTGTTTGACTTGGCATGTCACGTCATTCGATACGTGGCATCAAATGGGCCTCTTGGATAAAGGGATATTGGGTCCAAAGAAGTGGGTCATCGTTTGTAGCCCAAATAAATGAATTTGGACTTTTTATTAAATCCACCTTTTATTGGACTTAATTAATTAACCAAATTATATTAATCCGTAATATTTATTTAGATTGATATATTTTGAATTTAATTAATTTGAATCATATTATAAAATTTATATTTTAATAATTTTATATGATTACACTCTTCTCTTGTTGTGATAGAATAATAGTTGTTTCAACATTTTATTTATTTATTGCATTAATTTTCTAAATAAAAAAAATTACAAGAAGAAAAATGAAATTCCAATAAAAGCATCTGGAAACTTATGGATACGTCTTCCCATTGTAAAAGTTAATGCTCCATTTTAAAACAACTTTTGAATAATTTCATTTACTTTAGTCTGTGAGATAGCACGAGAAAGGAAATATCCAACATGGACTAACAATAAATATGATATTTTAAATAGTGCAAGGGCATATTTGGCAATAAAATTAGATGAAAAGGACAAGTACTTTATTTATAACAGTACAAAAAATAAATATGAGAATTTTCCCATTCTCATAATTAAATTTTGTTATATAAGCTCTTGCTACTTGCATTATTGAGTTTATATATTCTTGTTTGAAGATTCCCATTACCTCTACAGTTGCCAATCCTGAATTTGTTATATTTCTTTATGACCTTGAATTTGTCCTTGCAAGAAATCCGTGCAACCAAACCCCTTTGTTAATTAAGTTTCATCTAACACGTTTCTCCTTCAAAGAAAAATTATTTCCATTGGCTACTCATCTAAGTTAGACTAGGGAAAAAAAATCATTTCTCCAAAGTCCAAGACAACAAATTCTTCCTTCGATTGTACATACAAAAACATAAAACCTAAAAGAAATATGTTTGAGGTACCTCAATGAGAAAAAAAGAGTGGTTGATACCAAGAAAAATGTTTTTCTTCCAATATTTGATTAATGAGTAAAAAATATTTTTTGTTTTGATTGTTGAATAAAATATTTTTTTATTTTTTTATTTTTTATTAAAGAGTAGAAGTTATATTTTAGCAAAATAGTTTCTAACATGAAAATCAACAGTAAGTAATTAGGGACTCAATATCGACACTCGAATCTCATATCTGACCTAGGACCTGACCCAAACATTCAACTTGGACACAATCGATCATTTTAGTATTCAATCATGAAACTCGAAGTGTCAAATCGCAATCTAAATTTTTTTAAAAAAATATTTTTTTTTATTTAATTTTATTAAGGGGTGGGGGGTAAAAAAAATAAAAATTCTAAAACTGGAATATTTTTTAAAGGGAAGAGGTTTGCGGGGTTGGTAGGGAGGTCGGGGCAAAGGTTAAGGTTAAAAAAATGTTTTTTTCAAAAATAACTTTAAATTTTTTGGGAAGCAAAAAATTTTATAATATAAGGTTAGAGAAGATATTTGAAAATTATTTTTTCTTAATTTTTGGAGGAAAATTATTTTATTTAAATTTGAAAAATTTAAGTTATGTTAAAAATACTTTTCAAAACATTTAACTAATCAACTAAGCCTAAAAAAATTTAAAAATATTTTCTTTTCTACCAAACACACCCTAAAAGGCGAATTATCATAAGAAATTTAAAAGTGACTGACTAAAGAAATTGTATGAAACGAGTGAAACTATTTTTGAGTGGGAAGGAAGAATGGTGTTAAACAAGATTGGTGATCACTTAATTAGTTAACCAACTTTTCTAATGGTAGCAAATAGCGATTACATTTTGGTCAAAATTTATAGGTAGTAGGTAGTATTAAAAATAAAAAAAAAATTAAAGTAAAAAACTATTTATAGTAATACGAATCTGTTTGGATGTACTTATTATTTTTGCAAAAATTATTGTTTGTAATAAATATTAACGTGATAGAGTATAAATTTCAATCACAAATAAAACATGAACAAAAATAATTTAATTGATAAAAAATGTCGATACAAATTTGTTTCTCCCTTGATTGTTCTCTATTAAAATCTCTCTACGATTCGAGAACTGTCAATGATATATTTCTTGAACTAGAATTTGGAGTTAATCTCTATAAAGGAATTTGTGTGGATCTTCTTGAAGTATTTAAGTACCAAGAAGAGTTTGATATATTTTGATTTCTTTATAAATATCTTAAGAGTTTGCGGGATATCTGAGATGTCTTTTCAAAAAAAAGTATAATACCTTTATATAGTAATAAATTAGGGTTTATGATAGAGTGATATATCTAAAAAACCCTATTTTCATCTCGTAGAGTCTTACAAAATTTTGATATCTACATTAATAAGTTAAATATTTTAAACTTATGACTTTTGATTTATTTTTATTTTTTTAGCTTAAAATAAGTGTATCCAAATATTTCAAAAATGCTTAAAAACTATTTTAATTTAAAAATATTTAAAATAAGTCAAAAATAAAAAAAAACTTAAGCCTATTGCAAGGTAGCTGTAGTATTATGTTTTTTATTTTAAATAAATTATAAAAAAATTACAAGGTAAAAATTAAGTCATTATCAATAAAATAAAAATTAAAGTAATCAACTAATTAAATTACTAAAATGTTGACTGGTCGTGCTGTATAATGATCAAGTCAATAATAATGATGGATTTCTGTAAGGGATTTCAATTGTTCCAATATTATTATAATATGAAATTATGAAACACCCGCGGACTCATTTTCTGATTCTTTTTTTAAAATTTATTTTCTTGGTCAAATTAAGACCAATTTTGAAATACTGCTTATTCTGATTTGACTTAAAATAAAATATCAGCACCAATTCCTTTTTAAGTACTCAATAATGACTGTTAGGGGAACTGTTCATGATTTGATTTGATTGATTTTAGGGAGAAAATTAAATTAATTAAACTATATTTTAATTATTAAAATTAAAATAAATTTATATTCATTGATTAAGCTAGTGTCAGTTTGGATTTAGTTTTTCAATTTAAAAAAAATAATGACATTTTCTTTCCTAAGTTAGAAAAAAATTCAAATTTATTCTTAATCTTTTTATTATTGTTCCTAAAATTTTCTTTTTTTTAATATTAATAAGTTTTAATCAAGTGAATAAAGTTAATAAAAAAATACAAAATAATATCTAGGTAATCTCATAATTATATTTTGGTATAAATGATTTTTGATTCATGACTTTTTTTTAATAAGTGAACTTAATAGGTGTTAAGTTCATTAATTTATTAGAGATAAACAATTTTTTTTCATGAAAAAGTATAAAAGTCTTTAAAATTACATATATACAGGCATAACAACAACAACAACATATCCAGTAGAATCCCACAAGTGGGGTCTGGGGAGGGTAGAATGTACACAGACCTTACCACTACTAGAAGTAGAGAGGTT
>JAOTQR010000100.1:9638369-9668130 GCA_025774065.1 Solanum ossicruentum
TTGAAATCATTTATGCATGAGAGATTACACTATGGATTTAAATATGGAATTAATTATGTTTTCACTTCAACTTTATATTATAAATGTTAATCTTTATGGAGTCTTAATTACCCATGTCACTTCCTCATTGTTCATAGCATATGCATTCATGTACAGGGATTATTTTGAAAAATTATGTTATGGGTAACCCCAATTTCGTTTTATGGTATGATTTTGATAAAAGATTGGTTATGACAATATTGTGATCACATATATGTCTTTGATTTTGTCTCTTTAAGCATTTCGGGTGCTTGAACCCTTTTGTATATGAATGTGCTATTCCTATGCATGAGTATTATGACTATGAAATTATGATTTTGGCATTTGAGCCTAAGTATGAATTGTTATGAATGGTGTTTGGCTTTTAATCATAATTATGCATTGAAATGATTTGGAAAAAAATTACTATTGCCTTTTTGAAAGTATGTATATGTATATTATAAATATTCTTGTGGAATGACGACTTAGCTTGTTGTGTTGGGGGTCTTAGGGTGGTTTGGGCTACTTGCATAGCATGTTTCCAATAACTATAGAACCCGTAAGGTTGTAATAGGATGGTTAATCTATGTGGTCAATTACAAAGGGTTAGTCGCTTCACTAAGACTAATCTTTGGTTGAGCTTTGTCCCCAAGTGAGCATTATTAGTATCGGTGGAGCTGGTTGGTTGATTTATGCATTGGCTATGATTATGGGTCTTTAGAATAGGGTCTTAAGACCCTACCTTAGTATGTTCGTGGTGGATTCTAGTGATGAGGTATTGATTTATTTATAGCTTATGAATCGTTTGGGGGATTGGTTGCTAAATATTATAGGTGTGAGTTGCAGATAACAAGAAGGTTGTTAGAACTCCTTAGGGATTATGGTATGAGTGTGCATTGGTTTTTTCGATAAGGCTAATGTTGTGGATGGTGCTCTAGGTAGCCCAATGTGTGTGGATAATGGTGGTAAGGAGATGCCTAGCAGAGTCCATCCTTCGGCTAGATAAGGAGTTAGGTTGAAGGAAGTTGAGAATGGTAGTATAGTGTTCTTGATGGTTCCAAATATTCTTGGGTTGAGAGGACTAGATTAGGCAAGGCCTTATTTTCCGCCTTATTAGAGTTGGAAGCTTTGGGTGGAAAAAAATGGTAGAGTGGAGGTTGTCTCCCAAGGGTGAGATGTTGGTCCATGGTACCAAGTGGGTTAGATATGTTTAAGGTTGGCAATTGGGTTAAGGTTTGTGAGCCCTTATAGTAGGCGGTATATGTCCCCCGTTGGATGGTTTGAAGTGCGAGAAATTGCCTTGTTGGGTCAATCCGGAAGATTTACTCATGAGAAGTGAGGTTTTTTTGGTAAGGAGGGAGTCGAGTTTATGGTTTCTGAGTCTTTATAGAGTGTAGATGGAGGTTGGTAAAGATTGCTTAAAAGTTTGAGAATTGCCTTTGGATGTAGATATGGTTCGTCCGATTCTTCATACTTCTATGTTGAGGGTATGTGTTGGTGACTCTAGTGTTATAGAGCTTGTTGAGGTTGTGGGTGTTATGGAGGGTAAGTTAGCTTCAGAGAAGGTCCTAATGGGGGTGTTGTATGGGTGAGTGGAGAAGTTGATTCATACTAGTGTAATGTTATTCAAGGCCCATTAGAAGAGTCGTCTATTCGTATGTGTCTCTCGGGAAGCAGGAGCGGGCATGGAGGAGAAATATCCATACTTCTTCATTCTATTCAAGCTTATGATGACATGTCAAGTCCTTTTTATGATTCCAAGTCTCATGTTTCAGCCCCTATATCATTCATATGCATTCATGTTTAAGTTGGCAAGTTCATGATGATTTTACACCTATGTTGGGATTTTGAAAATGGTGTTTTAAAGTGTATTGTTGAATTCTTGTTGGGGATGATCTCCTTATGATTATTCTTCTCTTGTACATCCTTTATACATTCGGGGACCAATGTTTCCAAGGAGGAGATATTATAACAACCCCAAAAAGTGCTCGAAAATGTGCCTCAGAAGTGCCCGGAATTATAATTTCTATATATCTAAAAATTTGTTTGTTATTTTGAAAATTATACTTCATATTCTTGTTTAGGGGATCAAATTGAGTGGGAAATGAGTATAACCTGAATTTTAGAGCAACCGTATCAAAATCTGAAAATCGCAATAAACGCTATTTAGGAGGGTCACATTTAAAGGGACATATCACTTAGCACACAAAGAATTGAGTGGCCCATGACCTACCAACTTAAAGTCCTTTGAATTAGCTTACCAACACACTTCACTTCACCTCATTCTGAGTTCAGATGAAGGATGTATGCCCATTTTCATAAAACTCATTCGTGCAGAAAATATAGATATCCAGTGAGCATCTGCGTCTCCTTCGCGACCCGGACAGTGTTATTTTGGCCCTGTTTTTTTGATTTTGGTCTAAGACTTTCAAGTGAAAGTCTTATCTCCAAGGGTTCCCATATGTGTTTTTACCTATACTTAGCCTTATTTCACCCTCATATCATCCTCAACATTCCCCAATATCCTCTCAAACACTTAGACTCAAATTTCACCCTAAATTCAAGTCCCAAACTCAAGATCAATCTTAAGGATTTCATCAAGGACCTCATTCAAGCTTCAAGTCTCCATTAAAGTCTTCTTCAATAACCTCTCCAAAGCTAAGGTATGTGGTGTTGAAACATTGGCCCTTTCACCCATGGTGCCTCAACCCTCTTTTACTTAATATTGCATGATTTGAAGTTGATTTTATATGTGGGTCTTGTATATTGAGAAATTTATTGCACAGTGATTTTAGTTCATGAAAGTATGGTTATTTTAGCATGTTTTGAGCTTCAAATCTTGGATCTAATATTGGATTTGATGAGAGGTTTTGATATGAATGTCTTGGGGATGTCGCAATGTATTGATTATTTACCACTGATTTTTCTATATGATTTCATCTCTAAATTGCATGCTCTTTTACTCTCATTAATACCCCAAGGTGTTTGATAAAATGACCGATTATGGTTTCTTGAGGAAATGAAGGTATAAAGCATGAGATATGATATGATTGACTATATGATGATAAAATGAGCTTATGTACATGATGAATACTATCTAAAGTGTTGTGGTAGACCATTCTCAATTTGGAGGCCTAGTTGAGAGGTCAAAGACTCAACCACTAGGGTGATGGGTGCAATCATCACCAACCTAGTTGAGGGGATGATTGCTTAACCACTAGGGTGATGGGTGCTATCATCACCAATCCCAAGGGGTTTATACCTTGGCAATCTAGCTTGGTCTCCTCTTTACATATGATATTCTATATGAACATGATTTACTTAAGCATGTTTTACTTGTGCATTGATCATACATGTCATATTGTTATATTATGCCTATTACCTATCGTTATGCATTTTGGATTATGATGCCTATCTATTGTTGCATTGCATCCTACATACTTAGTACATTCACATGAACTAACACATACTCTTGCCTACATGATATAACCATGTAGGGATCGGAGCTCCTATTGATTCTTCCTGTGGCTAGATGGAGTTTTCAAGTTAGCCTTTGGTGAGTTCTCCATTCTGGGAACAAAAACTATTCTCTTTCACAATGTATTAAGATTCCCTTTACTTTATCGTATACCTATGACTATGAGGGTGAGCCCGGTTATATGTCTTGACTCCCACCATTATCTATGTAGTAGAGGTATTGTTGGACAAAGCTATGTGCTATGAGTTAATTCTATTATCTCTTGACTCTATGTTACGACAAGTTCTCCCTTAGCCCCGTTTTGCCCTTATATCCATTCTTCAAATTTCAATTAATTGTTTTCGTGACAAAGAATGTGTAATGATATGCTATGAGGCTTGTTTGGGGTTCCTCCGGGTTCCCCATTCGCCAGTCACGTCTAGGCCCTAGGCTTGAATCGTGACATTACATTTTATAGAACATGTTTTTAAAATTATTTTAAATTGTCAATTATCATGATAAGTAATTTTTTAATGCAATTTTTTGATATATAAAACACTAAAGTAAGACAATAAATTAAAACGGAAAAATCATAAAAAATTACAAATGTACCCTCAAGTTGCTCGAGCAGGCATGTTGACTTGCTGCCTGCTTGAGCAGCTGAAACCGAAATTACTGGAGTAGCCCTTAGGCGGAAAACTGGCATGTCAACAGCCAACTGCTTCTCAAGCGGCTTTATGCAACATGTTTTTAAAATTATTTTAAGTTGTCAATTATCATGGTTAGTAATTCTTTTATGCAATTTTTAAATATATAAAACACTAAAGATAATACAAACAAATTAAAACGGAAAGAGGCAAGCGGAGTCAAAGGCCGAGCCTCAACCAGCAAAGGGGGACAACCATGCCAATCCAAGCACAGTCAAAGTGTGCCCACTCTACCTTTCTTTCTTTACCCTAGACTCCGTTCTTCAAGGAGACCTATGTACAAATTACAGATGTACCCTCAAGCTGGTCAAGCAGCCATGTCGAGCTACTGTCTGCTTGTGCAGTCAAAATTAAAATTATCTGAGTAGCCCTTGGGCAGCAAGCTGACATGTCAACCGCCAGTTGCTTCCCGAGCAGCTTCTATAATATAGTAAAAACAAATCCAATTTATCATTTATTCTTTATTAAAATTTACCTTTAATATATGTATTGCTTATTTTCCTCCGTATTAACTTTTGAAACTTTTGTTCCACCTCCTGTCTTTTCTTTGACGTTTCAGTTTATTTTTGACGTTCATTTTTTTAAAAATTCTTAGTTTTTATTTCCTATGTTTTCTATATGGATTGTCGATATATTTAGCTTGTATGTTTTCCTTTTTGATCCTATATATTTATTTAAAAAAAATATTAATAAATTTAACATTTATAATAATTAATTTTTTTTAATACGATTTATTCAAATATGGTACTACTCTATAACATACCATACAGTATCATGTGAAACCAAGGCAAGCCACCGTCCAGTTAATTTATAAGTGAATATGAAAATTGAGGAGATCAGGAAAACACAATTTTGAAGCAATCAATATTTACTCTTGAGATCTCCTAATTTACTTTGTGAATCCATAAATGCTCTCACTCCAAATTTGATCTCTTCTTCAGTTTTATTAGGAACGACATGGAGAGCATCTTGCCAACGACGTCGTTCTCTTATTCTTCATCAAAATCAGATAGGCGATCAAAATCAAAGTCTCATCAAACATCATCTAAACCTTCACTAGTAATGGCATTATTATCCTGCTTCGCCTGGTTATATGTCGCCGGAAGGTACACTTCTTATTTATTTTTGTGCAGTCACACTCTCCAAATTCCTTTATTGCTTGATTAATCTGTTGGGATTATTGTTTTTAGGTTATGGCAAGATGCGGAGAACAGAGTCTTATTAGCTACTCTTTTCAAGAAGAATTCAGAGCAGGTTTATTTCTTTTTCTATTCTATGTTCAAACTACCACTTTAGAATCTAAATTGCCTGATTCCCATATATATTTGTTTTAATAAAGTTTACGTTTTTTACAGAAATACATCAACCCATTGTATTCCATTGTATTGTTAATTTAAATATAATATTTGTTTTGATTGTTACTTTAATTTTATTGTATTGTATTGTTTAAATCAATTGTTAGGCAACAACGAAAAGAGAAATTTTCAATAATGATCTATTTGGTGTGGCTGCGTCATTACTTTAATATCTTCTTCTTATTTTTGACTTTATTTATTATTTAATAATTTTATTATATTATTTATCTTATCTTTTCAAGGTATCTACACATACCCTATAATTTCTTGTAGGTTTATCATTCAAATTATGAATGTATGACATCATGTAATAACGAAGAACAATATCTATTCAAATATTGTATTCATTGAGCCAATACAATACAATATGATACAAGACAATACACTACATTATGAAATAATACATAACAACCATCCAAACAACGTGAAATACAAATCACAATCCCTTTTAAAAAAAAATTAAACAAACGTTTGAAGTCAAAGTACTAATCACCTGACTCTCGAAATATACTACCTCTAGTCTCTGTTTCAATTTATGTGAATCTATGTGTTCAGGGACCAAGTTTAAAAATTAAATGAAGACGTATCATTTTTTTAGACTTAAACATTTGTTTCAGTCTTATACATGTCACAACATTCAAGTGGTTAAAGCTTGTCACTAAGAAAAATGGAAGGTTCAGGTTTACTTGTTTCCGAATTTTGAACTAGGTCATTCCTTTTGGAACAAGCTTAAATGAAATACAGTCAGATAAACTGGAAGTGAGAGAGTAATAGTTTTATGTAAGTCAGGACACATGGGGTATTTTTTTAATTTCTTAGAATGATTTTCTTTGTGCTCAAGAAATTTGGGGACTGAAAATCTTCAAGTATTGTGAAGTGCTATTGTGGTCTCAATGATAGGGAAGACCCAATTGTTGCTGTGTTTGGAAATGCCCTGGAGGTTACAGTATGGATTATTTATTGATGGGACTTATATGGGGAAATGAGATGATCCTAATGGCAGCTGCCCGTTTGATCTATATAATATAGGATTACTGCAACAATTTGTTTTTCCACATCATCTTTCAAATAGCCTAGGAGTACTGGTAAAGTTGCTGCCATGTGACCAAAAGATCATGAGTACAAGCCTTGGAAGCATACAGGGTGCTAAAGTTTCCCGGACCCTGCGTATAGCAGGAGCTTTACTGCACCAGACTTGTCCTTTATCTTTCAGATAGGCTACTAGATGAAGTCCAGTTAAGGATAATGTTTTATAAATGGTGGAAGTTTTTCCTTACATGTTCACGAAGCACTAATGGTCTAAATAGTGGCTTGAAGATTGGGTTGTTGACTTACATATAATAGTGCCGTGGATAGGTCTCTACAATATCTTACTTGCAAATTAGTACCTGCTTCTAAATTGCTAATGCTAATGTTGTTGGCTTCAACACTTCTCTGTGCTTTAAAGAACCTGATATCACTTATTTAGCTACATCTTTTGTCTGGTTATTTCTTCTTAATTTTGCTTTGTATTCATATGGCAGCGACCAAAGATGCTGACAGTGGAAGACAAGCTAATGGTTTTTGGATGCAAGTACGCTTTTCAGATTCCTCTGTTTATTGTCTTTATAAAAACACATATAGAAGCATGTGCAGACCGTTGCATTTGAGCTGACTTAAGCATCCTGTATATTTTCCAGGGATCTGGAGAGGAGAATAGTTGAAGTTGAGATGGAATTAACAGTGGCTAAGAGTCAAGGTTACCTCAAGAATCAGTTGAAACTGAGTGGTTCATCTTCAGGCAAACAACTTTTGGCTGTTATAGGAATTTATACGGGATTTGGAGGTCGATTGAGGAGAAATGTGATCAGAGGATTTTGGTTTCCAAATGGTCAGTCTCTATATTCATTTTGCTTTGGGCAAGGATTTTTCTTTTCCTGAAGCATATGTACAAGTATAATGATATGCCATCATTGATGAATGACTAGTCTTATGGTACGCATTTTGTGCATAATAAATACAAGTAAAAATATAATTTATGTACAATATATACGGATAAGTCATCTAGCTCCTGATTTTCTTTGTTTAAATTTTTAGAAGATAATGAAATGACAATTCATACAATATGAATCTATTTTTATAAGGTCAAAATGTCAGAGAACATTTCTCATATAGGAAGCTATATAAAGATGGACAGAGAGATGGATAGATTATGTAACAGGATAATATTATTTCACACTAAATTAAAATTGAATAAATCTGATAACTTATAGGGTAAAAGTAACATAAAACATCATATATATACCATCAGGCTATGGAAAAATTATCTTCGGAATGCTGCCAATCCTGAATATCATTTTTTTGAATGAGAAATTTTTTTTTAATCTTAGATTCCAATTGATGTTTCATACAAAATTATAAATTTTTTTTAAATAGGTTCATCCAATATTACAATACTGCACTCTCCCACTATTTTGTAGAGTTCATTAAACAATAATATGTAAGAGAAAGCATCTCAAGCTTTTGATAGTACGTAAAACTGCAAAAGTAGCTCAAACAGTCAAGTTAATAGGATGGTCTGAAGTCTTTGAAATCAGAGGCTCCAATCTTTAGTTATTTGTACAATAAAAGTTGCGTTAGAACTCTTCTCAAAACTCTGATTAATGTAACTATGCCATAGTCCCTATTAAATCTGCCTTAAACACATCTCAAAAGTTCTGAAAAATTATCATTGGAAAGCCAGCTGGTCCTGGGGCGTTTTCCTTGGTACATAATTTGATCCCATCCAGTATCTCCTCAAGAGTTCTTTGTAGCTATCCATACATGCCCCTCTTCAGTAATTATAGACACTTCTTGTAATATCAGATCAGGTCTCTAAGGTATTGGTTCTTCATATAGTTTTTTCTAGAACTCATGGACAGCTTCTTTGATTAAAGCTGAGTCTCTAATAGTGTTCCTATCAACCTTTAACTTTTCCATAAAATTTCATCTATTATGGTAAGTTGTAATTCTGTGGAAAAATTTGGTGTTTTGTCTCCCCTGCTTCAACCATCATATCCTAGATCTTTGTCTCCATGCAGTCTCCTCCAATCCACCTAGTTCATCAAAATCCATAGCCAAGTTGGCCTTTTGTAATATTTCGTCACTAGCCAAGGGTCTTTGTTCCTGAATACTCTCCCATTTTGTAATTTGGTCGAGGATGCCATCTTTTCTTTGCTTCCAGTTGCCTCTATTGCTCCACTCTTTCAATTTTACTTTCAACATTTTTAGCTTCTCTGCTAAAATGTAACCTGCTCTACCTTTCACAACAAAAGAATACCACCACTCTTTTATCTTCTCTTTAAAATCTTCCACTTCTAGCCACCAAGATTCAAATTTGAAGTATGATTTCTTCCATTCCCAATTCCCTGAAATTAGCATCATGGAATTGTGATTAGAAGATAATTTTTGCCGTACTTCTTGCTTGATGTGTAAATCTTTTCCCCAATTGAGCACAATGCAAGAATATGTTGACCCTTGAGGCACATGTATGCTTTTCCCCTCTTCTTTTTGTGAATGATCCTCGAAATAAAGGGGGATCAATCATTTCTAGCTCCTCAATACAGACTGAGAATTCTGATATAGCACCATTAATTCTATTGCAGTTTGTTCTTTCTGGTGGTTATCTAGTAACATTGAAGTCACCACAAATTGTCCATGGTCCAGTAACTCTGTTTTTAACCCCTCTCAGTTCTTCATGTAGTACTTTCCTCACTTCCCTGTTGCAATTGCATATGCTACTGTAATGTGGCAGGTTAATTGACCCTTGTGAACCTTCCAGTAATACTCTGGCTCTCAACCTCCAGTAGCTTTCCATTCCATACTTTTTGGTCCCAAAGTATTTTAATTCCCCCTAATTGCCCATTGCTTCTTTATGTGTTTTCCCCTTCCATCTGTTGCCCTTAATACTTTGCAGCGAAATTGTCCAGTGAACCATCTATTTTTTCCCTCCACCCACTCTGCCCCCACTGGTGTAGCAACTTTCTGACAATTTCCCTCTTACTATCCCCATTTAGCCCCCTTACATTCCATATGACCGACTTGACTTTCATTAGTTAGTTGGGGACAGAATTCTCCCTCTGGATCTTGATTCTCCATCTTTAAAATTGACATCGAAAAACAAGTTATTCACCTCTTTTGGGACTGTGCTCTTTGTAACTGAAGTCACTGCTTTCGAGCAGTTCCCATTATCTTCTTCCCTTCTCTTGTCCAATTTTGACAATAATAAAAATGCTTCCTCCTTGCACCCTTTGAAGTCCACTCCAAGTTGTTGGCCAAGTTTGATCATATTTTCCTGTACCCATTCATTAGCATTAGCCACACAATTTTCTTCTTCATCACCATTGTTAACTTTTAAACGCTCTGGATCTGCATACATGACCAGAAGAGCATATGAAAAATCAATCTTTGCTGCATCATCATCATGGACCAACCTGGTCTCTTTATCGTACTCCTGGCTCCCATTTTTTGTATGGTGTATTGCTTCTTTTTCCTCTGTTCCTTAATTCCCGTGTCTTCTCTTTCTGTTCTTTTGTCACTGAGCTCCATCTCGCTTTCTAAAAGAATGAAAGTTTCATGAACTTCTTCTTTTCTTTGAAGTGTGATGAGTTCTGTGAAAGATTCACATACAAGCCTTTTGTTTTATTTTTGGCTTAAGTGGGTGTTTGGATTGGCTTTTAAGCCTTTTTTAAGTTTTGAAAGTGTTTGGGTAAGACAAAAATTGCTTAAAAGTATTTTTTCAAAGCTGAAAAAGTAACCAAATAAAAAGGCCAAAAGCCAAAAGTTGGGGGTTCCCAACTTATGGCTTTTGTCTTTTAACTTATAAGATACTTCAAAAAAAAAGCCAATCCAAACACCCCCTAAGTGCCCAAGAAGGCTAAAACTTAGTACGAATTTGGGGGGGGGGGAGGGAGTGTGAGTTTTGACCTGCATCTTAGCCCATTCAGCTCTTTGGGAGGATCAATAACCCAACCATTTATTAACTCAGCTTATCTTGGCCCACCCAAATTCGGCCCAACCTGCCCATTTTCCACCTATACTCACAAGTTTGGCATGCTACTGGATCAGTTATAGTTTGTCCATTAGTTCTATTTGCTTTTCAACTTTCTTGAAGTTTTCATACACAGATCAAACATAGAGCTTTTTTTTTTTTTTTTTTATGAGCTTTCTAATATTAGTTTGAAGTAATAAAACTTCTTTTCTTGTTGGAGATAGTGTAAAGTTTCATGGCATGTTCTGACTCCTGCCACATGTCCTTCACGACATTGATTAGATTTTTCTTTTAAAAAGGGATAAGGATCAAATTTTTCTTTGTATTAGTGCTTAAATGAAGCAACTTTGCTCATGTTTATTTCCCTCCTATTGGGTAAAAATCTCATTTTTGACCTTTATCTCTAAGGAAGCTCCAATATGAAGTTCGTTTTAAACCTTTGTCAAATGTTGAGGGGTAAATTTGGTCATTTTTTCTCAAAAGAACCTGGACACATGGAATCTACCCATTTTGTGCTGGAGCTCCCCTAATGACAAGGTCAAAGAAATATTATTTGCCACTGACAAGGGTATAATGGACCAAAAGTGTAATGGAGGGAAAATTTGAGCAATTCCAAATAGTACAAAGGCAAATCTGGAGATTTTACTTTTAAAATTTCTGGTATTGCTGGTGCATCTGATACATCTATATTTTCTTTTCCATGACAGCTGATGCTTTGTCAAAACTTGAAGAAAGAGGAGTGGTCGTGCGATTTGTAATTGGTCGGAGGTTTGTGCTACATAATGAAAAATGGAAATATGCATATCTGCTTATGTGATCTTTTAGTGGCTTTATTCATCTCTGGATTACTTGAACTTGGCAGTCCCAACCAAGGTGATAGCTTGGACCGCAATATTAATGAGGAAAATCGAGCGACAAAAGATTTCTTGATTCTAGTATGTTCGTTTGTATTCATTTTGTCTAACCTATCTGTATATTTCTGTGGCATAATTTTACTTGGGCTCTACCCAAAATAGTTTCTGCATAGACATGTTTGTTGCAGAATACCATGTTAATAATAAAAGTCATGTGCGTAAATGATCATTAGAGCTTAGTCTGCTCATATTCTCCTAATTTTTTTTTCCTGTGACGTCAACTTGTTCCATATGCAGCTTACTTTTGCTTGACTATGTTTTTCCACTTATTAAAAGGGAAGTCATGAGGAAGCTTATGAGGAACTGCCCAAGAAGGCTAAATATTTCTTTAGTTCAGCAATACAAACTTGGGATGCAGAATTTTATGTGAAAGTTGATGACAACATTGATGTTGACCTTGGTAAAATCGTTGCTGACCCTTCCTCTAGAATTATGTTTAATTGCCCCTATATTTGAGCTTTTCTAACATTCTGTTTAATTTTATTTTATTAGATGGGTTGATTGAGCTCCTCCAAAACCATCGTGGTCAAGATAGTTCTTACATTGGTTGCATGAAATCTGGAGAAGTAATTTCGGAAGAGTGAGATTTACTTTCAGATTTTGCTCAGCGTAATATCATGTATGCAGTATATTAAGCATTAAAGTTTCATTTTTTTTCCAGGGGAAGGGCATGGTACGAGCCCGAGTGGTGGAAATTTGGAGATGAGAAATCGTAAGTATTACTGAGACCTAGTAAGCTGATGCCTCCTTGTTGCTGTATATGGCATGGCTTTTCTATAAGCTTATGCTTATAGGGTCCAAATGACTGTAAGGCCTTATTTTTTTGCACTTAATGGATGTCTTAATCCGGATGGTTCAAACATTAGATCATTAACTGCATTTGTTTTCGTGAAGACTTGAGGCACTTAGTGGGTCTGGATAGGTCTTTTTATTAAGATTTAGAACAAAGTCTTAATATCATTAAGAGGTGTTCTTGTGTAGATTATATTCACCATTAATTTATCCACAATCACCGATCACCATTACCAACCACAACTGTCATCATAACTACCTCCACCACCGCTATTGTCAACCACAATTACCATTGTTTACCAACCATCACCACTGTTGCTAACCACCTCTATCAGCTGCTACCATACTTACCTTCTCCATCATTATATTATATCCATTGTTGCCGCCGCTCCCGTATCTATAGCTGCTGCTGCTATAGTCAATTCCTACGACCAACAAACTCCACCATCATAACTAGCGCCACTGCCAACTACCACCATACATTCTTCAGTCACCACCGCCACTATTGCCACCTCCACCACTAGTATCAACCATTACCACTATTGTGGTAGCGTCCGCCAACTACCGCTATCAGCCACCACATATATTGAACCTCCACCATCAACACCACTAACTACTAACACCAACCAACTTCACCATTACAATCACTAACACCACCACCAATCACCACTACACCAACCACCTCCATTGTCACAACTATCATTACTAGCAATCAACAACAACAACAACAACATACCCAGTGGAATCCCACAAGTGGGGTCTGGGAGGGTGGAATGTACGTAGACCTTATCACTACTTCATAGAAGTAGAGAGGCTGTTTCCTGGGAACCCTCGTCTCAAAAACCCATAAGCAGAATAAACTAGATATGACAAAAAGTAAAAGAAAGGGAACACACACACACAAAAAAAGAGACTAATAACCAAAAGCACATGACAATATGTAAATATGATACAATTAACACATAAACAACAAATAATGACAACACATCCTCCTCTACCCTGCTATACCCCATGACTAGAAAACCACCTAACCCTACCAACCAATTAGCCTACTACTCTTATTCGCGATCTCCATTTCTTTCTATCTAGGGTCATGTCCTTAGTGAGATCAAGTTCCGCTATATCCTGTCTGATCACCTCTCCCTAGTACTTCTTCGGTCTACCTCTACCCCTCTGTGTAGCTCCTAAAACTAATCTCTCGCACCTCCTAACAGGAGCATCAGTACTCCTTCTCTGCATATGTCCAAACGATTGCAGTCTCTCTTCCCTCATCTTATCAGCCACCGGAGCCACCTCTAGCTTCTTCCGAATGGTCTCATTCCTAATCTTGTCACTCCTGGTGTGACCACACATCCATCTCAACATCCTTATCTCTGCGACATGCATCTTCTGGACATGTGCATTTTTGATTGGTCAACACTCCACTCCGTACAACAAAGATAGTCTAACCACCAATCTGTAAAACTTACCTTTGAGTTTAAGTGGTATCTTCTTATCACACAATACTCCAGAAGCAAGCCTCTATTTAGTCTATGCTGCCCCAATACGATGTGTGATATCATCGTCGATATCACCACTATTCTGGATGATGGACCCCAAATACTTAAAGTTCTCCCTCTTGGGGATAGGTTGAGTGGCAAGCCTCACATCAAAGTTTGCTTCATCCCTCTCAACACTGAATTTGCACTCCAAGTATTCAGTTTTGGTCCTGCTCAATTTGAAACCTTTGGACTCCAAGACGTGTCTCCAGGCCTCCAACCTATCATTACTAGCAATCAACAACTACTATTACCATCACCACCATCACTACAAACTATCTCCACTATCACTAGCAAGTATAAGTGTTTCATTTTTTTAATCAAATAATGAATTTATTTTTATTAATTTTATTTGAATTGTATATTTGTCATGCACATATAAATAAATTATGTATATTCAGATATTGTAAAACAAATAGTCTTAACAATTCAGTGTTCAGATCTAGGGACAACATCTTTAATCATTTAGATTTGTATTCAAATTCAGACGTTTAAATCTTAATGAAAACAAATGAGACTTAAATTTGTTTATGGGGAGTAAACCAGGTTTATATTCACTCACATCTAAAATTATGCATAGTAATTTTAGTTGGTAGATGTTTTGATTGGAATGATTTTCACTTGGTTGACTTTGGTTGAATTAATTCTTCAAGTGTCATGGATGTATCTATCTAGCCAATGTACAAGGTTTTCTGGATACTCTTTTTTAGTAAACTTTATCTTTCTGCCCATCTACCTATGAAGTGGCATTTAGAAACTGGGAGCTGCTCATTAAAAAACGAATTTATCGTATCTGACATCTAATTAGATTATTTTATTAAATAGTTCCTAAGTTGAATAGGTTTAATATTAACATTCACTAATTTTGGCTGCATTCTAAATTGTTTTTCAGTTTCTATTTGCATTTTCCTTGGTTGTCGTGCAGCTGCTCTGCTTTTGGGTTTTTTTTTGTGTACATGCTTATTACAATGATTGTATTCCTCTTTCCAAATGAAACTCTCATCTGGTGGTTTGGGCCAAATTTCCATTTTCCACATTGTAAATGTACCTTGCCGAATTTCTTGGTCCCTGTTACTCCGCTACTCTAAAATGACATGAATTTCTATTCAGGTACTTCCGACATGCTGCTGGTTCAGTTCTGGTTCTTTCTAAAAATTTGGCTCAGTATATTAACATAAACAGGTTAGCTATAGTTTCTTGAAGGAAAGGGTTGGCCGTACATGTATAGTCTGCTTTGCTATTGTTCTAATGTTAATTTCAGTGACAGCTACTAACTGATTCTCCAAATTTGTTAGGTATGCTGTGGCCTCTCTCTACCCACCCCATTGCGCACATCATCATTATTTATTAGCTTTTATTTAGCAGGGTTAATAAGGATGGCTTAACCCCTCTCCTACCTCTGCATTTTGCTATTATTAGAATTTGAACCATAAGTAATGATCTCAAATAACAGTCTAGCATTCTTTGTACACAAATAAATTGGTCCTAACATACTACATTTATAAAGGAGCACAAATATTCTTCAATACACAATCTCAAAGGGATGTTTACTTTTACCTAAAAATCAATAAGAATAGTCACTTTTCTAGGACAAAATTTGACAGAGAATTGCAAAATGTGAGTGACCTGCATATTTATGCCTTCACTATCTTGTATATGGAGTCCTTATGTTGTCATTCTTCTTGCCATGGCTTAATGTGGGGATTTCTAGCTAAGTTTATGGTTTTAGGTGTAGTAGTTTCTCAGTTTCCGCACCAACTTGAGACCTCTTTGAAATTGTTGCAGCTATTTGTTTTTAAGGTAAGATTTTATTAAAGCAGGATCAAGAGGTGCTGCAGCTAAATACAAGGAGCTATACTTGATTACGTTAAATCCCTATAAAACTTTAGTCTAGCATACCCTGGAAATTGATAACAGAGTTTTCCATTTGTCCAGTAATACATATTCTCGATGAATCTGTATTTGACTAGTTGAAGTTGCTTCGTTTTGCCATTAAAACATCTCCTATCCCTCTCAATCCAGATTGTCCAGGGTATGCATAATGGAATGGTCAACCAGATTTTGCAGCTAATTGCTTGCAGAAGTTTGGATCCAGTGTGGGATATTGGAGAAAACATAATATAGATCTTTTTGGGGGCTGTAATCTATTCAGAAAATAAAGGATACTCTTATACTCTTTATAGCCAAGTGTCCCAAAACTATTTGAAGGAATACCCTACCAGGTCTTGTACTAGTTTCCATCACACTCAAGCATGTAAACTCTGTTAGGGTGCAAAAACCACTTTCATCATCTATACTTTCAGAAATTTAAGAGCATTTATTCCATACATATTTGTATTTTCATGCCTACTTAGCTCTCTCTCTCTCTCTCTCTCTCTCATGTTTTGTGGCAACCTAAAAGCATATTGGAACACTCTGTTGGAATCTAAGCTTAGGTTTACCTACAACACCTTTAGAAGGGCATAAAGTAGCTTTTCAATCTCTATATTAAGAAAGGTTAAATCACACTGAGGGAGAGAAAAATTGGAATTAGTCCACCAGCACAAGAAAAGTGAAAAATGCCCTTAAATTTATCATTATTGTGTTACTGTAGATACTTATCAAAACAAAAACTAGCCCTACTATAGATTGATAACAGAAAACACTGAAGAAGATTTTAGGAACTCAAATTATACATGACTCAATATACTTTAAATTTATGATATGTGCCAAATATTAGTGGAAGGGATTAGCTGAGACTTCTAAATTACCTAAGAGCATCTGATATCATTCCTCAATACAGAAATTCTTTGCTGAGTTGTTCCTCTTATTTAATGTGTTTGTGTAGACGAAAGCTGACACCACTGGTTCTAGTGTCTCGTATTTGTTTAGAAGTGTTCCATTTTTTCTTCTATGACAGTGCTTCATTGAAGAGTTATGCACATGAGGATATATCAATTGGATCATGGATGATGGGTCTTCAGACAACTTACACAGATGACAGCCGCCTATGTTGTAGCACCTCTGGCCAAGGTGAACAATTAATCTTATTTTTGCTGATATGAATCAGGTTCAAGTCTTTTGGCTTGTGATCCTTAGGGAGTATTCTTGATCAATGTTTTTGTTGACTAACTGTGCATACAATTGAGGTAAATAGAGAAACAATCACAAAAGCAGAAAATAAGTAATCCAACATTACGAGTTTCAAAAAAAGAAAAAAGAAAAAGCAGAAAGTGAGTAACGTCAACATGACTAGATGTATGTATAGGGATAGTAAAAATATCCTATGAGAAGAAAGGATTGAGACCAAAATCATTTCATTCTCCATCTCTTTTGTATATATCTTCTTTTTCTAGACTGAATTATTCATATTATCTAATGCTGGCCATTGTATTCAATGTGTTAACATCTCAGAACTCTCTGTTTTCCAGACAAGGTGTGCTCATTGGCTTGAACAGGAATGATGTCATTCCATTTCAATCTGCTGTGACAGCTTTCTGTTCATTTCTATTGGAGCATCCCATAATCCGAAATAGAAACATCCTGTTCCTGCCTCAGGTACCGTTGCCATTCTTGCTGACGTAAATAAGCTATTATATACATTGAGTGAGCAAAATTCTTTTATAGGATATATGTACACTACTATTGGACTAGAGAATGTAAATCTTGGAGAGCAATTTAAGACGGAAATATCTGTGGATATTTTGTTATGAACTGATTAAATTAGTGGAACATGATTTTGTCCTTGTCGTGATCATATTCTTATATACTATTGATCTGAGAAGAGGGACAGGTTGATTGGTTGGTATGCGACTAAGTAACGTTACATGTGATTTCTTTTTCACTCATACAATTTGAAGATCTACCTGTTAAGCCCTTTCGTATCAATAAAAGGAACAAAGAGGAAGGAGGAGAAGGAAACCGCCAGAGTCTGAATTTGAATGTAACATACATTACAGTTCCTCTCAACTCAAGATATGTTGAGACAGGACACAGCTTATTTTGCAGTTGATTGGTCTGTCAGCAAAGTTTAAAAGCTTACATTCGGTGAGAGAAGGCAATGAAAGTTGAGTGACACCTATCACAAAAGTTTTGGTCATTATGTGATGTTTTTGGCACAAAGAAATTTACCTTGTTTGCAACTTTTTATTGTGAAGTTGGGTATCAATAGGTCGTCCAAATGATAGTCACTTTTCTCTCCAATAGATTTGTGAAAAATGCATTATTTTGTTTTGGTGGATCATATTTGTCCGTTTTTGATCATAGTTGAATCATAAACTCCTGTTACCTGTCCAATAGAGGAAAATTGGTGGATATCTGCTTTTAAAACGAAAAAAAAGCTCAGTAGTGACGCAGCAAGATTGGGAGTGTAAATGGCCTAAATCACCCATTATACTTCAAACTTAAGTTACGTCCTTATGCTATTAAGATAAAGGGAAAAACATTCTTGTACTATTTTAAAAGTTTCAAGTTACATCATTATGTTAGCTTCTGTCAAGAAAGTAAGAACTTCAACCAAAAAGTGCATCTGTTCTGCTCAGCCACGGATCAATGCATGCGTTGCACCAAATCCAATGGTTCATGGAGATAGCTTTGCATGATTATGGATATTGATGGTAATTCATAATCTTATTCTGTATAAAATTTCTTTTATTTAATCAATAATAGAGATTTCACATATGCTTTCTGATTACGAAATTATTCAAAAAGCAAATATGGTGTTTGCTGATTCGATGTCAAAATTTTTTCTTTTTCATAATACTCGCAAGAATGATTGAATTTGTTGAGCAGATAATATCCCAAATGAGTATCATAGGTTTAAAATTTTTGCTTGCTTTCTTGACCGTGCTCATTGTATGAGACTTGTTAAGTACAGTTCACTTCTTCAATGTGGTTAGCGAAGTATTACATTGAACCAGACATTATCTAGTACGCATGAACCTTGAAAGATAGTGACTGACAGTTTCCTTAAACAATAAAAAGAACATGTATTTCCATGACATTACTATTAGAATGTAATGTTAATTTGGTCCATCCTGCATCTTTTTGCTGATCATCATAAATTGCCGGGCAAGCAACATAATTTGTAAGACCCGATGTAGCACTTTTGAGGATGTTTTTTCATTCTGTAGTACTACGAGGATATGTAGTTTAAGTTAAGAGGTATACATGACCGATGTTTTTGTCCATTCATTTTATAGAGGGACGAAATTTTGAATTCTTCCTCAAACGTTGCCTGGGTTTTCGTGTCTTACCATTTACAACATAGAGATTAACAACTAACCATCAGCACCAACCAAAAAGAATAATCAAGCAATCACATCCTACCAGAGCAAAAATAGTGTTGCCCCCATGTGCTAAATCAGTTGTACTTCAAATACAAGTTGTCACAGTTCCAAACAGCATACACATCAATCGATTACCAAATACACTTTGTATTATTTGGTGTTAGCATCTGATAGAAACAAACAGTAACAGACCCATAAGAAATACAACAGCAATTTCAAGACTAAACCAACCCTGGATTTATTCGTAATTAATTCTGTCTTTACACAAACAGATCCATGAGAAATACGCAATACATTCACTGGGAAACCCTATATTTATTCATGATTGTACCAGATCCAAATATATAGATTAAGAAATCACAGTTCCAACAATTGGGTACTTAGCTTCGAATTTCTTCTCCCAATCATTAAGAACACCCATTTCTTTCTCGGAGAGACCATCAAGAGATGGGGAAACATCTTCTTCGTTCTTGCTCATCTTTGCAAGTGCTCTGCTTGCATCTTTTCCGGCGAACATACAGTAGGCGCCCCCGGGACCATAAAAGGAATTGCCCGCACTCACATCGAAGATACGTCCTTTGATTGCCACGTAAATTGGCTTTGATGGATCTGTTCCGTCATATGCCTTGAGCTCATCTGCTGTTAGCTCCATTCTTGTGTTATTACTTCAATTCTGGTAGGCAGCAAGTCGCCTCATACTTATCCTTTTCTGCTTAATTAAATACACAGCTAACTGCATTTAAGAATATCCTCTTTTCCCCCTTTTTTGGCAAGAAAAGTGGAGAAAGAACAGGAGTTCTATTTTTTTTTAAAAAAAATTTCTTCTAATATAATTTACTATAATTGGTGATAATTATATGCCAAATGAGGTCATTTGAGTTTAGGCGGAGTGATTCCGGTGTAAGATAAGATGCAAAAAAAGTGAGATGGAAATGTTTTTTGAACATGTGAAAAGAGAATATTTGAATGTTGTGTGAAAGTGTGAGATTATAACTATGGATAAACTTTATACTTTTTTTAAAAAGTAGAAGTGGATAGAAGAATTATCATAGAGGACATAACACTGTTTTAATTTATCGATGACATAATTTTAGATAGAAGATTAAAGAGGATACAATTTAGGGTAAAAGGCTAGTAGATAGGGTGCTTTATCATGTTATTTGTTCATACTAGTAATTGTAAATACGTACGGGTAATAAAGGGTTCAATTCAAATCAACTTTAAAATATGCAACGCAATGAAGTCATGCATAATTACAATAACTAAGATCAATTCGGATCATAATTGAAATAACCCATTATGAATTTTTATGAACCCTAGGTCACTTTGTGGATAAATTACTTGCAATTCATCAAAATCAAGCAATTAAATAATAGTGCATACTTAATTGAGTAAATAAGCAATAATTGATTTTAATTCATGCAATTGAAAGAGAATTCAATACGGAGATCATGGCCCTAAATAGCATTGTATAAAATTCATAATAAAAATTATAAATTTCATGCAATCAACATTAATTCATATAAAAATAGATTAATAATCATGAACTAAATCATAATTGAAGAAATTGAGAAGACCCATCAAATTTATACTTGAAATTAGATGAAAAAGTGAAGATATCTTTGGGCTCCATAGGTGGAAAGTATGCATGGATGGATACCCACATATTTTGAACAAGAAGTTAGAAGAAACTTGAAAATTTTTTTAATTTGATGAAGAATTTAGAACTGTTTGATTGTTTTTAATGGGGATTTGAGAGCCTTTGAAGAGAAAATTTTTTGTATTTGGTGACTTGTGAAAGAATGAGGAAAAATTGGAGCTTGGATAGTTAACAAAATAGGATTTTAGTCCCAAATATGTCTAGGTTCATTCACTAATGAATAGAAAAAAGTTCAAAGTACCCTACTTAAAAATTGAAATCGGACCAAAGTGGTAGACTAAGTCCATGATGCAGAGATGGTTCACCGTAGGTCATTATTGAGCGAGGTCTTATTTTAGTCATGTCACGACCTGGACCAAGGGTCTAGGAGTGACATGGCGAATAGGAACCCGAGAGTGCTCAAACAAGCCTCAAAGTATCTAAATTCACATCATCGGTTCAAAAGCGTATTCAAATAGTAAACATATAGTTTTAAGGGACGGGAAAGTGGGACTTACGCTATGGGGATATCATAGGGAAGGGGTTAACATAGATTCACATAACACATATCACATAAAGACTAAGGAGCGGGTAAGTATGACTCACTCTATGAGGGCAATTCGGGACTTAGGATCTTTCACATCATACCATGAATCAAGTCATAAGATTCATAGCCAAAACACATAGCGATAACCAATAGATAACCACACCATAACATAAATCTTCAACCATAACACTTAGCATAAAAATGTAAAGGAGTTTACAAGATGTCTAACAATGCCTCTACTTATAAGATAGGTCGGGGGCCAAGATATGTCCCGGACTCATCCTCAAAGTAAGTAAGATATATGAATAGCACTCAAGGTAGAAGGATGGTGGATTGTCCTTGGAAGATAGACTCACCATAACAAGCGAAACTTGAGATCCGAGCTTAGCATCATACAGTGGATGATCAAAGTCCTCGGTCCCTACATGGTGAGATCATGTAGCAAAAGTATACGTTACTATATTTGAATGTACTAAGTATGCAAGATGTGATGCATGTAACTTACAAACATACATTTCAATGTTAGACACATAATGTTGAAAAGATTGTATATCAACAGAATAGTATACACTATGCCTTGAAACGATGATGCATGAAATGAAATATTCATATATAGTGGGGATGTGACCTCAACCAACATATGTAAGACCAAACGAGCTATTACTTGGAATCCCGACGAAATCCCCTCATCGGTAAAGATGTTGTCTACTTGCCAAAGGTAAAACTATACTTCACCTTAGGGATACCCCCATTTCGTATGAAGCAACCTTCCCTAGGGCACCCCCATTTTGAATAGGATTTTCACATATATCATATCATATCATTTCTGCTCCTTATGGGCAACCCCATTTTGGAGGCAACTTTCGTTACGGGCAACCCCATTTTGGAAAGGAACCTATGCTAGACACATAGTTCAAGGAAAGGGAGAGAGCCCTTGGGGTTAGACCTAATGCCCCCAATCTATCGGTTCTAAGTCGTCATTCCACAAGAATACTTATACATATACATATACATGCTTTCAAAAGAGACAATAGTCGTTTCTAAAACTATTTCAATGCGTTCTTAGGCTTAAAAGCCAAACATCATTCATAATAATTCGTACTTAGGATCAATGCCAAAATCATAGCTCATTGTGATAATACTCATGCATAGGGATGGCTCATTCATATACAAAATGGTGCAAGCACCCAAAATGCTCAAAGAGCCATAATCATCGAGATATATATGATCACATTCTTTTCATAACAAATATCTAATCCAAAATCATATGTATAAATATAATTGGGATTAACCCACTTCATAATTTCCATAGAAATACCATTTTCATGAATGCATATGCCATGAATTATGTGAGGATAGCATGAGTAATTGAGATTCAATCTAAAAAATCAACAATATAATATGAAATTAAATTTAAAAACACGATTACATCCACATTTAAAATCATAATGTAATCACCCATGCATAACCAAGCCTTGAAAAAGGGACATGCATATTCATAATTTCATAAACTCAACGTAATTCATCATATTATAGTTTAAATCAACTTAGAATCAGTAAATAAACACAAACCATACATTATTTAAATTTAAGGGATCATAATATTTAAAACCCTAATTTAAAGTAAGCTAAAAACTCATAAAATTACTTGAAAATGTTTGGATCTCCTTGATTGGAAGGAACCAAGGATCAAAGCCCACATACCTTCACCAAAATGAAGAAGTCCCAAGAGAAATTTGAAGAAAAATTGAGTTTCCTTGATTCTCAAGTTGAAAGTCGATAAAAGTTCTTTGAGAGGAGTTTTAAGAGAGGTTTCAAATGAGAAAATTGAATTTAAATAGTTTGAATAGGGTTTAGGTCATTAGGAAGTTTTAGATAGCTTAGGAAATTTCAAAAGACCATTAGGATACACTAAATTTACGAAAACGCTATTAATGAAACAGATAGAAAAATTGGCTGTCACCACTTTAAGGGCGGGTTCACGGGCCGTGTGATACTACACGGTCCGTGTAAAGTGCCTGTGAACCAACACTTAAACAAACATTCATTTGACGGAAGTCCGGAACCATAACCCAACATTTAGAATATTTTTTGACGAAAATGTTAGCCACATGGATGGGCCACACAGGCCGTGTGAAGCTACACAGGTCGTGTAGATGCCTGTAGCACTACACTTGGAAAAATTTTCATGACGAGGTTACGAGACGGTGATTTCATAATTAGAAATATTTTTAATCTGGAAGCTATATGGATGGCTATACAGCCCATGAACCATCACACGGCCCGTGAAGGTGGCCGTGCGCCACACTTTGCCCCAAACGTGGATGTTTCAAGCTCAAGGCCATTGCACGACCCTCCATACGGTCTGTGAGGTGTCACACGGCCCGTGTGGGGGTCCAAGTGTGAATGCCTTCGCTCGAAACTCTACAGCAAGGCCACCTATTCAAAATTAAGACAAAGTATCACTTCACTAGAGGCCACACGGGCCGTGTGACCTCACACGGACCGTGCAGTCTCCCTTGGGGTGACACTTGGTCCAAAATTTGCCTAAAACAAATTTTCAAGCTTTGAAGAAGTCGTACAATATTCGGGTCATTACATCATCTACCTTTGGGAACATTCGTCCCCGAATGTGCACGAACAAGGCTTGAAAGACTTGACTTAGAACATGGAACTTCCAAACACAAGGTACAATACGCAATTCATCATTTGAAAATCATAAAGTCCTTAAAACGCATGCCAAAACATATTAAAATCATTCAAAACATCACAAAGTCATTTTAATGCACATGTATGCATGTCATATCATGAGACTCAAGGATGAAAGGTTTAGGACCACTTACAAGAGAAAGAACTTAATACCTTAGGCTTGAGTAGATTGGAAAAAATGGGGATATTGTTTCATCATGTCTAACTCCACCTCCCATGTAGCACTCTCCATGTATTGATTTCTCCAAAGTACCTTTATCGAAGCTACATCCTTTTTATGAAGCTGTTTCACTTATCTATGAAAATCTCCACCAGAATCTCCTCATAAGACAAGTTATCCTCGACCTCAACACCTTCCAAAGGCACAATAGCGCTAGGATCTCCAACCATCTTTCTCAACATAGACACATAGAAGACCGGGTGGATAGAGCTCAAATCTGGAGGTAGCTCCAACCTATAAGCCACATTCCCAATCCGCTCAATAACCTCATACGGGCCTACATACTGGGGGCTTAACTTACCTTTCTTAGCAAAATGTATCG
This sequence comes from Solanum ossicruentum, assembly GCA_025774065.1. Lineage (NCBI taxonomy): Eukaryota > Viridiplantae > Streptophyta > Magnoliopsida > Solanales > Solanaceae > Solanum > Solanum ossicruentum. The sequence continues at coordinate 9,662,863 of JAOTQR010000100.1, forward strand.
CACCCTTCATAGGTGGGACCTTCACAAACACCCAATCCCCAACATAGAACTCAAGATCCCTCTTCCTAACATCCGAATAAGACTTTTGGCGACTTTGGGCCGTCTTCAACCTCTCCCTAATCAGCTTCACCTTCTCCATAGTATCTAACACTATATCCAGGCCAACCAATGCCATCTCCCCCAACTCAAACCATCCCATTGGTGACCTACACCTTCTCCCATATAAGGCTTCAGATGGTGCCATGCCAATGCTAGCATGAAAGCTATTATTATCGGCAAACGCAATGAGTGGGAGATGGTCATCCCAATTACCCTTGAACTCTTACACACAAGCCCTCAACATATCTTCCAAAGTTTGAATTATCCTCTCAGCTCCCATTGGTTTGAGGATGAAATGCAGTGCTTAACTTAACCTTAGTACCAAGTTCCCTTTGAAACGACCTCTAATAGTGAGAAGTAAATTGGTTACCCCGATCCGAGATGATAGATCTAGACACACCATGCAACGTCACCAATTCTCAGATGTACAACCTTGCATAATCTTCGACACCAAAAATAGTCTTAATAGGTAGGAAATGAGCTGACTTAATCATCTAGTAGATGGTAACCCAAATGGAGTCAAATAGCTTTCAAGTCCGAGACAAACCAACCACAAAGTCCATATTCACATCCTCCCATTTCCAAGTAGGAATCTCAATGTCTTGAGCCAACCTACCGGGCCTTTGGTGCTCAACCTTCACTTTTTGACAATATGGGCATTCAGATACAAACTTGGCTATGTCCTTCTTTATACCATGCCACCAGCACACCTCCCTCAAATCTCGATAAATCTTGGTGGATCCCAGGTGAATAGAATAATGAGAGTTATGGGCTTCACTCATGATTACCTTTCTAAGATCATCCACATCTGAAATACATAATCGATCTTGATACCAAAGTAAACCATCTCCCCCTTGGGAGAAAACCTCTATATTCTTCTTGACAACTAATTTCTTCAATTCAACCAAGGATGGATCCATATCTTGCTTAGCTTTTATATCAACAACCACTGAAGATTCAGCCCCATTTTGGACATGAATACCACCATCATTAGAGTTGGACAACCTAACACCCAGTGTTAGCCAAACGGTGAACATCCTTTGTCAAATCATTCTTCTCCTCCTGAACATGAGCCACACTTCCCATAGAAATCCTACTAAGAGCATCGGCTACCACATTTGTCTTGTCGGGATGATATTATACACTCATGTCATAGTCCTTAAGGAGTTCCAACCATTTCCTTTGCCTCAAGTTAAGATCCCTTTGAGCGAACACATATTGCAAGCTCTTATGATCGGTGAAAACATTAACATGTACCCCGTACAAATAGTGTCTCCAAATATTCAAGGAAAATCAACCACGGCTAACTCAAGGTTATGAGTCGGGTAATTAAGCTCATGCACCTTCAATTGCCTCGATGCATATGTTATTACCTTACCGTGTTGCATAAGCACACAATCCAACTCAATTCGTGAGGCATCACAATACACCACAAACCCATGCAAACCATTTAGTAAAGTCAAAACGGGAGCAAATGTAAGCTGATCCTTCAAAGTTTGAAAACTCATCTTGCATTGATACGAACACACAAACTTAGCCTTCTTTTGGATCAATTTAGTCAACCGAGATGCAATACATGAGAACCTTCAGCAAACCTCCTGCAATAGCTAGCCAACCCAAGGAAACTTCGAATGTCCGAAGGAGCAAATGATCTAGGCTAATTCTTCACGGCCTCGGTCTTCTTCGAATCCACTTTTATACCATCACCGGACACCACATGACCAAGAAAAGCTACTTCTCCCAACCAAAACTCATATTTGCTAAACTTGGCATACTACTTCTCCCTCAAGGTTTTTAAAACCAACCTTAAATGCTCCACATGCTCCCACTCACTTCGAGAATAAATGAGGATATCATCAATAAAGACAATTACAAAACTATCAAGGAATGACTTGAACACCCGATTCATGAGATCCATAAACACGACTCGAGCATTTGTTAAGCCAAATGATATCACCACAAACTCGAAATGCCCATACCTAGTCCGAAAAGTCATCTTGGGAGTATCACACTCTCTAACTTTCAACTGATGATACTCGGAACGGAGGTCAATCATTGAGAAGTGGGTAGCCCCTTTAAGTTAGTCGAACAAGTCATCGATCCTAGGTAATGGGTACTTATTTTTAATGGTCACCTTATTCAATTGCCTATAATCAATACACATCCAAAGAGATCCATCTTTCTTCCTTACAAATAACATCGGAACACCCCATGGAGATATACTTGGTCTAATAAAACCCTTCTCCAACAAATCTTTCAACTAATCATTCAACTCTTTCAACTTAGCCGATGCCATATGGTACGGAGGAATAGAGATAGGTTAAGTATCTGGGAGAAGATCTATGCCAAAGTCTACTTCCCTTTCTAGAGGAACACCAGGCAAGTCTTCAAAGAACACATTCGAAAATTCATTCACCACCAGAATTGACTCAAGAGTAGGTGATTCAAACTCCACAACCTTTTCCCTTATAATATGATATTAGAAATCATCTTCTGACCTTGAAGTAGGAAATAAACCGATCCTTAATAGTGGAGTCACTACCCTTTCATTCAAGAACAAGCTCACCGGGAGGCTGAAACTTGACCTTTCGGGTTCTACAATCTATAGAGGCATACGATATATGCAACCAATCCATCCCAAGAATGACATCAAAATCAAACATCTTAAGCTCCACAAGATCACACGGGAAAACTTTATACAACACAGAAATAGGACAACCACGATAGACCCTGTGAGCAACAACAGATTCACCCACATGAGTATAAACTGAAAAGGGGTCCCTCAAGATTTCCAGACTCAAATCAAACTTAACAGCCAACAGAGGAGTCACAAAAGACAAGTTTGCACCCAGGTCAACCAAAGCATAAGCATCAAAATCAAAGACTTTTAACATACCATTCACAACATCTGGAGCCTGCTCAACTTCCTAACATGCATGAAGAGCATAAAACCTATTGTTCCTCGGGGCAACACCTTGTGGGGCTATTTTTTGACCTTGCCCACCTTGAGCCACATGAACTTGACCCTTCTAAGGATTCCTAGGATAATCGGTGACCTTGTGATTCTTATCACCACACCCAAAGTAAGGACCTAGATTTCTCCAAGAATCACCTGTGTGGGGTTTCCAACACTTGTCACACAGAGGATACCCTGGTCGACCACGAACCAATGCCCTAGAAGGAGGCACCCTAGCATTAACAACCAGAGTATTAGATCCTTGACCTTGTTGGAAGTGACCAAAACTATCACCTTGGGAGCTAGAGAATCCATCATCGAAACGGGCCCCCTTAGGATCATGTATCCTCCTCTCTTTGAGTTTTTCCCCTTCAATCTTGTCGACATATACCATGAGCCTCAAAATATCCATATCCCATATGAGCATGATTGTATGACATTCTTTCACAAGCAAGTCAAAGATACCCGAAATGAATTTGTGCATTCTTGCACTAGGATCATCCATAAGTGTCGAAGCATACTTGGAGAGCTTAGTGAACTTAAGGGAATAATCCTTCACACTCATATTCCCTTGCTTGAGGTTGATAAATTCAGTCATCTTGGCTTCCCTAAGCTCAAGTGGAAAGAAACGATCCAACAAGACAAGCTTAAACTCCTCCCAATTGATAACATTCCCACAAACCCTTTCCATAGACCATTGGGTGTACCATAGCTGAGCCATATCTTTCAACTAATAGGCAACCTATTATGCTTTCTCCTTAGAAGTGACATACGTAACATTCAAAACCTTGGTGAGCTCATCAATGAACTCTTGAGCATCCTCATCATCCTTCGACCCATAAAACTTGGGAGGATTCATCCGGTTGAAATCCCTCATCGTAGAAGCTAGAGTGGGGTCCCGTGGAAGATTAACCAGCCTAGTCGAAGTATCACCACCTGGGCAAGCATAGCAAAGGCCATATGGAATTCACCATTGGAGATAGGCTCATCTATAGGCCCTTGAGGTGCTTGACCCTCGTTAGTCGAGGCCAGTCTTTGTAGGTGGAATCTTTCATGAGGCATCTTCTGAAACGGAGTAACAATATCATCAAGATAAGAAAGCTGAATATGTACGAACCATAGCACGACATAAGGCATGAAGAAGGAGAAAATTCCTAAAATGCCTTCGTAGCCTCCCATTCTTAAGCATGGTGCACATCACACCCCTGAATAGGACTCTACTTGATGTGACATGTCAAACTAGAAGGATTATTTATAAATCTAGTGCTAAGATAGCATCTCTGTCATGACTTTGACCTAGGGTCTAGGTGTGACATGGCGAATGAGAACCCGAGAGTCCCCAAACAAGCATCAAAGTATCCAAATCCACATCATTGGTTCGGAAGCACATTCAAATAGTAAACACATAGTTCTAAGGGACGGGAAAGTTGGGCTTACGCTATGGGGATATCATAGGGAAGGGGTGAACATGGATTCACATAACACATAACACATAAACACTAAAGGACGGTTAAGTATGACTCACTCTATGGGAGTAACTCGGGACTTAGGATCTTTCACATCATATCATAAATCAAGTCATAAGACTCATAGCCAAAACACATAGAGATATCCAATAGATAACCATGCCATAACAAATCTTCAACCATAACACTTAGCATAAAAATGTAAAGGAGTTTACAAGAGGTCCAACAGTGCCTCTACTTATAAGATAGGTCGGGGGCCAAGATATATCCCGAACTCACCCTCAAAGTAATTAAGATATATGAATATCACTCTAGGTAGAAGGATGGTGGATTTTCCTTGGAAGATAGGACTCACCACAATAAGCAAAACTTGAGATCCGAGCTAAGCGTTGTACGGTGGATGATCAAAGTCCTCGGTCCCTACATGGTGAGATCATGTAGGCAAAAATATACATTAGTATGTTTGAATGTATTAAGTATGCGAGATGCAATGCATGTAACTTACCAAACCTGCACTTCAATGTTAGATGACAAGGGCATATAATATAGAAAAGACCGTATATCAAGAGAATAGGATACAATATGTCTTGAAACGATGATGCATTAAATGGAATGTTCATATATAGTGTGGATGTGACCTCAACCGACATAAGTAAGACCAAGCGGGCTATGTAACACCCCACATTTTATGTGTACTAATGCTATTTAAATGAATCATATTATGGTTTGGTCAAAATTTGCATCAAT
>JAOTQR010000100.1:9675884-9698045 GCA_025774065.1 Solanum ossicruentum
TGCGATATATTTTAATGCTTATCCAAATTTAACTATTGTTTTAACTGACGTGAATATTTTAAAATCTTTAATTTTAAATGTTAAAATCAATGGGTATAATTATTTACCTGGAACGGAAGTTATGTATATTTGTACTAGAATTGTTTACCGACCTCTTTATACTTTATCTCCTAGATGTCGAATTTCATAACAAAAAAATGAAACCATTTTATTTGAAAATAATTTTTCTAAGTGTAAAATTATTACTAGAAGATTAATTAAGTGGGAAGAGATTAATTTTCCTAATGAATGGGTTATAGAAGAAGCCGCAGTACCTCAAGAGATTACTAGTGAAGAAATTTCTGAAATTATCCAGAGTAAAGATAGGAATATAACTTTAAAATTTAAAACCCAGGAAATTCCTAGACTTATAGATTCTGCATCTAGATTAACTAGATATGTGTCATCTTATATTTCACCAGTAGATTATATCGTAGATATTCCTTCAAGGGCATCCACTTCTCATATTAGAGAAATAAATTTTGATAAAATTATTATAGATAAAAATAATATTGCTAAGGGAGAAGATCGTTTTAGTGATCCTACAGATTCCGAAATAAATTTTCCAACAGGTTTACATGGATAGTGAGAAAATTGATTTTAGTCCCGGTTCACCGGCAAGAAAAAAGATTTCTTTAGAATTTTATTGTCCAAAATGGAAAGACTTTAGAGATTGGTTCTTTTCTGCTTTTGATAAGAATGAACGTGATTATTTTTGTGATGATTTTTACAAAGACCTTGAAAAAGATGATGTTTTATTACCATTTGTCCCATGGTTTATGATTCAATATGCAGGCCATTATTTATCCGTAATTGAGCATGAATATCATTTAACTACGGGTGATAAAAATTAATTTCACCTTTACCCCCTACTCAATCTTTTCCTATTAATAAAGATGATAAAACTACCAATTTCACTGCTTTTTAGAAACTATTTAAAAATAAAGGAGCTTTAGTAAACAGTGAACATGTTAATTTAATTCTGAAACAACAAAATTATGCTAATTATTATTTAAATGTGTTAGGAGAACATGTTATGGCATTACATAAAAATTTAGATAATTACTTAAAACAAACAAAGATTTTACAAGAAAAAATAGAAGTTTTTCACAAAACAAAACCAGAAGTTAAGATTGTTAAAAACACATTACAACCTCCTCCAAACATAAAAAATTTTAAGATTGACTCTGCTGAAGAAATTGAAATACTTTTAAAGGAAAAATTTAAAAACATTGCTTTTGATTCTCATATTACTGGGTTGGATTTACAGCCTCAGCCAGTTTTATCTGCAAAGCAAGCCGATTTTATTAACCAAACTGTTTCAAAAGATTTTTTAAATAAAATTAATACTAAATGGGCAAACAAGACTTTTCAAAGAATGTATTATTATAATAAGCCAACCCCTATTGATGTTTTAAATGAGGAAAGAGATCAGATTTTTAATAATAGTTATAGTAGCAAAGAAATTTATGAATGGAACGTTGATGGATTTAATGATAAACAGATTTTTACTACTGTTCATAGAATGTTAATGTATAGTACCATTTGTAAAGTTAATAAGAACATAGATAAAGATATTGCTGGAATGATTATTGTTGGTTTTACTGGCCAACTGAAAGGTTGGTTGGATAATTTTTTAACCCAAGAACAAAAGATTATAATTTTAAATACTACTAGTGTCCAAACTGTCCAAGGACAATTAGCTTATCAAATTACTGAATCTACTAGTGCCCCTGGACAACAGAATGCAGTTTATACTTTAGTTACTACTATGGTAGAACATTCTTGTGGTAGGTGGACGGATGAAGCTGAGACTATTAGGACCACGTTACAAAATTTAAGGTGTAGACAATTATCAGATTTTAGATGGTATAAAGATGTATTTTTGAGTAGAGTAATGGAATTACATGATTGTAGTCATGAACATTGGAAGTCTAAGTTTATTGATGGCTTACCTTCAATTTTTGCTGAAAGAGTTAGAAAACAATTACGCGGAACTAATAACAAGATTCCTTATGAGACTCTTATTTATGAAAAAATTATTAGTGTTTGTACACAGAAAGGATTAGCTGTTTGCAATGATATTAAAATGAATTACCATATTAAAAAGAATAGATTAAATGAGAGAAAACAATTAGGAGAATTTTGTGATCAATTTGCGTTTGATATACCAGGATCATCTAAAAGGAGAAAATTTTCCAAAGGGAAAAATAAAGATGATTTTAGAAAACGTAGGTATAAGATATACATATATATATATTAGTAAAAGTGGTAAGGAAAAAGTTGAAAATAGAAATACCAAAATACCCTTATAAAGTTAAATTATTACAATAATATCATTTTTTTAAAAAAAAATCTTTATTTATTGAATGGTTACTCTACATATTCATAACTCTTATACTTTTCATATTCTTCATAACCTCCAAATATTAAATTCAAAGCTTTAAGATATCTTTTGATATTCCCCTAATTTTATCTATATAATTCATCTTTTTTATTTCATGGAACTCTCACCCAAGACATCCTTTGCATTCTATAGTTAAAATAGTGAAACACTTAATACTATGTGTTATTTGTTTTATGCTTTAATTCATGATGTAGAATATTCTTAAATTTTGATATATTGGAGAGAAGATATACACAAAAACACAAAAAATTATGTATTGATTCGATATATTTCTTTTTTCCATACACAAACGATACATATGCTGAAATTTTATCTTCTTTATATATATTTTTGTTCTCTTTATGAGACTTATTCAATTTAGTTTTTCATAAACTTCTGATTGTTGTAAGTTTTTTATTTAGAATTAACCATTTACGACTTTATTGAAAGTTGGTTAACAAAAACATGAGATACACGTACAAAGCACGTGTCACATGTCCCGAGACTAGTAGATTCTGAGAACATGCAAACATAGAAACTAGTTACTATAGAAAAGGAAGTAGATACAAGTGAATAAGAGGGCATCCGCAGCTTTGCCAAGCTTCAGAAACGTGAACAGAACATCAATTTCAACATAAGGAAATCAGGCCAAAAGAACTTCCCTCATTTTTGTGAAGCAGAAGATTTCAGTTCAGCGATGAAGATGGGAAGTTAAAAAGAAGACAAATATTTTCATCAAATGGAAATAGACTTCTTTCAAGAATACCCAGCAATACTCTGAAATCCATCAAGGTTTCATTCAACAGCAATTATGCTGATAGAATGACTGGAAACCTCAAGTAGGAATGCTGATTCTCATTTTACATAACCCACTTAGCAACTTGGAAGAAGAAATTGTTTATTGTTAAGACAGTCAGTCTAGGAGCTACCCAACAAAAATACTAGCTAATTTTCATCTATACAAATAACCTCAGAACCTAATTTTCTGTTTCGGTCAGGCACTTGAGGTGGAAATGTCAGTATGATCCACCATTTCTATATCAGTTTCTCCAGTTGATAAACAACTAGCTCTAGTCTCCAGAACTGCAGGAGTAACATCGTCGCACTGAGTCATGCTTCCAACTGTACAACTGTTAGCACTCTTGGATCCAGATTCAAGATTTTTCAGAAGACTGTCATGTTCTTTCTCAGCATTGAGCACCCTATCATCTACTTGAGATGAAGGAAGTGGATAACTGGAATTACTAGCTTCACGATTCTTATCTTCTTGAACCAGTTTCCTCTTAAAATTTGGAGTATTTTGATGAGGAGAAGAAAGAATTTGGTTCATCTGCTGAAAAATTGCTTCCAATGGAAGGATGTTCTTTCTCATTCCCGAACTAGGGTGACTCTCATTAGATGAGTCTTGGACATTTCCAGAAAGTACCTGGCACATCTGCAGAACAGACAGAAAACGATACATGTAGCATCTTTAGCAGACTTTCCAGAGAAATGTGGTTCTATTGCCTTACACTGCAAAGTATTTATGCACTGATGAAAACGAAATATGTTTTGGAGTGAACTACTCACCTTGTTATAAAGCTCTGCGATACCTAAACGATCTGGTTTACCATCACAAGCAACTTGAGAGATTCCTTGTGAAGCTGCATGCAAGGAAGTGCATGATTGGATGCTAGGTCATATATTTATTACATGACATACAATAGAAGCTTGAGGAGGCAAATGACTACTTACAAATTGCTACTAGTCTTGGGAAATGGTCTATCATTTCAGTATTGGCTTCTTCAACAATTCGATTGGGTTCATCCACAACCTTGGTATCACACGCCATCTCCTCGTTGGGAAATTCATGAGATTTTTCATAATCCTATAGGACACAATCATTAGATACCATATGAACAAGTGTAACTCCACAGAAGAAACCAATGGAGCTTCCACCCCTCGTGACCTAGATTTCATAAACTAGTTCAATGACAGAATAGTGAGCAGTTAAGCAAGTTCATGAAATGTAAATAGTTCCGAACTAGTCCAATGGTTGTTCCTCAATAAAAGGGGCCTTATTATCAAGGCTTGACTGACTATCGAGGAGAATATCCTTATATACATTTGGGAATCCACAAGGTTCTATACTAGTTAAAGTGCAAAACTAGCTGAAAACATGCAGTTCATGAAATACTTGGATTTCAGAGAGTAGAAAATACTTGAAGGTGAAGTAGTTTTCTGATACTGACTCAAAAAACACTGAATGACAGAAAAATCAGGGGTCCATAAACCTCTGCGGGACATGTTCATGGCAGATTACAAGCAATCCAACATCATGTATTTTACGAGTTCAATAAGACAACTTACAAAGGCTTCTTTCTGATATTCTGCATTAAGGCCCTTTTCAAGAAGCAGCACTCTTTTCTTTATGAATTCAACTTGTCTTCTCTGCATCTCTCTAAATTGATACAATGAAGATGAATCTTGGGTAACTTGTCGGTTTGAAGGATCACTTGTCCCTTGTGAAACTTCAGCTCCATAGTTATTCCCATCACCAGTAGCTTTCACCTGACCTCCAACAGATCCAGCATTAGCTGAATTTACACCAGCTGGTGCTTGAGAAGCTCCAGGAACAGTAAATTGTGCTTGGGGGACTCCAAAAGCTGGCAGTTCTTGGGAAGGTCCTGGAACAGGAGGAACCTGTGGCTGAGAACCTCCAGCAATGGGTAAATTTATGACGGGAAGATTGAGTTCTTTACAGATGATATCTTGGATCCACAACTCCTTGTCATCCACAATTGCCTGCCATCTTCCGTAACCATGCCTGCGCAATAACACACGCAGAATATTGAAAACAACATCAGCAGAACTTAGCAATTTGCTGCAATTATTGGATTTCATGTTTGTGCCGCCAGCTCCCGAAATCCAGCGATGAACTTATCAACTAAGATGAAGTTAATAAAAATGCACAGTGAAAAAGACGTGACCCAAATACATTAACTTGTGTTTCAAGGAGCAAATGTGAGATGATGGTTTACATGCCGTGAATACACAAAATTGCAGGCAAAACATGAGCAGTAAGCAAGATCAGGCCTTGACAAAGTGCAATAGTTACAAATTCAGTTCTAGCAGATGCAAAAAGTAGCAATCAGTGAATTTTGATATGAAACATAAACTGATGAAAGCAAATTATTTTCCGGTAATCAGCAAAGATTTGGAGCATTTTCACAAGTTTTACTTTTGTAGCTACAGGATGAATTCTCCAACCAAGATTTTGAAGTAAAGGGTATATGTATCTTATATTTCACTGTAAATTTGTCAGACATACTGTATTCGCTATTTTAGAATTTTAGGAAAGGGTCCAAGTCGTCGTGATAGATCAAAAGAAAGTAGCCCAATTAAGTACTCGAACAATACTAAAGATCATCTATTCAGAGACTTCATTTCTTTAATTCAATAGACTTTCACATGCTTTCAGTACTGGTAAATGCAATCTAATCGACTCCTGTCCTAGTCTTTCTTTCGAAAAGGCAATTTCAGAACTACAGCCTTATTTAACTGGTAAAGCAATTCCTAAATTTATTGTCGAGATCCGCAGTGATAAAGGTTACATACTTTATCAGTGCCCGTAGCAGTAGCAGATCATGCTCATCCTTCCAATGTTTTCCACCTTTCAATCCAGGGAACCGAGACATAACATCCTCTGCAAAAAGAGAGCCACCTGTCTTTTCTGAAAAAGCTTTCACCTGAAACAACAGAACATACTTATCAACTTAACTATGAAGACACTTCTATAGTTGTAACTTAATGAAGATCTGATGTCATCTGACAACAAACCTAAAGGTAGAAAGCTTCAGTTTTACTGGAAATTAAAGATAGTGTCAAGATGATTATATGAAAACCGAGCAGACGTCATAGTCCTAAATCATTTTAGAAATTACAACCAGAAGATACTCAGCGACAGCACTGCATTTTACCATTCTATTTTACCTGTCTGATACTTCAACCACATTGTGAAATAGCATTAACCATGAAATAAGACACTTCCATTTTTTGTCTCTTCAAACATAAGAACAGAATCTTGTGTTTTCACGCCAAAAAGCACAAGGGAGGAGGCGCAAATGATGTGTTGGATGTGAACCAAAAGATATGCTAATTGGAGCAATTTATAAAGACGTGAAACGTATTATAAACTGAATATTAAGTTTGACAGTTATGATTTATTGTTGCCACAATAAACAAAAAGGTTGCTACCAGTAAAAAACTAGACAAGGGATACAAATAGGACATGGATATCGGTAAAAATCTAATACATTCTATTAAAGGTCCTGTCTGAGATACACCCTGTTACATCCACACACCAGTGAGAGTTCAATACTGCAAAGCTATACAGGACATTGGAGTTAAAAAACTTGCCTTGTCCCTTATAAGAAGCAAGACAGCTATCCTAACAAGCACATCTGGTATTCTAAGTCCTTCTTTTGGAACACCATCTGCAATAAAAAATATTTAAATGTTTCCTGAACCGACAGAAAGAAACGGAGATTGAAGCCTATATATAACAATCATAAGCCAAGATTTAAGAATCACTATAATTTCTTAACCTGAAAATGTTGGTGAGTCAGTGATATCTTCAGATATGTGTGACAAAAGGAGAGCTCCATAACTGTATAACAGTGATTAGGACATGTGATTTCATATGTCAATCCAATAGGAGAGATGCAACACTTAGGAATTTGTCAAAATAAAGATTCACGAGAAGAACATATGTTTTGGGGAAATAAGTTATACTGTCACAGTGATGTTTCTTCACTTTTCAGCAGATGTAACTTTACTTATAGTTACCATAACTTTAACATAATATAGATTGAAGATGTAATACCCTATGGCAATTGATACGACCGCTGTTTCAATTTGTTTATCCGGTTTTCACTACTTCTGAATCTTGTGGTCTTAAACCAAAGATATGTAGAATGTAAGTGTCCTTTCATCTTGTGGTCTTAAATATGGCATGAGAAAAGCCGAAATTAAAAAGTTGTCCAAAGAGGAAAAAACATTGTTTTTTAGACAGATTAAAAAGGAAAGTAGGACAAAAAATTGAAATGGAAGGAGTAGAAATTATCAAATATATCCAAATCACCCACAAGTATCTCAGAGAGAGAGAGAGAGAGAGAGAGAGAGAGAGAGAGAGAAGATGCATGATGAGCAACTTTTGTGAACAGAAAGAGGTAGTGGTTCAACATAGAAGGCAAGTTTGATCTATGTATACCTTTGGCTGAGACATAGCTACAGCCTATAGCAAGAGAGTTATTTAATATACTAATAATCGGGAAATATACAACTTCAACATTAATGTATGCACATACTCGTGAATTTCTTCATAAGTTTTCTGCTTCAATCGTGGAGTGAATTCTGCCCAGTCAAACTCACCAACCCCAAATCTGTAAAGACAAGAAGTTATCTTCAATATTTTTCTTTTTGCATTCACAGCAGACGTGAATACAGAATAATAGGAAATCAGTACTACTACATGTAAAGCAACAATAACAAGAACTATGATCCAATCCCAAACTCAATGGTAGAAAATTTTGAGAGGAAAATATAAAGAAAAATGTAGCAGAAAAAGAAACTAGAAAGAATGAAACCTCATCAAAATTTGGACAAATGCTGCTCTTTGGCTTTGATTGAACCCCAGTACCCTATATGATCTTCCTTCTCCTTCCATCAAAGGGAGTGGTTCAGCAGAATCAACTGTCAAAAGAAAATACACTCTTCAGTAAAATATTGTTTTCCATTAATCGTATCTAAAATTTAAAAATGAGATTGAGGACCAATAGTCCCACCGCGGGCTTTCTTTCTGTGAGCCTTCTTCACAACAGGCGCTCCCAGTGAGGCTGTCTCACCATCACTCGAATCAGCTTCAGCTTCATAGTTGTCATCCTCCCCATCAGTGCTCACATCCTCCAGACCAGCAAGATCATCATCCTCAACAGACACCATCTAGGAAGAGAATTAGATATGAAATGGAAACCAAAAAGGAAAAGTAGCGAGAAATCACTAGATTGATGAGTCCAAGAAAGAGCACCCACCAGAAAATATCAAAGAACATGAAGGAGAGAGGCATGACACGGTGTTTAATAGCCCATCAAACTCATACATAAGAACAAACAACAAATTGAGTTTACATGAAAGAGAATTTCACACCTGCTTACGACTCCTCTTTCCCTTCCCCATGGTCTTGAATTCTTCAACCTGATACACCTCATATTTATCTCGTAGCAGTTCTTCCCAATAAGATGCTCTCTCGGAATTGTTAACAGTTGCTTTATTCTCCACAGGGGCAGTTGGCGCTTCCTCTTCTGCTGTTGCTTCTGCTTCTTCAACGTATTCAAAATTAGCAACCTAAGACATTCATCAGTTTATATCAGCAAATGAAGAACAACAGCAAACATTGTATATCATGAATATTAAAATGATAGCACTTACAGAACTAAATCAGGAATTTAGTATATCACTCCTCATAACGTTGTTTATTAACTATCCTTTCAAAAAACCATCAAATTAATTTCGTTCTTATGCAGAGTCGAATATTTGTAAAGAAAAATTTACTTTAATGCAAGCCAAAAAGAGACAAATGCAGATGACATTGTACTGATTGACGAGACTTGGATTAAAGTTGATGATAGGTTGGAGACTTGGAGACACGCCTTGGAATCCAAAGGATTGAAATTGAGCAGGACCAAAACAGAATACTTGGAGTGCAAATTCAGTGTTGCGAGGAATAAAGCAGACATTGATGTGAGGCTTGCCTCTCAACCTATCCCCAAATGGGAACACGATAAGTATCTAGGGTCCATCATCCAGAATAGTGACGATATCGACAATGATGTCACATATTGTATTGGGGCAACATGGACTAAATGGAGGTTGGCCTCTAAAGTATTGTGTGACAAGAAGATACCACCTAAACTCAAAGGTAAGTTTTACAGAATGGTGGTTAGACCATCTTTATTGTATGGTGTGGAGTGTTGGCCAATAAAAAAGGCACACGTTCAGAACATGCATGTCGTAAAGAGGAGGATGTTGAGATGGATGTATGGTCAGACCAGGAGTGATAAGATTAGAAATAAGACCTTTGGGGAGAAGCTTGAGGTGGCTCCTGTGGCTGATACGATGAAGGAAGCGAGACTGCGTTGGTTTGGACATGTGCAGAGAAGGAGTACCGATGTTCCTGTTAGGAGGTGCGAGAGGTTGGTTTTGGGAGTTACACGGAGGGGTAGAGGTAGATCGAAGAAGTATTGGGGGAAGGTGATCAGACAAGATATGGTGAAACTTGATCTCACTGAGGACATGACCTTAAATAGAAAGGAGTGAAATAAAAAGGAGTGGAGGTCGCGAATCAGAGTAGCAGGCTAATTTGGTTTGTAGGGTTAGGTGGAAGTCTGCCCTTGGGGTATAGTAGGGTAGCAAGAGTAGTGTTTTTTTGTCATGTGTTGTCATTATCTGTCGTATATGTGTTAGCTTTCTCGTATTTACATACTGTCATGTGTTTTTCATTATTAGTCGCTCCTTCTGTTTCCTTTCCTTTCATTTTTGTCATATCTAGTTTTTTTCTGCTTATGGGTTTTGAGATAAGGGTTCCCAGAAAATAGCCTCTCTACTTTTATGAGGTAGTGGTAAGGTTTGCATACATTCTACCTTCCCCAGACCCCACTTGTGGGATTTCACTAGGTATATTGTTGTTGTTGTTGCATACATTCAAGTCCACATTAAACTTGGGAAGATCTGAGAAAAATGTACTAGAGTATTTAATTTGAATATATTTAGAAAATTACCCGAAAAGCCAAAAATTATAAGCATTTGCATTCTACTTTATCAGCTTGAACTAAAAAACAGAATGGCTATTGGCCACAACTCCAAACTGCATGTCCGTATATATAAGAATTCCTTATCCCAGATGGAAAACCTCAATGGAACACCTGGAAGGAATATTTTATCAGCCCAATAAACTGACTCAATCATGTCAATGCTGCCAATCCCCAAAATTTATTGCAGACAAATGAAGTTCACATTGTCCTGGAATTATTTTTGTTGTTGCTTTAATAGCCACAGTTCTGGATTTGATTTTGACATTTTCTTTTTGAAATTTACATGTAACTAAAGATAAAAGCTCGATAAGCCAGAGAGCTCTGACAGTTCATGAGATCCTGAGATACCATGGAGGGGGATTTCAGTTTCGGAGGAATGTTCGGTACAGGGAGATGGGACAAACTTTCAAAGCCTGGTCGAGCTATTGTATGGGCAGATCACAACACACACTTCATCAGATATATGGAGATGGCAAAAGAGCAGGGATGGACTGTTCACAGTCAAGTCCTATTACCAGAGTTCACTAGGGGGTTAAGGATAGGCTGGTTTGCTTAAAGAGAAACTATTCTATGATCAGGTCCAAATCATGTTACACATGAGCAGCCTCCGCAAGATCCAGTATGGAATATTCTTTTCCCTATTGGTCATCTGGGACCCCAGGTTGCCTAGAAGATGTGTTTCTTTGCGTGGCTGGCAACTAGAATCTAGAGGAGTGATTTGACTACAGAAATTTTGAGAAGATTAACGATCAACTATGTGAGCTGGTGCAATGTGTAGATGCTCAGGTGAAGATGTGAATCCTCTCCTATTGCATTGTAAGGTGGCTAATAATTTGTAGTCAGTGGTCCTTAGCTGGTGTGAAGTACAAAGGCTGATGTCGGGCACAGTGATGGAAGTAATGCAAAGTTGGTCATAAAGGTTGCAGAAGAAGAGCCAAGGTATGGAATGTCATGCCACTAGCCATTATGTTGGTTATATGGAAAGAGAGAAATAGGAGAGCTTTTGACGGGGTCGAGCAAGATATTGTACAACTGCAAAAAAGTCTTTTGTTCCTAGTTTCTTTTGTCTCTACTTTTTCAGGTATAACTTGTATATAGGGTTTTCTCTGTATTGTTAGTAAAATACTTCACCTTATCAAAAACAACTAAACAATGTGTCAACTAACTGAGATTCATTAGTAAAAACGAATATACTTATCTGATTCATTAGTAAAAATGAATATACTTATCTTGTTCAATTATACTGACCAATACGTTTATCATCTGAAAGATGCCTCACCAATATAAGTATACAGCTAGCACATGCTACAAATTTAAACATGTTGACAATACAGAGAACAATTATACTTCATAAGACGAGAACAATTATACTTTATGAGAAGTATCTTCTTTAGTGATTAACCATTACTTGCTTTTAAGATTTACCAAGTTTATTTAACATGCATATATTTCTTCCTTTTTTTGGTGGGGGGATTAAATTTACTTCGATCAAAAATGTATTTATTTAACCTTTAATGCACTAAACTTAGCTACTTGTAAGATTGTTAAGCCAGTCTTATTAAAAGAAATAAAAGTGGACCCAAAAAAAAAAAGAGGAAGCAACATGACTCCTAGCGCTTAAGCGAAAAATAAGCTCATGCTTCTTTGAGGTGAAAAATAATACAAAAGATACCTGAACATAGACAGTTGGTGCTTATAACATCATCACTAGTACTACAACCATCATTACTACTTTCAGTATCTCATACGATAATATATTAATCCCAACTCAATTCATACATCATTAAGATTTGAGCTAAACAAGCCCACAGAAGAATAATTTCTAGTGCAAAGCTACATTTCAGTTTTCAATTTATCAAACACAATATAGGAACAAGTCACAGCACTTTACTCTAGTGGATTTTGCTTCAAGTCAATTGCAAGAATAATTTCACAAAATCAGTTTCCAATCATAAAATGCTAGAGTAGATTAAAAAATGACCTTAAAAGCCTTCAAAAATGAATCCTCCTCTTCATCATTTGCTGCAGCTTCCTCATCCCTAACTTGCTCACGATCAAGTAGTCTAAAAAATAATAGAATGAATAAATTACTTGAATTCTAATTTTTATAAAACATATATCGCCTCCATCCCAATTTATGTTGCACAGTTTCACTTGGCACAAAGTTGAAGGAAAAATGTAAGACTTGAAACTTGTGCTCAAAACAAACCTCAGATGTTTGCGTGACTATAATTTATTCATTTAAGGTAAGAGAGAACTTTAAAGTTATTTCTAATTATAAAAAGAGAGCATTCTTTTTGGGATAGACTAAAGAGGAAAGGGTGTCCCATAAAATTGGGACAAAGGGAGTAGTACTTGGGTATCCACAGACACAACAAATAAGATCCAGTTTGACCTGAGTGTAATTTCAGAATAAAATGTTTGGAAAAAAATAGTACATTGAGTGTGCTAGTCATGCTAAAAGTAATAGTTTAAAATGTGAAACACCGAGCAGTTCAGAGAACTGTAGAGACAATATAAACTATTACTTTCATCTTGAAAAGAAAGGTGGGATTAGGAGTACAACAGAGAAATACCTCAAAAGTGTTAATTTCAATTTGAATATCAATTCCTTCATGGCTCAAAATTTATATAATTAGAAACTACACAATAAGACTACACAACCTAATTTATTATAATTAACAATATCACGGTAAACAAAGAAAAGCAAATTGACTCCCCAACTAGTTATAGTGCCACATAAAATAAAACAGAAGGTTAATGCTTACCTTAATTTTCTCTCAAAGGAGAAATATTTGCCATTTAAGGATAGGTCAGATTTTTGGGACAAATCAAAAAGGAAGGTCCAACTTAATGAGATGGTGGGAAATGTATAATGCAAAATTGAAGAAGTTAAACCCCGAAATTATATTTAGAAAGAGAAACTAAAGAAGGAATCTCTGGGTAGACAAAACTTACCTATCTATTGCAGCATCATCATAATGAATTTGTCGGGATTTTCCAGCCTCATCATTGTCATCAGCAAATAATTCTTTTGATCCATATCTTATGATGTCATCTAATTCTTCCTGCATTAGAGAACCACTCAAGACGGAAGGTACATCAGTATTATTGTTTACAGGGAGAAAGCAGAGCAGTAACAATTATTCCTGAGGGACTTTAAAGAAGGATGGGGTAAGATCATTAGAGATACAAAGGTTCATTAATGCTACACATACGACAAATAGAAGCTGGGTATGGATTCATCTTTTGGGGCTTCATCCAAAACTGCATCTATGAAAGGTTTTCAAAAAAAAAAAAAGGGAATGTTTTGTGGATTGAAACTGAAAAATAAACCAGCATAAGATATAATTTGTTACGGGCGAGGATTGAAGTGAAGGGAGATGAAGGAAACATTCAAAGGAACTGAAGATTGAAACTGACGGATGTGTTTACACTAGTCTGATTTGGTAAGCAAATTCAGACAGGTGGTGGTTGACAAACTTGGATAAAAGCTCTATAGTAGCTATGAAATATAGGGCCACTAGATCCTATAAAAACGGGGCGAAGGGCATGGGTTTCACATCAGACCCTAGATCACTCGGGCACATCGAAGGAAGCAAACAATTTTTGACATGAGGATGCATGTGACTTTTGAAGTCACCTATACCCGATACTCCAGTCAGCCACAAGTCTTTGGGCCATTATTTATCAGGCCCAACTGATCCTATAATAATAAAAAGGACCCAAGGTCCTCTGAACATCTTATATAAGCCTGATTCCATGCTTCTTGAGATACACACACACAAAATATCTATAGAAGTCTTGATTATTCTCCCTGCGAACAATACAGGAAACATTGCAACTCAAATTCAACCTGTTCATGCCTTCAATTCCTCAGGGACAATACATGACCAGAGCAAAGGTGACCACATTGCGGTAACAAGCAGAGAAGAAAGAATACTTCTCACAAAAATGCCCAGCCGACATCAAGCATGCAACTAATTGACATTACAACGGAAGATCCCTGGATGATTGAACATGCAGAAGCAATGAATGTTTAATTTCAAGATGATGAGACGGATGCAACTCTCAGCCTCTCGGCAAGGTCTGCATGCACTCTACCCTAAGTGGGATCTCACTAGGTATGTTGTTGAGATGGATGTAACTCTCTGGGTGCATAGTAACATAATCAAATTGATCGATCAATTTGGAGAGAATTTCAAGGGGTATGAAAAAGAGGTCTTTGCTATTTTTCCAGAAAACTAAGATAACAATCTACTGCCAAAGATTCTTTCAATTCCAAGATGGAAAGGTTCACCTGAACCAACGATTTAGTTGCTGTTAATGTTAAATTCAGAAGCAATAGGGACAGAAACAGAGAGAATGCAGGCAGTTATTGGACCGTGAAGATAAATATAATCTTATGGAACATTAGCGGGATAAACAATAGGAGGATGTGAAGAAGTCCCACACAATTTTAATTACCAACCCAAACCAGGCAAGTGATGTGTGGCAATCGTACATGTTAGAAAAGGAATAGCTAAATACAATCCTAATTAGAATAGGATTAGGAATAACAATAGTATATAGAATCCTACTTGGAAAAGGATTGTATTATAGTATCCTAGTTGGAAAAAGACAATATTATAGTATCCTAATTGAAAAAGGAGTCTAATATAGTATCTATAAATAGGGTCTCAATGTAATAATGTAGACAACAATTCAATAATGTAATAATGTAGACAACAATTCAATAATATTCTTCTCTAATATTTCTCACAGTACAAAAAGAGAAATCGAAACACTATTTTCTTAGCATTGAACCCTGCTTTAATGACTGAAAAGCTTATGACTTAGGTAATAGAACAAAGCCTTATGTTGATAAACAGGAGTGGTTAATAGGATGGGTGGCCTCCTAACATGGTCTTGGGCAATCCTCTTAAGCACAAAATTCATTTCTTTGTATGGTATCAAAGTCGTACCAGTCTCACCTAATATTTGGCTCCATATTAAATTGCTCACTCCAAATGTTCAGTCCTGCATGGAAGGGTGGTTGTGAAGAAGTCCCACGTCGGAGGTTAATGGGATGGGTAGTCTCATTATACGACCTTGAGCAATCCTCTACTCATGAACTAGCTTTTGGGGTTGAGTTAGACTAAAGATTCAGTTCTTTAGAGAAGAAAAAGCACTTCACAGAGTTTATTACACAAGTGGAGGGCCGATATTCACGCTCTACAAGAAACTAAAGTCAACAAGGACATAGACGAATATGTGAAGCAACTTCGAGAAAATAGATGGGTGAAGTATGAATGTTTGTAGGCAAGTGGCACTAATGGAGGAATTTTAACAATATGCAGACAGTAGAGTATGGAAAGGGGAAATCTCCTGCACTGGGTTACTTTCCCTAACTTGTAGCTTGATGGCAGTGTCCCAAAAAATTTACGTGGCATCCGCCAGGGGTATATGGACCAAATAACAGTAACCGAAGACATGATATTGAGGAGGAAATTGGAGCATCTGGGTGCCTCTGTGGAGATCTTTGGGGTGGTACATTGAGATTTTAACACTCACAGATTCATTTCAGAAAAGAAGAATTGCACTTCCTCTGCAGAATATAACTGACTTATCAAAAATCATAGATGACATTGAGCTGGTGGATCTTCCACTAAATGGGATGAAGAATTCAAATGTGTCATGCAGTCTATTTTGCAGAGGGTAGCCTCAGCCCACTTCCCTTTATCATTGTAGAGTGGGGATTCAGACCGCAGCAAATCCTACTTTAAATTTTAAAATTGGAGGTTAAGAGTTGACAGTTTCAACATGGTGGGACTCCATTGAGGTGGATGGAAGACCAGACTACGTCTTGGCTAGTAAACTGAGAGCTTTGAAAGGAAAGCTTAAAAGAGGAACTTAACTAGACATGGGAGGGAACTAATCAAAGCTTTTCCACCACTTCTCAATCTTTTTTCCCGAATTGTTCATCGAAAGAGAATCAAAATTCTCACAAAAAAAGAGGAAAGAAGAAAACTGAAATGATAGCACTACTTCCTCGAATAGTTATGCCTAGGTGTTAAGATTGCGTTTTAGCTTCACAACATATCCATTTGTGACTACAATAAGCTTTAAAAGTCTCTAATACTTGCGTTTTAGCTTCACAACATATCCATTTGTGACTACAATAAGCTTTAAAAGTCTCTAATACAATCCAGCTTCACTACAAACTCACAATTTCTACATGGTAATCCACCTACCAATCCAAAAACAAGAGAAGTAGGGGACCACGTCAAAGAACACTCAACCGATTGAGAGAGGAAAGAGAATGTGTGGTCATAAGGCATTTAAAGTGAATGTTCTTCAACAAAAACAAAAAGAACCACAAAAGAGACTTATATAATAAGGAAAATGACCAATAGAGAACAAAAGTCACAAGAATTCAAGTCAGCTTAATCTTTCAGACCAACCTAAAAGGAAAACCTCATACTTCTTATGTTAAATATAACTCAGTTTTGAATGTGAATTGCATGTAATTGACATAATTTCAGTCATGCCCCAGAATTCTCTTTATAACTTCATTGTACCAACTTGCATTAAAATATCATTCTGGTTAATTCACAACTGCTGGAAAAGCAAACTTTTTTATGGGTGCCTTTCTTCCTTTTGGGATACTCATGGTGTCTGGGCCAGCTTTCACGTACATCAAATAGTTCCATGGGATATATGTCACCTCCACCAAGGCTAGGCAAGACTCGGACAGATACAAAGAAATCACTTGGTAATGGTACTTTGTCTGGATTTGAACGTGAGACCTCATGGTTCTCAAACTTCATTGACCACCAGGCCATGGACGCCTTGTATTTGACCCCACAAACGTTTGCATAAAAACTGAGGTCTTTGAACTACAATGATACAGCACCTCCCTTCAGCACATTGTGACTGGTGAAACGGGTGAGATTAGACTGCAATAGTAGCAGACACTGAAAATCACCGCCTCACTGAGGGGGAGAGTAGGACCCTATCAACCTTATATACTAATGCATACGTGTGGGGTCTTGACGTACATTATAAGATTGTGAATATGTTACCTGATTGATGTTTTGAGCTTTGAGCCGCCCAACAACAAGATGTTCTAAAACCATTTTCTTCTTAGTCATCTGCATCATTCTTTCTTCAATTGTTCCTCTTGTTATGAGTCGGAAGATCATCACCTGCAACAGCCCCAAAAAAAAAAGCTATCATCCATCTATAGGTCAAGAATTCGATAAGCAAATTCAGATCATCTCCATTTTGACATAGAAATGAGGGCTAAAAAGCTAATTAATCATTTTGGGTGGGAGGTGGGGTTTGGGGGAGCAAGATGTATAACCTTATTTGTCTGTCCAAGCCGATGAGCTCTAGCCATTGCTTGTAGGTCAGCATGGGGATTCCAGTCACTGAGATAAACATCCAAGTAAGAGATCAGTTAGTAGTCAGAGCATCTGGAAAATAAAGTGGCAGGAATTTGTTCCTCCACACACTCTTTTGTTTCAGGGAGAATTCATGAAATGGACCAGCAGCATGAAGTTCCAAATATGGAGAATGAATTGTCCACATTGTTTTAGCTTCATGCAGATTCACTTCGGTATATGCTTACCAAATAGACTTTTATCACAATCAACAACACACTTACCAACAGAATCTTATCATTGGTCTCACAACCATGTTCCTAATTTATTGACTAAAAAGCACATTACGTTAATGTAAAGAAGAAAAGATTGCTCAATAACTCTAATATCCTTGTGCAGCATTTTTATTGAGGTATAACACAGGGTATGCTGTTGTATTCCTGTGCCAAATTTCTATTGAGGTATTACAACTCTTCATGCACTGTTGTTCATGCACATATGGCAACACTAAGGGCTCTGATGACCAAGTAAGACGCCGCAATTGTTGTTGAAACCAATCAGTCTCACAAATAAAAGAGGAACAGTGGGGACCCTAAAAATGATAAATGAAGAGCAATGCAGGTTGTTTTCTTTTATATTGTTACAACCTCCAACGAGTTGGGGTTTAAGGGAAGAGATTCAGATTCTCATGACAGAAGGATGAAAATAAAACAAAAATAAGGCTGGAGAATTCACAAAAATTATAGGTAAATCAATGATAAAAGATATTCCTACTCCAGAGGCAAGAGAGCTAATGTGTCATTGCATGGATACCCAGAGGAAGAAAGAAGCCTAGACCAACGTGATACATTTCCATAAGACTGGAATGTGTTACATTTCGACTAATCATGGCATCTTAATTCTCACTCAGCCCAGAGTCTTGTTTGCTGTAATCCAACCAATTCAAACAGAAGTATGTGTTTCCAAAAACTTACATAACCATTTCCCCTAATTGAGCAATGTTTAAAATCAAATTATCCAAGAGTAAACGATCATCTTAGAAAGGTCTCAACAGCTATATGCCTGCATGTTGAAGAAATAAGAGTAACCCAACGTGATAAATTTCCATAGATAGAATATGCAACATTTAAACTGATCATATCATCTTAGTTCTCTCTCAGCCAAAGAATTGTTAGCTTTAATCAACCAATTCAAACATAATCCAGTTCTCTCAGCATCTTACACAATCATTTTCCTAATTGAGTGGGTTTCTTTTTTTTTTTTTTTTGTTTTTGAGAAAGGTAACACACGATATATTAACAGGTACACTATACCAAATTGTATAGCCTCCAGAACCAATAAATTACAAAATACAGGAAAATACGTAACTATTTTCCTTCTTACATAATGTCTAAAACATCAAAAATATCTTCAGTTTGTACTAGACATTCCTCTTTACACCAAAAGTAATATAGTGCTAACAAATTCATCTTCAGCTTTAGTATGTTGCACTGCTTCCCCTCAAAACACTGCCGATTACTTCATCCCAATAGTCTACCAAGTACATGTTGGGATACTCTCCACCTCTACTCCTGATTGGATATAATTCCTTCACTACCCCAACTGCCTTGAGCCTCCTTTCTGCTATGTGGCATCACCCATCTGATCTCCCTAAAGTTGAGTGATGTTCATCAACATCAAATCCAATGATTAAAAAATTCCCCTTAGAAGGGTCTCAACAAGTTATAGAATATAGACCTACATGTGTAGAAAATCCACACAATAGCTTCATCATCTTATTTGCAAATCTTTCAAGGATGTTGAGTAAACACAGCAAAATAGTCTAGTACTGTAAGACAAAAGCAAGTTGTGCTTCCAGTGAATCAACCAGTCAAATTCCACCGAAATAGGTAATCAACCAGTCAAATTCCACCGAAATAGGTAGACCTAACACTGGATAACATGACATCAAGCACGGATCTTCCTTTGACACCATGTTAAGAAATAAGGCATCAGACCTAACTCAACCACACAAGCTACCTCATGTGATGATTGTTCAAGATTGGATAAAGAGATCACAGACCATACAAGGAGATTACATGCCATACGCTCAACTAATATGGATTCTAACAAGTGAAGAACTAAAAGAGAGAAGAAATGTATTGAGGACTTAGTGATTTGATGAATACAATAACACTTATTATGGGTTAAACACAAGAAATTAGTATTTGTCTCAAATGGGGGAAAATATCTCACATAGGAACATAATTTTTCTAACATTTAATCCTAACACATCCCTCAAACTCAAAGTTGAGAAAGTAACCGGAGTTTGTTTCAGAGGAAAAAGTATATATCTTTAAAATACGCTGAAACCGAAGGAAATTTGATTGGAAAAGCCTGCCTTCAGAAAACCTGTTGCTAAAACAATGGTCAGAAAATCGGTCTCACTACCAGAGTGATCATTGAATAAGTGCAGCATCACCGAAGTTGTCCAGAAAAGAGTCACCATCTACCAAAATGTACATCGAGAAGAGACATGGTGTCATTATAATTTATAACGCTCAGGAAAAAACTGAACGCATCAGAAAGATCACCATAAAAAGTTGCAAAGTCACTGACGCAGTCATCAGAAAGTGGTATTGTGCCGCCAGAACAGTCCCCAGAAAGAAGTTAAGTGCTGCTGAAGCTGCTTCCTAAGATGTGCATGCCAGAGAAAATGATAACACTAGTTGATAAAAAGGAAGGCAATAATAATATTGGACGAGCAGGCAGCATAAGGCTGCCCACCGGTTAAAAAAAGCTTCTTGGGCTACTACCAAGACAGTAAAGGAGAGATGAGGTAAGAAGAAAAACATTGCCCACTAGGCAACAGTTATTTGAGTCTCCACCAAGATATTAAAGGCTCTAATACCATACAAATAATAAAAGAGCAACAGAAGTATATTGAAAGCTTGATTATTTATGGATACAAGGGATACCTGTTTATTTGTATGTGTTAAATAGAAGACATGAAATTTGTACATAGTGGGAGGATTCGAAGAAGATGTGGATTAACCCTTTTGTGTCATCATGTTCCCAACAGCTAACAGTGCACAGTACCAAAATGGTTCAGAATGTTCATGGACCATGCTAGACACAGTCAAGGATATGTTGTACAGTTGGACTTCTAAGGAAATGACATAGCATTGGATGTTGCTACTTTAGCCCTCATGAATCCTTTGGAAAGGAATGAATAACAGAAAATTCAAAAAGATAGAAGCTAACTTTGTATATCTCGAAAATAGCTTTTTGCTTAGACTGAATTTTGGTGCACCAATGAGGTTTTTGTTTGTATAAGATAATTAGGTGTCTTCGTACATAACACTCTTAATGTGAGTTCGCCACTTAGAGAAGAATATTATTGAATTGTGTATAAACATTATTACATTGAGACCTATGTATAGACACTATAATACAAGCATTTACCAAGTAGGATACTATATATTATTCCTATTTCTATTCTAAGTAAGATTATATATTCCTATTCCTATTCTAACACTCCCACTCAAGCTAGTGCATACAAATCATGTGCACCTAGCTTGTTACAAGTATAATTAATATGAAGGCATGTAAGGGACTTGGTGAAGATAGTTGCAAACAACAACAACAACATACCCAGTGGAATCCTATAAGTGGGGTCTGAGGAGGGTAGAATGTACGCAAACCTTACCACTACCTCATAGAAGATAGCTGCAAGCTGATCACTTTTTTTAAATAAAGGTAACATTTGTATATCAATCATCAACTCAAAGTTGGTATCCAAAAATGTACATCCTATCATACCTCAACACTTGCGTGTGTTGCATAAACATAAAGATAAACAAAAGAAGAGAAAAACTATCCCTAGAACCTCCATCTTTATAAGGATCCTAGAATCTCTTAACATAGCCACAGGGTCGTTTATATAATGTGAACTACACCAATAGCAAAAAGTGATAATGCAGTTCATTTTAATCTTGTGCAAAGGGTTGCTCTTCTTTTCAAAACTCCTAGAATTTCTTCCTTTCCATATGGTCCACCAAATAACTGTTGAGACAATTCTCCTCCTATTCTTGTTTGTGCTGCCACTGCCCTCCATATTCTAGCTCTCTAGAGCCTGCCCTGCTCTCTCTAGAATACTCCAACTTAAACCTCTTAAGCTAGTAAACAAATTCCACAGCTAACCAACCACTTTAGAATGTAAGAACAGATGGTTAATTGTCTCTGCTACCTACTCACAACACCATCTTGGGCACATCTGTATTCCCATCTTCATTGAAACTAAGGTTGATCAGAAAAATCAAAGAGAAAAGTTGTTCATGGTTCTTGCCTTATCTAGACTAAAGCCTGAGTTTGAAGCAGTGAGACATAAGATTTTAACCAGTTCCACCGATCCTACAATGAAAGACGCCTTTAAAAGGCTACTCAATATGACAGGTGGTCCTTCGTCTACTCCTGCTCCTTTATCCAACTCATCAGCTCTTGTGTCTCAGAATTTAGGGGGTCAAGGACGTCCTGCTAATCG